>CM038215.1:144752916-145352916 GCA_021442155.1 Cymbidium sinense
TTCATTAAATGTGATTGCATAAAGATAGAGTAGCCTTTTGTTCTGAGCTTTTTCTTATTTTGCAAGGACATTATGTCAACAAGTCCTACGGGACCCTTTTTCCCATAAAAGGATCCCTATGGCTGCCATTAGAATGATGGAAAGATTATTGATTACTTTTTTGCTGACTATGTCCGCCCCTCATTCCAATCCATCTATCAATATTGACCACACTCTCTCTCTCTCTCTCTCTCTTCTCTCACTCACTCTCTTAGTCGTCTCCCTATTTTAGATTCCTTATCATTATAAACATGAAGTGCACTCTACCAGGCCATAGCACCTCAATTTTTCATATTTCCCAGCACATCTTCAAATTGAAATAATATAAACTTCGAACAAGCAGAACATGAATGTTAACAAGTTTTTGCATTGTATGTGTTCTGCACGAGCATGCCCATGATCTAAACGATCATAAATTCAGATGAAGATAAAGTTCATTTGCAACCTTCGAATTATATTCTACAGTACCCTACTCATGCTCGCAATAAATTCAGACAGCGCTGTCATGTGGGAAGATTTTGAATGCACAACTGTATTAAAGCATGAAACACTCCAGCACCTCAGCACAGCCTCTGGTTCTTAGTTAACCATTGATCATTAAAAATAAAGAAAGTAAACCATAATGATTAAGATCAATACTAGATTCATACAATGAGCAGACTGATATATTAAAGCTTGAATGGATTAAGCTGTGTCATTTCTAACGATATAGTAAAGCATCAACAGGTTAAGGTCCATCAGAAAACTTCGAGTAAAATCATTAATAGCAAACCATGTTCTAGTAAATGAAAAAATCATATCAATAATTTGACTAACATAAGTCAAATATTAACTATCAGTAGCGAAAGCTGTAAATTAATAGACACCCTACCAAAAATACTCTTCACGATCATGTCATATGTATGTATCAACTGCTTTCGTTGTTCATATTCACTTGCAGTTGGAAGCAGACGAGCATAAACATCAAGAAGTAAAGCTTCAAGTTCTGACATAAAAGCAGGATGAAATTTGCGCTCCTTAAATTTTTTAAACTCCAAACTTGATGCCTTCATGCAAAGATCTAGATTAAAAGAAGAAGCAGATGATAAAATCAATGAACAGGCAAATGCACCACCAATGGAAAAGAAAACAAACACTGGCAATAGAAACATATATCATTAACTCATAACATTTTAGTTTTAGTACGCAATGCTTATTTACTCTATATTTCCAAATAAAAATCATGTTCAACTAAATAAGTTAGCATTCACACTCAATTAGGTTGTTTCTTAAATTCATTAAATTCACGGGAATTGTAGTTCTCTGTATTGATGCTCTCAACCCATTGCTAGCTCTTTAAACAAAAAGGGGCATTTACATGCATATCATATAATTTTTATATATTCATATATCTAACACCTAAATTTTAATATGTACATACATAACACTCAAATCTATAACATCACACCAAATTTATTACTATTATTATATTTTTAAAAGTGAATACATCATTTCATGCACAGGTAAAGTATTAGAAATGTAAATAGCAAAATTTAGATATTAGATATATAAATGCATAGGAATTGAGTGGTATCTATGTAAATCTTCCAAAAAATGATGATTATGACCTTTTGATGAAGACAGTTAAAGTATGAAGAAAGTACTACATTTTTCACTTAAAACTTGTTGGCCTCCACAATTGCTTTGCATCAATTGTGATTGAAGGCAATGAAAATGGCAGACAACTGATGTGATCCTGCACATATGAGGTTCAAACCACCTTGACCTCAACCAAAACTAGCTAACTATCACTCGTTTCACAAAATGGACTTTTCCGAGTCTGCAATGTCAAAATTATCAAAAAAACACTTTAATTGATTCAACAAATGACAACTGACAACAAATGTGGTATTGTATAAATCTGGTGAAGATTGCTTCAATCGCCATCCAAACATCATCTGCTCACCAAACGTATTGTGTTGATGTGTCTGGAACATTGAAACCATCACACAATGAAAATGATGGGTATGAATATAACATCACATGAATCTGAGTCAAAATACCCCAATATCCATCAATCAAATGTTTTTCAATCACAAAACGAATTGCATATACGCATCTATAACATCAAAATTACTAAAAATAACACCAGTATTGCATGGGTTACCGCATTAGAACAAAATGTGAAGATCGCCCACACACGAAGGCACAAAATTCAAGGCACTCGAGATAACAAATTCTACAAGAAGAAATGATGCAAATCACCTCAAATCTCTATCATTGTTGCCCAAATCCTGTAGCATCAGCAAGATATCCCGTCTATCCCAATTGTATCTTTCCCAGCCTCATGAAAAATTAATATATATATATATCCCAATATGAAGCCCAAAATGCCTAGTTTATAGCACCCACTTATCTCCTCTCACCCGCATTCCTTACAGAACCCTCCCTGCTCGCTCAACTGCAGCATGTCCCTCTCTCGGTTTGCGCTTACACCTAGAACCCACGGGTGATACCTCGACTCTCATCTCTTGCTCCCTCCTCACCCATCACATCCTTCCCTCTTGTGCATGAATCCCAGACACCTCTTCCTTTGCCTAGCTCATACTCATCGACTTGAACTCACATTCTTCCTCAACATTTTTTGAATTAACCTCATCTCTCCTTACCCCTCTTTTGCTCATCTCTGGTGCTTGTGCGCGTCATCATAGTTGGGGATCATCGTGACTTACGACTCAACCTAACCCTATCACCTTCTCTCTTAGTTCCTCCAAATTGGTGTACCATGCTACTCCCTTCTCGGACAAAGAGCTCCAAAGGCCACATAAACCCATTGCCAGCCTCCTTAACTTTCACTCATCGAGCTCTTTCTTCCTCTGCATCCCCTACTAATCCACCAACTAGCCAGCTAGCTAAACTCACCCAACTTGTCGCACTGCCTCTAGCTATGGTGTCCTTCTCTCTGCCAAAATAAGGTGCTAAACACCTCACAACACACAGATGATCAAGTTGTCAACCACCTCCATACCCACCAAGGACCTCTTCTCCCAATCACTAAACCTCACCACTATCTCCTACTCTTTTTATCACTCTCTCCGCATCCTTCCTTTAGATAAAGAAAACACAAAAAATATATCCCTCATCATCTCTATCTCTATCTCTCTACCTTTCTCCCTCTAAATAGAGAGCAAATAAAACCTCGCTTAGCTCTCTCATCCTCCTTAAAGCTCTCTCTATCTCTATGTTTCTCTCATATAAATAGAGACAATAAGAGAGAAAAAAAAATGTATATATATATCCAAAAAGAAGAAGAAATTTTGTTAGTTTCGACCTCACAAGTTTGTCGTTTAGCCACACACTTGTCGATCATCTTACCCGAGTAAGAAAGTCTCAAATTTTAAGTACCTAAGAAAGTTATTCCAATGCAACAAAAAAAATGCAAATCTTAAGTATCCATGTATGATGTCCCGCAATGAGGAAATCCCATCGTATATTTTCTTGTGTAGGAGTTGAAGACCATAGTGGTTCGAAGACCCCTAACCGCGGATCTCACGACACCGAAAATACATGCTTTTTAAAGTGTCATAGGGCCTAGTACCCCCGATAAGACCCCTCTAGTGAAGATGCTAAGAAGCTGCTAAAAATTTTTTAAATGAACTTGCAAGAGAACAAATGAGAATAAATATCTTGACTTCATGACGATAAAATAAAAATGGAGTTAAAGATTACGTAAAGAACATGCCAAACACATCAAACATGGTAAGTATAATATCAAATAAACTAACATGAATCAAATTGAATGAAAAATTGAACACAAAATGGACAACAAGGGAATTGATGGTTCACCAACAAGCAAGAATGTGACCTTTCAATGAAAGTTGGACCACTACATTTTGCATTAAATGAACTGAAAATAGCCCCAATTAAACACAAATTAAATCACAGGAGGATTGCAATGTACATGAATGCCAACTTCCAAGCAAAATAGAATTTAAAAAAATTTAAATAAGACTGGTAGCGAGCTTGGAATATTGTCAATGAATACAAATGAGACTTCATCGAATATTCAAATACAACAATTTTGGCCTAAATAAAAACAAAAAGATGTCATTCAAAATGTATAACAAGAACACAGATCACATTCACGCCACCGGATCCACAATATATACACACCAGCAGATATAAAGTATGCCTTGAAATCAATAAATAAAGCATTTTTGCACATTCAAATGATAAAATATTTGTGCAAATAATAAATTAAGATAATTTTAAGACCTACACAAACATTGTAATCCAATTTATACTTCTCATTTAAGGGTGTAAGTGGTCCGAGCCGACTTACAAACCGGCACAAACTCAGCTCGAAAATGAGCTCGTGAGTTGAGCTTATGGAACCACGAGCTCAGGCTTAACATAATTTGGCTTGTCGCTTACAGTAATATCCCATTTAATCCAATTAGTTTATCTAATTACTTTTGTCGTTTATCAGAAGATTAGGATCGTAGTGACGCATGCGGATTAAGCCATTCAACGCGTATGGTTGGATCTCCCGACTTTCCTATTTCATTCCTTCCATACCGCGCCTTATTTCATTTCCTTCACGATCGAGTTCCTCTCCTTTCCCTTCCCTAAGACGGCCAACGGACCGCTTTGACGGACCGCTCCCGTGACATAGAACGCAGGAACCGCCGCTCCCTTCCCTCGCTGCCGCGAACCGCTCCGTGGACGCATCAGGCGCGGAAAGGATTTCGCGTTTGAACTGCCGCGATCCAGAAGGCCGCCACTGACCGCCGCACGCCGCCGCTTGGAAACCGTAAGTCCGTGAACCGACGGTTGGGAAATCCCAGAGTCGCCGGGTCTTCGTGAACCGATCGGCTCGTCGGATTTCGTTCTCGGCCGATCGGGAAAACTTAGAATTTTGTAAGTTGCTAATTTTCTTCCCTATCCCTTTTCTTTCGGCCTTCCTTGAAATAAACGCTGATTGGGGAGTTCAACTGCTTTGACCGCTGGAGAATTATGAATTTGATTTGTGATCGACATTGTTTGTTAATTTTAGTTTTGTTGATTAAATATCGGCGTAAGATTAGGAAATGCATCCGCAGTTTACGGGAGATATCAATTTCGCAAGAAGACGTGAAATTATGAGCGAGTGCATTTATTTAGAAAGAGTTATTTAATGATGTCACCGAGGATCGTCGAGCACAATAATCACCTGCACACCGGGTACATAATCGCTAATTTAAATTCGGTTTATATTCTATGTCACCGTTTCATCACTTCAGATACAGATGAACGACATATGATATTTCTCGTCATATTGAATGCAAATACAAACGCTTATTACTGACTCAGATAAATTCGATTTACAATGATTATGTCATACAAAGATATGATTTCATCGCATATAAATATTTTAAAATATAAATGCAGAATGTGATAAAATGCGAAATGTCGGAAAATTGTGATAGAAGCCATGTTATAAATCTGCTAAGAGAAAAGTTAATTTAGATGAGCCGTGATTAGGGATCTTAGTATCCCCGACTGACATTTTGAGGAGGCAGTCATTAATCGTGTACAGCAGTAAGTAGTATTTCCCTACCGCTTACCTTCACTTTTACGCGGTGACACTTTTGTTATAAAGTCAAAACCTACGAATTATAAATGATATTTAGAAAAATGATCCGATATAAATGACGAAATGCACCGCCTCGACATCGAATGAATATGCCTACAACATTGTTTCGTTATATCATACATTTCGCAACACCTACAAAGATATCGTTCGATTCATTGTTACATTCTAAAGACAGCTTTATCAATTTTGTAAATTTACATACATGCATCGCATCTCCTTAATCGTTTTACTTTAAAGATTTTCTCACAAAGTTTTAAATTTTACGACGCTCGATAATTTCGCGAAAAGACGAGTTTACCTGCTTTGTAATCAGATAGGGCGCAAAAGTTTTTTTCGACGTACAAAATTTTAATCGATGTATTTGGATCAGATTTATTTACAAACTTAAAGATTTCACGCTCAAGAATTGCGATATGAATTAAGATAGTATATGAATTACAAATATTTGTGATGATTTGATTAGATCAATTTCTTCGTCTGCTGATAGCAAAGGTTGGAACGCTGGTAATCGTGTCAATCGAGTCATCCTATGCTACACTTGATCCCAAGATAAGCAGTGGGGGTCATCCTGGGGTGATGAGCCAATTCAATAAGTATATATTTATATATATATATATATATATATATATATATATATATATATATATATATACATATATATATATTCTTACTTATAAAAAGTTTGTTTTTATATATTAAAACATTGGTTACATAAAAAGTTGTTGCTCTTTCACTATTTTTTAATCTACTCTTTCTTATTAAAAAGATGCTTTTTTTTCAAAAATAAATATCAAAATTGATGTATTTCTACTATTCACATGTGACTGATACTAATTTAAGGAAAGGAACACACGTTAAAAAAAAGCTATTGTGCTTGACATTTACATCGTCATTTCCATCCTTCAAAGTTTATCAGTCTCTTCTGCATTCAACGCTGCTATCATTGACTTCTCCGATGTTGTTGATTTTGCGACTCTTGGCACTCGCCTTCTCAAGACTTAGTCGTAGATTTATGCATCAATCCTTTGCCTATGAGCTGAGTTTTCGAGTGCCATAATTAACTGACAAGTCTAGCTCAAGCTCATGTATGGGCTCAAGTTCGAGCCACATTTCTAATTGACAAGTCGAGCTGGAGTTCACTGATACTCGAGCTCAATTCTCAAAATTCATATAAATATCACAAACAGTGTGGAAGTATATGTGCAAATGCATCATGTAGCTACACTATAACTCATGCAAATGCATCATGCGAGTACATAAAAGGTTGCAAATGCATCGTCTAGACACATTGAATTTCATGCTACTGTATAATATAGGTGCAACAAAAATCATATAAGAACGTTATAAAAACATCACACATGTGCTCCAACTAATGCATTAAATGTTTTTCATAGGGTCCAAGAATGCTACATAGACAAACATATGGTGGACCCAAATTATCTCACTTTGAAAAGTGTGCGATCTCATAAATTATATGCGAACCTTTAAAATCAAAAATGTATGCATGTTTGTGTTGAACGTTCAAGCCTAATGTCTAAGAACATTGTAAGGACAAATAAATCAAACTCATAACTAACATGTCTCGAGATGAATGCAAATACTCTAAATTATTTTGAAGATTTCAAAAGTAAAAATGCTCACATGGACTCGAGTCAATGCATTAAATGCTTGACCATAAGATCTAAAAATATTGTGTAGGCTAAAAATTAGCACTTTGGTGTCAAAAAAAATATATAGATAATTTGAAAAAATTTAAAGTATTTTGAAGATAAAAGCTCTCTTTTTCAAGGTCAAACTCAAACTTGTCAAGTTATACACACTCTGAAATGGATCTTCTTGCTTATAGGACAAAGTCATGGTCCTCACTTAATCAATCTAATCCTCATCACAAAGTTAGAGTTGATAAATTTGAGTCTCACTCAGCTAGTTTGATCCTCTCCCTCATAAGGATTAGAGTTGATGAGATTAAGCACCACCAACCATAGAGACTAAAGTTGACAAGACTGAGCCCTACTTAATCAATGATTCTCCTCATAGGAACTAAAGTTGACGAAACTAATACTTTTAGAAAGATGCAAGTAACGTATTTCAATTAATAAATAAATAAAAATTAATCATAACTCCCACTCTCAGACAAGCTAACAACATTTAAGATTGAAAACAAACTACTTGAAGATTTCATCAACTCATCCTATCTGATGTTTATATACCTATAAATCCCTCTATAAGGAAATCTCATGTTCAAAATGCAAACTCTTAATCTTGAAACTATAAACAATAATCACATCTTCTAATTTACAACCCCAATCCTCTATATATAGGATAGAATCAACGAAAATATTAAGATGGCACGCATTCAAATAAATTTAAATCACATGCAAAATCATAGACCTGATACTCTAAAAAATATAAAGTTTATGTGGTATGAAGTGACTAAATATATATATATATATCATTCTACCTTGATGATAGCCTTGTTGATAAAAAATTTCAACAAAAGAGAATACTATCATCAAAATATCTCAAATTTCAATATAAATCATTTTGAATTTAAATCCAGATAAAACAAGAAAATTCAAAAAAAATTATAAAATATGAAGTCATTCAAATGAAATTTATCAACTACAATGCTTAACGAAAAAATCCATCCATAATTCGCAGCAATTTATCACAAGTAACAAATTTAATATTCACCTAAGCTCATAAAGAGAAATGTCATATCAAGTATATTATTGCGGTAACTCTCAAATGATATCGCACTAGTAAAGATGGGACACGTGTTCCGTCTACATAATTTTGTAGTAACATCGTATGATAAAAAGTAGCAATTATCATTAAAGCCCTTCAATTAAGTGGTTTTCCTCTCAATAGTGCCACTATATTACGATCATGATATAGCTATATATTTCCTAATGGTTCAGCTCCTTGAGTTATGATTCATAAGATATATTTGATAGGGTACTAAGCTCTCTATCATCTAAAGTCGATTTAAAAATATCTCATTATGTGAACATCTACCTCATATCTAAAAAAGTCACCTTAGATGAAAACATGTCACACCCCGTATGACCCCCACCCCCGGTAATTCACTGTATCAGACGATTGACGCATGATTCCACCAACACGCTCCAACATTACATCGCAGAACGAAATTTCAGATCTAATCAAATCATCACAAATTTAGAATTCATATAATATTTAACTTAATTCATATCACAATTACTAAGATTTAAATCTTTAAGCCAGAATAAATACAGAACTAAATATACATCAAGATAAAATTTCAGATGCACTCAAAAAAAACCTTTAAGCTTCCCAAAACTATACAATTCAACAAAATGATTTTCTACCCACTGCCTTTTCCTAAATTATCAATGAAGATCATAAAACCTGAGACAAGATTTAAATAAGCTCAAGATACAAGGAACAATCGCATGTATAATAAATTTACAAAACTGAGAAAACCGGCAAGAATGTAACAATGAATCAACAATGTTGTAGGTGAAATGTAACATAATATAATCAACAATATGGTCATAAGATCAATGTAGCAGCGATTTTCATTAAAATCATTTCTTATATCAAATCATTTTTCTAAATGTTATTTATAATTGCAGACTTCATAAATAAAAGTCATTACCTTTAAAGCAAGAAGCGTAAAACCATACTACTTACCTAACAAACACTGGACTTTAACGGCTCCAACCTCAAAATCGTAGTGGGATACTAAGATCCCCTAATCACCATCTCGAACTCTCTCTCGCAGATCATTTCTATAAATATACCTTCCTATCACAATTTTCCGACATTTCGCTTATCACATTATCAGATTTTAAACATATTTTAAAACATTTCTATATGCAATGAAATCATAATAATGCTTATAATCATTATAAATAATCTACAAAGGCCAAGAATAAAGATTTTATTCACATATTTAAATATCTATATTCATACAATTAATAAGTAGAAACAATGGATACATGAATAAACTGAATTTAAATTAAGAATTATGTCTCACCTCATTGCTGTCAAGGTGGATGTGCTCTCGATTCCTCCTCGAAAATACACAACCTATAAATAACTCTTCTAAATACTTCTAATACAGAACTCATAAATGAAACTCATAATTATACACCTCTAATCGATATCTCCTCATGTTTTACCTGAGTAATTCCAAAGAATCTACTAACGCCAATATTAATTACCGCTCAATCAACAAACTAAAATTAACAAACAACGCCAATCCTAAATCCTCATTCAATAATTCTCAACTCACCTATACCAAAACATTCTGAACTCCCCAATCACGATTTCAACACCAAGGAAGGCCGGAAAAGAGTGAAAGGAAGAAATTCAACTTACAAATTCCCTCTGACGTGAAATCCAACCCGACGGTTCACGGATTTCACCCGAAAATTACGGATTTCCAACCCGTCGCCTCAGACTAGATGTGGCGCTTCGCCGAACGTAGCGCTGGCCCAGTAAAGCGCCACGGAGCGGCGGCTGGCAGCCGACGCAATTTGCGGCCGATGGCCGACACGGAGGGCAGCGGCCGACCGGACGCCGAGGGGAAGGAGCTGCCCCGCGGCTCGGAGCACCGTAAGCCGGCCGATGTGGAAGGGAAAGGAGGAGACGAACCGATCGCCGTGAAGGGAAATAAGGTCACGGCTTAAGGAATGAAATAGAATGGAGAGATCCAACCATACACGCTACCCCATGCTACAAAGAACATTAAAAGTAATTAGTAATTAGAAATAAACTGATTAATGATATTACAATTTCCCCTTAAAAAAAAAAATTTCCCTCGAAATTTCTTCAATCATTCAAACAGAAGGGAAACTTCTCATCTCGTTCAACCTCCCAAGTAGCTTCTTGATATTTACGCTTCCATTTAACATAGAAATTTGTCTATTTCGTAATCTCTTCACATCAAATTCTAAAATCTTTTCTCCCAATGCATAAGTCAAATCTCAGATTTCAAATTTTGTATGGAATCTTCTACTCAGATTCGGATCCATTTTCTCAACATTGAAATGTGAAACGAGGAATGTCTCCAATTAATAGTAAGTCGTAGTTATATCACGATCCTTTCAATGATTTCAAAAGGTCCTATGTACCTAGGCTCAATTTACCTCCCCAAATCACTCTACTAATTCCTTTCATAGTTTGACTTTCAAGAATACAAATTCTCCAACTTGAAATTCTACTTTAAGTCGTAATACTTCACATCCCGAGTTTCAATCTATCTCGACATCTGATAGAATTGATCAACCAACTCGACCTAATAAATGTTTTCTCCCACTTCACCCAACTCAATGGAGTTCTACACTTTCACCATATAATACTTCATACGAGCCATCTCAATACTGGGATATATTATCAGAAACTCGATCAAAGGAATATGATCTTCCCAGACCTCCAAAATCTAAAACACATACCTCAACAAATCTTCTAGACTTGAATTCTTTCTTTCGACGGCCCATCGTCATGATTTAAAAAAGTCATTTGGTGTAACTGTGCCTTCCTCTCAATTCTTTCCATAATCTGAAGTAATCTACCATCTCGCCGAGACGATCACTTTGCATACACCAAGTTTTACAATTTCTTTAACATATAATCGACAATTTATCAAATCTTCTGTTTACTAAAGAAATGACTCAAATCTATCCACAACAACAAGAATCAATACCTTGCTCTGGGATCTAGAAATCCCATAACAAAATCCATTAATTTCTTCCCACTTCCACTGGTATGTGACCGTAATAATCCACCGGTCGATGCCCTTTAACAATCGACAAGCGACATTTAGACATATTCAAATATGTCTTTCTTCATACCGACCACCAAAATGTTGCTTTTAAATCTTTATACATTTTGAACTACCCTGATGAATAAGATATCCCGCCTGATGAGCCTCAGTAAATTTCTCTCTCTCTCACCGTGCATCCATAATCCTAACAACACCCTCTCGATCTACAAGAAAATTCGCTTCTAACTCGCTGATTTGTTCAATGAATTTCGATATCCACAATCCGCCATTGATTCTATCAAATAAAGTTGATCAGACACAATCGAGATAAATGCCCAAGATCACCGAATCTTCTAACTTCCAAAGTTCTAATTCTCGATCAACTCGACTTTGAGTAATAATCCAACCGATTTCCCATGATTTAAATGACCACCACATTACTTTCGCTTGACAATCAATATCTAAATCATAATCTTTAATAAACTCAAGCCACCTTCTCTTTTGGGATTCTTGTAAAGATATATTTAAGACTCACGATCAAGAAAAATTTCATTTCACTACCATAAGTAATGCTCCAAATTTTAAGAGAAAACCATACATAATTCTAAATCGACGATAATTTCTTTCGAGCTTTTAATTGTCTCTCAAGATAAGAATTACTCTTTCTGCTAAGACACAACCCAAACCTTTTAAAGATGCATCACTAAATATTTGAATCCCCCCCTCATGGAATAAATAAAATCGATGGTCAAATGCTTTTCAATTCTTGAAAACTCGCATTCACCGTCCAATGGAAGATCCTTCTCAATAAATTAGATAGATTGCAATACGAGAAAATCTCGACAAACTTCCTGAATAATAGCTAAGCCGTAAAACTAACTTCAGAATTCTTCGGACCATTCTAAAATTGTTTTTACTTTTGAGATCAACAGAAACTCCTTCACCACCGATAATGTGACCTAAATGCGACGCTATTCATCCAAAATTCACATTTTGAAAAATATATAATCGATTTTCTTAACAATTCTAAAACAATACTCGATGATTTTCATCGCTTTAATAAATCAATATCATCAATAAAGATGATAACAAACCCACCGAAAAACACTCCATAAAGATCATAAAGAGATATTAAAACCAAATGATAACAAGAAATTCATAATGTCCATACCTGTTCCAAAAGTCGCTTTTAAAATATATCAAGATCTTTAACTCTAACTGATGATATCCGATCTCAAATCAATCGAAAATATGCTCCTCCAACCGATCAAATAAATCATCAATCTCTAGAATGGATACTTGTTCTTGTCACTTTATTTAATTCTCTGTAATCAATACACAATCGATGTAATCCATCCTTTTCTTAACAAATAATACCTGCACTCCTCGAGCTCAATAAATCCTTTGTCTCTCAATAATCGACACTTCAATTCCTCGCAATTCTTTAGAGCCATTGAGATTTATGTATAAGTTGTACTGCGTTGTACATCAATCCCAAACTCCACTTCGTGTTGGTAACCCTGTAGTTCCTAAACACATCGAAATTCAAACAACTGGAATATTTTTCTCAAACACCTCCTTATTCAACACATCTAATTTTACAATTTCACCGCTTCTTAAATATTTACTCAACTTCACCGCACTAATCAAAGAAATAAAGATTCTTATCAAGAAAAAATAAAATAATTTTTCACCGCATGCAAAATTTCACTCTCCTCTTCCAAAGATTCAATTGTTGCAAAATATTTGATCAACCAATCCATACCTAAGATAACGCCAAAATGTCCGACGGTAAGATAATTAGCTCAGAGAAAGCTTTATCTTGAATGTTAATGCCAACAACACATTTCCTATTCAGATTCAAACTATCACCGTATGATTACCACATACTATGAAATAAATATCAACCAGAAACTAAAAAAGGAATCGAAATGAACAAATGCTAAGCTAATCAAATGTAATCAACCCAAATGATCAAATTTTAAGATACCCGACACCACTTCATTTGATTCCGCTTTCAGAGGATAAAGAAAACTCGCTTTTACTGGAGGGTTGGTTTTTCAAGTTTCCTTTTCGAATTGAAGCCCCAAAAATTGTGTTGCTTCCTAACTTCCAAAATTTTCTTGACTCTGATAATTGATGATTTTATGTCCTTCTTCTCCAATGGCAATCACGTGTCCAACCCCACCACATCAATATCGATCCAAATACATTGACCAAAATGTCGCTTTTCCACACTTATCACAAATAAGTTTCTAATCAATTTGTTCATATCATCAAACTTAAATTCAAATCTGCCTTCTTTCAAAGCTTTCAGTTGCTGTCAGAATCCCACGTTGCTAAAAATTCAACTCATTTTCAATTCTCAGCTCTTTCAACTAACACCGAGAACTCATCGATATCAAAGCTAAGGCTAACCACTGATCTCTCGGCAGAAATATATGACATTTCTCTTCCGACGATATAATGCGAAATATCAGAGTGAAAACTCCATACATTATAGTTTTGAGCCTCGAGTTAGATTGAAAATTTATTCAGAAGAAAGTGATGGAGGAATAAACCTTTGAATACTTGACAAACTCATCCCATTTGATCTCAGTAATGGGTATCATTTCAAATCTTTCCTGTCAGCTCCACCACCTTTTCTACCTCCCCTTCTAATACAAAGTTTTACTTCTTTCTGCAAAATCATCCCATCCAAAATTTTTCCAATTTTAAGTCCAATCTTTCCGCCACTATAGATCACCGCTCCTCTCAATGGTTTCAACGTTGAAATATCCTCAAATGTTGATCCACTTCAACCATACTCGACTGTGCCCACTGTAGATTTTTCATGATGCTACTTATCAACAACCTGAAAATCAACCGAACTACCCTCGCAATTCATCGATCTACCTTCACCACTTGCTTCAGTCAGATTTCCTCACTCTAGACAGTTCAGATTAGTCTCGGAGACTAACCATTTAACCTTTCTGGCATTTCTTCAGGCAAATTAATCTGTAATTATAAAAATTATTTATTTGATACATATTTATTAAATATCATACATGCATGAAATTATTAAGAACATATAAATTCCTAACCCAAACTTAATCGTCTATACTAGATTGATCAATTCAACACTTATCCCTAAATCCAAATCATGCTTCCATTACTATTACTCATCAATCTTTTCGTTTCTCAACCTTATCCACTTTCGTCACACCCCGATGACCCCTACTGCGGTCAATCTAAGTGTAAGAATAGACGACTGGACACAGATTCCACCAACAACACGCTCCAACCTCAGGAACGAAGCAGTGAAATTTGATCTAATCAAATCATCACAAATATTTTAATTCATATACTACTTAACTTAATTCATATCACAATTACAAGCATGAAATCTTTAAGTTTAGAATAAATACAGAAAGAACTAAAGACATCGATAAAATTTCAGACGTACTCCAAAAAAAATTTGCTTCCCAAAACTATAATTCAACAAAACAAAAGACTTTCTACCCAATTTTTTCCAAATTATCAATCCAGAAGATCATAAGCTAAAGTTTTGTGAGACAAGAATGCAAAAGTAGTTCTCAAGACAAGACAAGAGAACAATCGCAGACGTATAAAATTCAAAATTGATAAAACCGGCAAGAATGTAACGAAGAACAATACGAGAGTGCGCAGAACAATAATATAATCAACAATACGCAGGCTCATAATCATCAACGCGCGAAATGATTTTCATTAAAATCATTTCGTTCTATATCAAATCATTTTCTAAAATGTCATTTATAATCGTGATGATTTTGACTTCATAACAAAAGTCGTCCACCCGCCTTCCTAAAGTCGGGCAAAGCATGGTAACCATACTACTTACCTAATGTTCTGACACACAATGACGTTCTTCTCCAACCTCAAAATGTCGAGTCGGGATACTAAGATCCCCTAATCACGCTCATCTCGCCGAACTTTGCATCTCATACAGATTTATAACATACCTTCCTATCACAATTTTCCGACATTTCCTGCTTATCACATTATCATTTAACATGTTTTAAAACATTTCTATACGCCCAATAAAATTATATATAACTAAAGCTTATAATCATCAGAAATCAAGAATCTATCCAAGTAATAAAGATATTTCAGATTCAATACAAATATCTATATGCCATTCATACAATTTATAATGTGTAAACAAAGGCATACATGTGAATAAATTGAATTTAAATTAAGAATTATCTCACCTCGTTGTGTCTTCACGCTCAATTCCTCCTCGAAGTACACAACCTATTAAATAACTCTTCTAAATACTTCTAATACAAACTCATAAATGAAACTCATAATTAACACTAATCTTACCCGAATTGATATCTCCTCATTTTACCGAAATTCCAAAGTAATCTACTAACGCCAATATTAATTACCTGCTTCAATCAACAAACTAAAATTAACAAACAATGCCAATCCTAAATCCCCATTCAATAATTATGAACTCACCTAGCAAAAAACAGTTTGAACTCCCCAATCACATTTCAACGAAGCCGCGAAAAGGATAGAAAATTAAGAACTTACAAAATTCCTTTCGGAATAGAACAAGAAATCATCGGTCGGATTTCCAACCGAGCGGATTGATTTCCAACCCCTCACCTGACTTGCCACGTTTCCTGATAGGCGCTCGGAAGTAGCGGATGGGGCTGTGGAACGCGGCCTTTCACGCGCTTCCCACGAGCCAGCCCGGGCCGACGGCGAAGGAGCGCTCGCGGGTCACGAGCGCCCGAGGGCCCGGGTCAGTCGGTGGGAAGGGAAAGGAGGAGAACGAACTCGATCAAGGAAATGAAATAAGCGGGAAGGAATGGTCGGGAGAGATCCAACCATACACGCCAAATATTTAATCCGATGTAATGCTAAGCATCTAATACAAAGAATTAACAAAAGTAATTAGTAATTAGAAATAAACTAATTGGATTAAATGGGATATTACAGGTATCAAGGATCATTCAATCAAGTTAGACCAATTATCACCTCAGATTAAGTAGATCATAGACCACGATAACCTGAAATGACAAGCCATGAGATTATGCTTGGGTTCGTCATCATTTCACCGACCATCCACTTTAAATTAATGGTTATGAATTTCTTGATCTTAATGCTTAATTGTTGCTATTATAATACTAACTCCTTAACACCTAAGAACTATCTTAATTGAAAGTTATATATGATCGCTGAGAGGGATAATTAACTATAGGTGCTTGCGATTATGAAAAACTTGAAATCAAATCTAAAATCAATGCAAAATGAAGATGACATCTATAAGTAGTGTCTTATATGTAATATAATTTGTCTTCTAAAAATTTAACGCAAAAAACAAAACTCACATGAGAGTTGTGCATGAATTTTTGGAACTCACAAACCCCATTAGATGTTAATTACCAATATACCAGTTTGCCAGTTTTGATGATCTTATATAGGATTGTAATGTCAAATTTACAACAAAAAATAACACCATGAGAACTAAGAAAGAAATTCTAAGATGAATATGTAAAAGATGACAGATTGGTCATCCATATACGTCACATATGAGACAAAAATATAAGAATTAAATATGATATAAGTAATAATAAACAAAAGATCACGAGAAAATAGATATAGGACCCATATGATCACTAATTTCTGAAATGCATTGTTATCAAGAATGCATTAACATTCAGGTTTTGAAAGATCTCGATAATGAAATACAACATAATTTGTTGATCTCCAAATTAATTTTAATGACTGTATAGATATCAGTGCCGTCAACAAGGATCAAAGGTGATTTTTATTATTTTCCCTCTCATGTGCTAGGGCGATCATGATAACTAACATCTTTTTATTGCACCCATAATACATTAAAATGTTATTCCAGTAACTACAAACTTAAGAGGTAGGTGAACCAACTGTTCTCAGTAGCCAATTAAAAAATATAGTATCAAAAATATCAGTGAAACAACTTTCACACAAATTTGTTTACATTCACGTGCCAGACGAATCATGCTTGACTTTTTTTAAAATAAAAGTTCAAAATAGATTATAATTCTATCATCAAATTTAAAAAAAATGTCATTTCCTATCATATTCACTAACTATGAAATAAAACCAAGTGAAAAAAACTATCCAATGTAAAAAGCAGGTATAAAGGGCAATTGGCACCTGCTTGGCCTAGCAACATGATTTCAAAACCTGCAACAAGATTAAAGTAAGCATGTTAAGCTTCAAAAGTTCACAATTCAACAGAATGAATGCACATAGAAGTCTATCATAGAGTCAAATATTCGACTTTAACCTTGTAACACGAGTAAAGGTTGCTAAACTGTCACGAGGTCACGAACAATAACTATATGTTATGCAGGTTGAAATACTGAAGATTGCAAACAATTGGTATAATTATTACATCATATAGCTTAACACATCAACTCTTGAGCATTGCCTACATGCGACCACCTATCATTTCTCCAAAGGAATCCCTGCTGCATAGATGAGAAATTAGAGTGCCAAAAGAAAATCAGAGTGAACAATCAACAGAAGAATGGTTTTAAATCTTTTGTAATAGAAGCTCGACATTTTATTGAGAAGGCTGCTCAATATCCAAGAACACCAAACTGAGGAAAAAAAACAAAAACAAGAATTATACCATTTTTTCTTGTATGCAGTTAGCTTATCAATTTGGGTAATCCATACCCATAAATTGCTAACTCATGTCATTTGCCAAAACAGCACAAGTCAAAATATGTGTGCTCGGTGCGATGGCTCAAAAAGTAATTGATGCTCAAGAGCTCAAGAAAATCACTTCTATAATGATTTAAGGTAATAATTGTCAAGCATCGTTAAAAAACTTCCATTTAAAAGTAATGAATATGAAAACAGAAATAAACTTTTTAACTATCTTCACCAAAGCTTTGTTGATTTGACAATATATGGCTAGAATAACTATAGCTCCGTAGCATGCAAGGTGCTTTCACATACAAAATAGATCAAAGATCAAATGCCCCTATTGGTCCTATAGGTTTGAAAGCTCGCAGCCATTTGTAGGCCATTAAACTTCAGTTCAACAAAGCTAGTCATTAAACCATGAAAAACAGTTATACAATGGACTTGTTCTATCCAACCCATGTAATGATTGATAGTTCATGAAGATTTGATTTTATCCATAAGGGAAGAACTGTATAAATAGTTAATTGGGGACCAACGAAAAAGAAAGTCCACTGTTGTAAAGCACTTGTATGATTCAGGGGAAAAAGAACACTAATATTCAAAGCACCATTATTTGTAGCAATTTCAAATCCAAGCTAAACATTTGTGATCTTCTGCCCTCCATGAACAGATATAAAGTTTAACAACTCTCTTTAGAATCCAAATATGCATTTGACAAGACCATATATAACATAGAAGCCATATGTCCAGCCCTCTCGATAAAGATCAATAGCATATCATAAAAAAATTTACACAACTCTTCTGGACAAAATATAAACAAATAATACCCATCCAATATGCTTGCCTAAAAATGTGCAAAAACAAACATGATAGTTCTTCCGTGATGAATAACAAGGAATGATTGACTGATTGAATCCTACTCAGCTACTAAAAAGCCATCAAGGCATGATAATCATTGACTCCTCATGCCTTTCATGCCGGTTATCTTTTCTTACTCTTGTTCTTCTCTTTTCCCATCATCCTCAACTTATCCTCTTCTCTCTGTTAAAAAAGGAGCTCCACAATTTTTAGGTAGAAATTACTCCCACTCATGCTAAAAATAATAATTTTAGCCAAAAATAATTCAAAATAAAATTAGATCTCTCCCCTCACAACTGCTCATATTCATTTTAGATTTCACAAACAAAATAAAAAAATAAGTAAACATCAGTTACCTTAGGCCATAATGTCTTGTAATCCCACTATTCCTTAGTTTTAAACAAAATCTCCCTCAAATAACATCAAAATGTTGGATAGGACTTCATTGATGCCCAATGCTGGATGGGACTTCACTGACTATAGCCTATTATACCATACCATTTTCTCATCAGCATTCAACCTCCACACTTCTCAATGCTTTATTTTTTCACGTTAAATTGGTAAGAACCTGGTCAAGCTCTACCAAGGTCTTCATAGTGATTGAATATTACATGTAAAGTGATTGAAGATTACATGTAACAACTAGACACGCTATGTACAAGGAAGCTCACATTATTTGTTACTGCTAATTATTTTGTTCGTGAATTAGCTTGGTCCAAGGCAAGAAAAATTCCACTAACAAACAATGATTATTCATCACAACATAAAAGCAGGCATAATTAACAAAATAATTATCTGGAAAAAATATTAAGACATTCATTCATAGCCTTTGAAATAAAATGCATTTTTTTCCTTTCAATCATAAAGCAATTAAAGGCTCCATTACTATATTTTAATGGAATCAAACTTGAGGGCAGACTTTTAATGGTTAATTTCATCCAAGTTCCAAATATTATTAAACTCAAACAATAGGCTAGTGGAGTAAAAAAACAGATAAAGGCAACTTATATCCCCTTGATCTAACAATTAGAAAAAGTATTTAATGCACAAGAAATTCACATTTTGAAAAACTACGGTTCTAAGATAAAAATGAAAATAAGGAAGATGCGGCTACCTGTTGGACATCATGATAAAGGAAGTTTGTTTCACACACACACCAAAATCCTGAGTTTTTCAAGGTTGGTATACAGAGAACCAAGACTTATGTTACGTTCCAGTAAAGATAAAGAAAAGTAAGCTGGAATGGCTAGTTGCTCCCACACAAATTTGCTTTTCCTCTCGCTTCGAGTTATCAGTACCAAACAACACATTGTTCTATCGCAATAGATGCATGCTAGTTCAAACACGGTAAAACATCATTTTCTAAGTACACTTACAGGTTTGCAAACTAGTGCGCATAAATAAGGCCAACCAATTAACAAAATAACTAATGTTTAGTACCAATAGGTGGCAATTAGTTCAGTCGGTAAGGGCATTAGAAGTTGTTGCCAAGAAACCACCTACACTAAAATAAAACTCCGCTTCACGGGCTTGGGTGAAATTTAGCATTCATGGCTACAATATCCAACGCTACAGATAAGATTCAATTCAAATATGATTTAGTAAATCTGGTTGGTGAAATTTGGGAGGATTAAAACCTGAGAACTATTGTTATGAAAATAGTTGAATCATGCTACATCTTGGTATACTGTTTGGCCATTGGTTTCAAAATGTAAGACTTCTCAATTACAGGCTGAAGAAGATTTAACAAAACATCAATATTTAGAGTCCCCAAAAATCAATTTGGCCATATCAACAGCTAAGTATGCAGGCGCCGAAAAGAAGAGTCAATCCAACAAAAGTAATTAACTCTTATATCGTGAAAATAAAAGAATGACATAAATCAAAAGTCTGCAAAACAAAACATCAGATTCCCAAAGATATAGATGGAACGATCAGCACCTGTTGCAACGGATCGCTGACAAGCATCAATGACCAGTGGTAGGCAGAAGACGAGACGACGGAGAAAGATTAGAAAGCAACAAAAGCAATTAGGGCTTCAGTGGCGGAAAATTGATGGATAGCCGGCGTGGTTTTGCAGTGAACCTTTGTCGACCTCTAACGTCTTCTGATATCTGATCTTTTTTCTCGCCGTTGTTTTGGTCTAAGAAGTTCGGGTCCTATCGGTGCAGGCTATATATATATAATATTATTTATAATTTATATGCATAAAACGAAAGTTAATAAATATATTATTTATAATAAATGACGATTAAGGCTTCATTTGGGAGGACTTTTTTAGTGCATTTTATATTGGAAAATGTATATTTTTAGTTTTGATACAATATGTTTTTTTTAAATACGTTTTAACTTCATTCTGAAAGTTTTAACCCATTTTCAAAAGAAAGATAAATAGTTTTAGAATAATTTTAAATCGTAAATCCAGTTAAATAAACGAAACCTAAATCTTAAGAAATTATAATCCAAGACAAGCATTAACAACCTGCTTCTTAAACAACTATTAATTTCCATTTTATCAACCACTTTTTTTATGTAAAATTGTATATATTAAAGCACTCAAATTGTCCTCATCATTTTGAATAAAAAATTTCATAAATTACTTTTTTGTGATCAAATGCATTGAAAATTTTTAAATTAAATTCAAAGGAATAATCTTCTCATGAGAATTTGAGTGACCGAGTTTGAGCCTCGACAATAGTACAAATCAAATTTAAATATATCATTCAAATCAAATAAAACTCACATTCTCTTTCTTCTTTAATCTTATGAGTACGCCCTTCACTAAGACTTAATAATTTACGATAATCACTCATTATCATTTTTTTGATAATATGTCGTTCATTGTGACTCTAGAATCCTAGCTTTCTCGATCCATCATAAGAAGCAATTAGACCTCTTGTATTTTTATATCTTAAAGAAAGGTTTAGACTTCGTAAGAGTTCTTGTGACACATAGAATTATTAGTTTGCTCTTCTAAAAAATGAATATTTTAGTAAAACAATAATATTCTATCATCGCCATTTTTAATAATCTTGAATTTCTCTATATATTCATGAAGCTATTTTTTTATAAATTTTTTATCAATTAATCATCGAAAACTTAAAATTCCTCTTAGTGAGATGAATATGTTGTATTCCGAGATTGCAATATATTGTTGTCATTTTTCATTGAACTATTTTGTCACACCCCAGATGACCCTCTTAGCGAGGTAATAAGTGACAGGATGACTGATCGACGATTCACCGACCGCTCCAAACTGAGCGAACAAGAATAAAAGGAGATCTAATCAAATCATCACTAAACTATTTACAATTCATATCTACTTAACTTAATTCATAACACAAATCCAAGCGTAAATCTTTGTTTAAATAAATCTGAGCAAAGTAATTTAATGTAATTCAAAAAAAGCTTTGCCTCTAAAACTATCACTATCAGACGTTCTACCCATTTCTTTTTTCTGTAAATTTGAAAGATTTTTGATTGCGTATTTCTGGATTATCAGAAGAGTTTGATCCTCAAAGTAAAAGCAATTTGGGATCATGCACTGAATGTTAAGTTCAGCTTTTCGCTTTAAGATTATTAAGACAAGAGATTTTTCATATGTAATGTCTATCCAATTTATGAGGATAAATTGGACAAATGCGGAGTTCAAAAGATTGATTTCGCCTCGTTTTAGCCACGAGGGAGAGATTAAATATTTAAGTCTTTAAAGGTGGTTTTAGCAGAATGTAGATCTGTTATTAATTTTTCAATGTGAAATTATCGAGATTTAATTAAGAATTGCAGCTTTAAAATTTGAGACATTACTTATATGAGTGAAATGTGAATTTTACGATCATCAATCTTAAATATATCTTTACACAAAGAACTAATCGACAGTGGCAGTTTATTAAAGATAGATTATATTCGTTGAAGAAAGAATGTATTTTCGAATTAAGTCGTAAATCCATAGGAAATGCCAGTTGGATTAGCTAAAATAAATTTAATTAGGCATTCAATTAATGAATATTACATATTTAAATCCTTAAATGTTTTTTTTATATTATTTTGGACAATCTAGTCACCATAACTCTTTTATTTTGTTATATTGGGCTAGTCACATTGAGACCATCAAAATAATATATTTTCTTAGATGATTAAATACTTTCTAGCGGTGCATCTATCATGACACAATCATGTCATCATTGCCCCAAATAATTCAAGACTAGGGTTAATCAAGCCAACTCATAGGTGGATTATCCAATCATATTATGATCATAAGCGAATGTGGTGTGCATTGTATTCATAAATATATAAAAAATTTCATCATAGCTTCTCCCGACACCTAATAAATTATAAAAATATGATGCAATTTTTCTTATCTTAGATGTGTTAAATCATCAAATCATTGACAAATCAAGAGCAAAAAAATAATATTTCTTATGGAAATTAATACTTACGAGTATGTATATACATTGAGGATTTAGTAAATCAGTATGACCTGATCTATTCCAAGCTAAGTTTAATTAACTTTTTTTATTTCAAGGCCTTCATTTCATTTACCAATGTGATTTTGTGTTACATGCCCCAATTATATAGGGGATTATAGTGCAAAGAGAGGTGAGATCTTACTATGGACGATAATGAGAAATTGACATTTTACTGAGACATTTTGCTTACTCAATTTGGAAAACACCTTATATGGAGGTAAAGGAGAAACATTGCACCTTTTTGGGGTTTCCTACATGTTCTATTTTTTAAGCATGTTGGCATTTTAGATTTTACCTTTTTTATTTTTGTAACTTTGAACTTTGTTGCATTTAATTTATTTTCATGACACCAATTCATTTGTAGTGAGCATAAGTTTTTACAGTACTTTTTGTGAGCATAGTATTTTTTTGAGGAACTAGTTGTCCTTGTGTTAGATTTCTTCTTTCTAAAAGCCCTTTTGTACTCCATTTTCTTAATCAATGAAATCTTTTTGAGTTTTGTTAAAAAAAAAGTGTTATAACCAACTATTGATCTCTCTTTAAGATCACTTATAATCAGCTCTCTTCATTCAAAGTATGAAATTTATTCATTTAATGTTCCACAATATTAATTAGTTCTCTTTGACAATTTATCATAATGATGTTGCACAAAATTTTGAGTGTTTTTTATATTTTAACATTCTTGCATGAGCTTGCACACCCATCCCTTGCTCACACGCGCACGCACACACACACACACACACACACACACACACACACACACACACACACATATATATATATATATGGTGTTATTTAGTATGCGCATAAAATTGATCTCATATTTGTGTTACGGGGCTAGCTTTGCTTCTACTAGAAAAAACTTAATTTATTTTTCATAGTGTCTCTAAAATAAAAAAGCAATAAGAGTGTAAAATTGTAATAATATTTTAAGGCTCTATTTAATAATTATTGATGATTTGTTCAAATATATCACATTCAAAATTTGTTTTTTGTAAAATTTATGATAAAACATAACGCATCAAAATTTAAATTTGAAATGCTAAATTTTAATAAAGATCCACAATGATTGAGGAGACCCTTCACATTAGTCCATGTTTTATACATAGCTCAATCTTGGTCCCAAACACTTCTATGATATTAAAGGCCCTCATCGATCCTCATCGATATTAAATATTGATATTCATAAGTGTTCATTAATATCCAATAAAAATTAAAATTTAAAAATCTTAGATAATGTGATATTGTTTTTAACTAAAATTTAGCCGATATTGATTTGTGATGAAAAATCAACATTCATAGTTTTAGATTAGCTCTTTAAATCAAGTGTTGGACTTCACTAGTATTTTTTTGCCTTTGTAGAGTGGCATGTGAATTTACAGAACTATGTGATTTCATAAGATTAAATTAAGCCTTATGTCCAAAGTTATGTCATGATTAAAATTTTTTAGCAATCTACATGTTAGATGGGTTGGCATAAGGTTGATTGATTGTTATTTCCATTAACAATAATGATCATATTGGTTATTTTATGATATCGAGTTTCTCTTAATACCTTATTATGAGAACAAGGGTTGTGATATTGACCCACTTCTCATTACTTATGAATTTATCTAATATATGGATGGCATGCCAACACATCATATTCCAATCATCAATAAACATATTATTGTTTTGTTCGCATCATCGTGAAGTTGAATATCATCGTGCATTTTATTTTAAAAGGTGGATTAAATGGAAGAGGGAATGTGGGGTTGGCTTTTAATTGATTACCATGCTTGCTTGTTTTAATAAGAGACAGGACTACATCATAATGTAGTGTTGATGGTTGATGTTTGTGTCAGGAATTGGGATAGGACATTGATTTTACAATTAGATTATATATGTTTTCATCAATATTGTCAAGTAATATCTAATGATTCATGAAATGAAAGGACAAGGGACAACATTAATTTTGAGCAAATGATGTAAAGTTTTAATGTTCATTTGAGGCGTTTCTTAATGGATGAGCGTGATAAACATCCAACGGGGGCTAAGGAAAAGAAATAAAATAAAGAAAACAGGCATCCTAGCCTGATTATAGCTGATTGACCAATGAAATGTGATCAATATAAGAGGACGAAATAAATATTTTGCCATTTAAGAAGTAAGTTCTGAGTCCCTCTCTTAGGAGACTCCTATATGTTAAAATTTACGTTATAATAAAGTTTCGCTCAGACTTGAGTTTGTCTCATTTTTTCATGTGGGATAGGGCTCAATGGTGGGGTTTTTTATAGATGTTAGGTTAATTGAAGATGGTTCAGCATCGAATATTGATGGGCGAGTTATGAGAAGCCAAAATTGATGATGACATGCAGGGTTATGTGTTAAGAGTATGGGTGATCATGCATGAGGTGGTATGCATCATCTAATTGGCTAATTTGCATACATTTGCTATTTTCATCATTGATAGCAAACGATGTCTTAAAGATAATATAATGTTCTAACAATCTTTGGGATGTAGTTATTTTTTCAGGCATAGAGAAGCCATGCTACATCTTTAGAGTGGCTAAGATGTCCAATGATTTTTATCGTGGGTTTAGGAGAAGAAGAAAGTTATTTTGAAATATGAGAATGAACTCAATATTTTAGTTGGCTCATCTAGGCATTGATGTTGACAATCATTGAATAATTTGATTAAAGAAAGACATATGATTGTTAATAAGAAAATCATTTTAAATATATCTAGCTGCCTTATACTATTTGATGGACAACACGATTATATTGGTTGATACACCATACAACTCAATTGATCTAAAAAAAGCCTTTGGATTTTCTTTAAGAAAATCATTGAACAATTTCAATTGATCTAAAAAAAGTCTTTGGATTCTCTTTTCATCTCATCGATTAGTTCCAATTAGCCTATCAATAAACACTTCAAATACATGGATGGATATATGACTTCAATGAAGTGCACACATCAAAGTTTTACATTAAGGCATGACATATCATCAAAAGTCTCATCCCCTTTTTTATTTTAGTAAGATGAGTTAGAGATGTGCATTCATGGACATAAAAACTCTTAAAACTATTATTATTACACTCATGAAAATCATAAAGATGTTGCTAACACGTTAGAAGCTCTAACATTTAAATTGGAACTCTACTATTTGCAAGAACTTTTGGTCCCAACAACTTTATCAATGCTTAGCTCATTTAATTGACATAAACTGACTTCATGCACTATAATCATAGATAGAAACAATTGCGATAAACATTAATTCATCATAATCATGGAGAAATAAGATATGAAAAATAATCTAGATGTTCTTGATGTTTAACTCTAAATTAATAGTTCAAAATAAAAATCCCATGTGATGTTTTTCCAAGCAAGTAGCTAATTTTCAAAACTATTGAAAAAAGTGAATTATACCAAGAAGCACCTCTTACATGTATAACCTATCTGCAATTAATTTAAAAATTATGTCCTTTATATTCAAGGAGAACATTTATATTTATATAAGCGAATTGCAATATGATTGCTTCGATATTCGAGAATTTTACCCTCCTAGAGCACACATACAAAGTTAAATCGCTATGAATTTTTCCAACATTAGAAAAAAAAAATATAAATACATTATATATTAAACAACATCATGATAATATAAAATTATATAAAAAGTTACATTAAAAGATTTACATATTTACCACACCATTGTTATGTTACATATCTAACACTCAAAGAAAGATATTTAATTATCTAATAATTTCTCATATTTGAAAATATATATTTTTTTTAATAAAAAAGTGAGTGATGATATTATTTTTAATATGATGATGACTATTGAGATATGAGTTTAAGATCAAATTAATCCTTCAATTATTTATGAAGGATCAATTTAGTTCTAGACTAAATAGGATGACTAATTTGATTTATTGAATTATTTGATCGAAGCAAGATTCGGAAATTTAACGAAAGTAGAAGAAATATTACAAGATTTTGGAATAAGAAATAAAAATAAGCAGATAATTAATAAACCCTAACCTCTTCTCATTTTTATTCACACATCGCACTACGTAAGGACCAACTTGGTCTTTGATCAAATAGTCAAGGGATCAAATTGGTTCTCCTATTTAATCTGGGACTAAATTGGTCCTTCATAAATAGTTAAGAGACTAATTTGATCTTAAATCCATTTAGATATTATATATATCAAAATTAAAGTTTAAAGGACAGATATATAAAAGTATAATAGTTGTGTGGCATGTATGTAAATCCCCTTAATTTTTTAAGCATTAAGGTTGTTTTCAAATTTTAGCAACTGCGTTTTTTTAAAATGGCGTTTATAAATTTTAAAAGCTTCAGACTTTTACAAAACGTTATTTTCTTCTCTTTATAAAAAGCTATTTATATATGATATTTTAAAGTAGCCTTTTTAAAACCTACTTTAAAATAAATTTTTTTAAAAATAAAAGCTTACTCAAACTAAGCCTAAATCAACGATTAATAAATGGTGCTAGTAAAATGGTTCCCTGATCCCACCCCGACCCCTTTGTGGGAACTGCCTATCTTTGAAAAAGCCTTTTTTTTTCCCGATCGGGCTCTTCAGAAACTGAGAAGGATGGAGGTCCCGAAGGATCAAATGGCATCTCTTCTCGATAACGGTCTCTTCGATTCCGCCCAAATGCTGGTAATGCTAAGAAAACCCTTCCATTGACCTCTAACAGATGGCTTGGCACTCAGTTCGCTTTACTTGATTATTCTCCGATCTACCTTGCACTTAAAATATCTCCTTGATTAGAATTTGCACTGAGCAATGCGTAGTTTCAATTATCGTTTCTATTATTATTATTTTTTTTTAATTTTCGCGTTCAAATGTATTTGGAACGAACCTGTTTCGGCAAAAACCTTGTAAAAATAGGATTACAAATAGTTTTTAGCTTGGAGAAAAGAAGTTATAGGAGAAGTAGATTTCACGAGATTTACTAAATGGACGTGCTTATGTAGAGCTCAAGCTATTCCCCAGTCTCTACAGGAGAAGCAACATTCAGAACTTAACTTGCTTCCTCAGCACTGAAACGTACTTAGTTTACATCTCGGTCGTGCAGAAAGCTGGTGGTTGCTTAAAAGCTAGTTAGGCAAATGGTTATTCATTTAAGCAAAAAGGGTTTCCATTCTGCTGTCTGTTTTGGGCTTACTCTGTTCCTTGGTATCCCTGGAAAAGAGAATCTTTGGTTTGTATGATTAGTAGATGTAAGAAAGCTTTAGAGATTGTTTAGTATCTTATTTTTGGAGAATTTAAATTCCACTATTTTGATAAATCTCATCTTAGCCCTGCTACTATTAAATATTGTTTGTTAATTGCTGTCATTCTCATAATTTAGCAGATTTGTGCGCTGTTTGGTGGCAAGAAGGATTTAGTAAATATTGTAAAATAAGATTTAATAAATCTAGATGATGTTCGATTTTAAAAAATGTTTGGCATGATAGATAATAAACTTGGTTAACTTCTAGTGAAATGTTCGGCAAATAGTCAAGATATATGATTTAAAAGAAGGAGAAGGAGATGCACATTGAGTATAAGCGGTGTAAATCTCTTAAATTCAACTTTTCTTTGAATTTTTAAAATTCATGATTAACTTTAAATGAAATTTAAAAAGGCATTAGGATTATGGAGAAAATCTTGTTTGACAAGATTCAGCCAAATCTTATCTAAATATTGGCTAAATCTTGCAACCAAATACCTTTTAAGGATTTCTCCCTCTCACAAATCTCTCCTGAAACATTTAACAAACAATTATCAAGATGTAATAAGATTTAATGATTTTTATGCCAAACTTTTTGATCCCTTTCAATATATACTACATCCAAATTTAAATGATCTACTAAATCTTGCTTGAGTTAAATCCCACTTGTAGCTAAAAACCCCTTAATTTTTTGATGTTTCTTCATTTCAACTATATTTGTTTCATCCTAAATTAACGAAACTTTGTTTCCTTTGGGCCCAAATTATTATTATCATGCTCGTTCGCACCTTGACCAGTCTTTATATATCTCTCAAGTCTCAAATTGCTAATTATTAGAGAGTTATCTAAAATAATGAAATTATTAATTCACAATCTTTCTTCACATATTCTGATCAAAAGAAGTCTATGATTCATCACGTAGGAGGATACAATGAGCAATTTAGTGGCAAATATGCGAAGGCAAAATATTTTTGTTTCATTAAAGAGTGGCATTTTGAAGTGGTAATGTTTGCATCGAATCATATCCACTTGCATTGTTATTTTATGACTCACCATCTTGCTTCTGTAATAGCACTTTGGTTTGATTGACTCAACAACCATTATCTAGAATTATTCTATAGATAACTTGATAAAAGTGCAATTTAAAAGTAATGGTGGCAAAGAGTTGGCTTGGGTAGGGTGTGGGTGGAGTTGAAAAATAAATAATATTTTGTTGGATTTCATGAATTTGTGTATGAAAGTGAACTTGTATGATTGGATGGTAAAAAAAATACAATAGGTAATATGCTATTGATGTTTAACATTCATTTGTTCTTACTATTTTGTTAATGCATGATGTAAGTTTATCATTCTCTTTCTCTTTTTTTGGTAATATAGAATATTTCTTTCACGTAGCATCTTTCTTTTTATCATGTTATGCAAGAAAACTATCATAAAGAAAAGTAATATGTTCGCAACTTTTTTCAGGGATGTTTTCTCATTTCTTCAACTGTTACAAGTCTTGAAGCAAGTCCATATTTGAAGGCTGAAAACTTGGTGAGCTTTAGTTAATGTTAATTAAAAAAAATATAATGTTATATTTAAATAGACAATGTTATTGAGTATAGTAAAATGATATCCTTTGGGTTTACTGTTCTTTTTTCATACCACAAAAGATGTCATTATAGTGGTATATCTTTCTAGAAGCTTGTTATGAACCATTTATTTTACTCAAATTAATTCTCCATTAAACCAACGATGTCTCGTGCAAATGATTTTTACCCATAACTCTACTCTTTATATATTACAATATCATTTACATAGAAAAAACTCTCCTCTATTCTTTTTAGTTAAGCTAACTTTTAGCATCTCATATTAGGTATGTTTAATCTTTCTGTGGATGTGTATTAATTATCAGTAGATGGGGTTGCTTTATTTGATTATGATGTAACTCTCTTTTCATGAAAATGAAAAAAAAAAAATCTAAAAAAAATGTCTCCAATTCACATTTTGTCCTTAACTTAGTATAATTTGGTAGTGTATATTTGCATATGGGTGCATTTCAGTTGACTTTTGGTTTGTAGTGTTCTTAGTTTGATGAATATTTTCTTATAGATTCATAGAATATGTATAATTGATATTTTATATCACATCTTATGTCATAAACAACTCCTCCCCTCCCTCATTGGGATATTCTCACATACATTTTTTTTTTAATGTTTTTATAACTTTATCCATGTGAGTTCATCCTTTTTATTGGATGGCATTTCAATGTTTATTGTTTGATGTATATTTTAGAAAAAAAGAACAACTTACACGAGTATTGACCTTAAAGTATGATCCATAATTTAATGTTGAGATGAGTCAGGTATTTGATTAATTGACCCAATTTACAATCCTAAGAGTGTCCATGTTTGTGGATTGACTCCTCATCACCAATGTTGGATTCCTTTTGCGTTACTTGAGTCACAATGAAAATGATGGATAACAAAGTAAATTTTACGTTAAATTAGGTGAGAAAAGGATACTATGCATAAAAATAATATAAAATTGTTACCTATCTACAAACATTAAGTCCATCACTCATTTCATTAATTGCATATCTCGACATATTTGAACTATCGAAATGGATTAGATCGACCAAGTCACGCCAAAATGGGACTCCAAAGGTGAACCTTACAATTGGAACAATTTGTCAGGATCAACCCTTTCTCACTGATTCATGTATGACTCCCTCATTTCTTTCTAAAACTATATGAACTTTCTAGGGCGCTTTATTAACTTGATTTTCATAACTTTTGTGTTCATAAATCTAGTTGATTTTGATTTAAACATAACTTTTCATTAAAAAGAGAAGTCCATAATCTCTATTTAGAAATCACAACAACTCATTTTCACTAGTTCCTGCATAACTCCTTCAATTCTTGTTAGAGCTGCATTAATTTTTTGGGTAAATTCTTGAATCATTTCTCTATAACCTTAGTTGATTAAGATTCAAAACAACTTAGTTATTTGCATAAATTTAGAAGTCCAAAATTTGAATTTAAAAATTTGCAATCCCTTCTCACTGGAACAGGCATAACTCCCTCGCTTCATTTTAGAAATTTGCAAAATTGTAAGAGTCGATTATCGACTCATCCATTACAAAGGTCATGTTCAGGACTTAGTCAATTCTAATTTGACGTGATGCAGTTTTTCTATGAAGTAGAAAAATTGAAATATAAATTTTAGAAATCACAGCAAGTTAGCAATGCACTTATTTGCACAATATTTCCATTTCTCATTATAATTGCATGAAATTTAGAGGGTAGATATTCCACTCGTTCCACTATAGCTTTCATATTCACCACTCTAGTTAGTACCTGCTAGAAAAGATGCAACAACATAACACATACACCTTCTAGAGCAATGTTCATCAGTAAGCTGAAGAAGCAAATGAGATCAGGATAGCAGAGAAGAGATATATATATATATATATATTGGAAAGGACAATGTTGGCAAGGATTAGATGACAATTCAGTACCACTCCTGAGTTTTTATCATTCTACATTTGGACGTGTCTGCTATATGACTGCACAGTGGAATGATTCCATATGAAGCCTTTCCATACAGAGGCATGCACTGTAACTTTTATTATTTGTTAGGTGCTTGCTCCTGCAATCAATGAAGCGGAGAATACCTATTTTGCTTACTTTTGCTTTGAGCGTGCCAATGAGGAGTTGTGTGAAGATTTATCATGCTGAATTTATTCCTAGTATTTTTTTTATATTTCTACTTTCATTTTGTTTTTGATCAGTCACATTCTTTTGCATAGGTTCTTCAAGGTGATGCATTGTTTGGACAAAAGGAATACTGTCGATCACTGGTATTGACTATGCACTAATGCTAGAAGCGGTTTAGTATAATTTTTTTTCTTAGTCTATTGTGGAGTTGATAATTTTATTGATTTAATGGCAACTGGAAGACAATTTGTATTTGGTTAGGATATTTTTTGATGAAACCATGTTATCTTTGTTGAGAAATAAGGAAATATGACATTGTTCTTTTTGCTGTGAATGTGATTTTTTTATTTTTTTGTAATTGTGCATATGTTGTTCTTGTTTTCAAGGGATCACTCAAGGTTTCTCAAGCACCGAATCAATACATGGGCTACATATTACAGTGACTTTGGTTTGACAATTAGGTTGTATTTGAAGTTTCTTGGATGAATTCAACATATGTTCATGATATATTATGTCTCCAATTGATGAATATTTTATGTGAATATCTTATGATGTGTTGGATAGCCTGCTATGCTTTAATTTGATTCTTTCGAAAATTTTTAGTGACTATATACGGTAGTAATAGTAAAGGTGATTATAAAAATCAGAGGTTCATTCTTCCTTCAGTTGTTTCACGAAGTATCTTCCCTTGTTTTTCTTTTGAAAATTTTGGATGGTAAGTATTGATTAGTTTACATGATGGGAACCAAAGTTGTAATAAGATTAAATATTTATTGGCTGTTTTGAATGGGTTATTCACAGCATTTCTGATAAGGTGTTACATTAAGAATCCATAGACTGATTGCTAAAATCCAATGTCTCCTTCATTGCAGTTGTTAAAGCTATCTAGAAGATGCCTGGCAAAATTATAGTTCATATTTTTGAAAGCCTTATTTTTAGTTACTATATATAGCTTCATAGTGTTTGGATTCAAATTATAGTCCATTTTTTTTTCTGATTATTTTAGTCCACAAAGGGATGTTTTTTTTTGGTTCCACTAGAGATTTTTCAAAGGAAGGCCAGATGTAACTTTACTTTATTTGATTGTCTACAGAGCATGTATAAACAGGCTTTGCAACTCTGCAAGATTATTCCCAAGCAAACAATTGTTTCCAGAGGTTCGCTATCTGCATCCACTAGATCCTCTTCTCCAAATAATACGAACATTTCTGCTATCAATGAAAATGAGGTAATCCTTTTTATGATGGGATGTGCTATTGAATCAAGATTTAATTTCATGTTGATGTTAACCTTCTTTTATGTTTTTTCCAAATTCGTAGGTGAAGTTCAAGATTACCCTTTGCTATTGTGCACTTAATGAGAATCGGGCTGCTCTTGCGGAGGTTTTCTTTCATCTTTAATTGATCTTGTTATTAGATTAACTTGTTGGAACATGGATTTAAACAATTTCATAATTATATCAAGCTCTCAATTTAGGATAGATAGTCAGTAAGTTACATAGTATGCACATTATATTTCTTACTATTTCATTTTGCATACTCGTATAGTGTGATTATATGGTCCAATTGTGACATTTTGACTCCTAAAATTGTACTTCCCGTTGGAATTGTTATAGTATTACTAAGATGCAATTGCTGAAAGGCTATTTGATTGTTGGATCATGTATATTGGTGTATGGTAGTGAAAAACATATCTAGGCTCTGGTTTGTAAGTTGTACTTGAACTTTTCCTGAATTAGATGAGGCTTCTAACAAGTATAATATGAAGATTGGAACTTTACTGCAATCACAGTTCTTTATGATGAATCATAAAAATTGGATGTTTGAATATGTTTTTAATTATGCTGTTCTATTCATGAATAACATGTTGATTGAACTTGGATTGGAATTATGGTAGCTAGTTGTGTTGGCAAGGGATTGAAAGAGCAAAGGGTTGGTGACAAGTAATGAACAGGGAAGTTTTGGCAATGGAGGGGCCAAACATAGTCAGGAAAACAAGAATTTACCTTAGAGAGGGATAATTCCAATGATTTTCATTCCCCATTTTCTCAGCAAGGGAGGAGTCAATCTTCAAGATTATTTTTTGTTGGTATTGACATTAATTGATCATTGTCTTCAACTTTTCATTTTGGCTATTCCTTCCCCTCTTACTTAACCACATAAAATGATGTTATTTCATAATGTGATACCTCACACAACTTTTAAATCACGTAGGGGAGGGTGACATAGCACTGATCTCATCGGAGGCACTTGGAAGGCTGGCCAAAATCTTACACTTAAACAAAAGGAGATTTCATTTGTTATGTTCTAAATGCCAACACTACAATTTATGATAATTGTTGGACAACAAAAATGACACTTTCCTTTCCAGCATGACGGAACCAACCTCTTTTCTGAGGGTGAGCAAATTTATTAAGTAAATAAGCTCATATTAAAGAAATCAAATTGGATAGTACATAATTCAAAATAAAGTCTTTTATTTCATTAAGGTCGATAACTTGAAAAATTGATTATAAGATTTTCATTTTATTTTATATTTTTTTTATAATTTTGGATATCAACTTCATTAGGAAATAAGCTAAATATTTCTCTCATTGTGAAGTAAAAGACAAATTTAACACAATTATCGCACATTTTGTTAGATTGGGATAAGTTAGGTTGTACCAAAGTACCAAATTATTGTATAGTAATTTTGCTCTAAAAAATATTTTTTTTAGTGTTATATTATAGTAATTTTTGTCAATCTTCATCATTTTTTTTGGCTATTTCATGATTTCTTTAATTGCTTTATAAAATACTATGAAGTTTTAAGTAATATAATTATTAAATTGAATTAAAAAGTTTTAACACTAGCATCTTTAAATTTCTAATAAATTTTGCATGGTTGCTTTGATTAAATAAATGAAAAAGTGCTTTTTTTCAAGGAAGAAAATGAGTAGATGCATCAAAATTAATTAAAATGATTTTAATTTTTTTATTTATTAAAAATATAATATAAAAATAAATTAAGTATTAATATATTATACTTATATTAAAGTAATTTTATAAATTTATCAAATTTTGGCCAAAATATTTTAACTCAATTTATTTTTTCTAAATATGATATTATTTTTATTAAATATTTTTTTTAAAAAAAAACTATTTTTATTAATTTCTAGAACACTATAAAATCAAATGAATCTCTCTCTCTCTCTTTCTCTCTCTCTCTTCTATTTTTTCCTAAAGAGAGATTTTCCCATTAAGAAAAAAAATGCAAGTACAACATGTTAAAAAAAAACACATACAAGCCTTGTATATAGTTGTATTGGAGGTCTAAACTTTTTAATTTTTTAGAGAAAATGTTGAAACAAAATAAAAATTAGAACGAGCAGAAATTAAAAGTTATCAAGAATAAATCGAATAATAAAATGTACTTGATTAATTAAGTAGCCTAGCATCTTTAGGACCTTAAGAGTTATGTGATCAACACGGAGTCAGTGAGAATAGAGAGGAGGGAGCCACGAGGTTGTGCGGGAGTGACTGAGGGGGGAGAAGGGGCAATTGCCCACCTTGAGAATAGCGTGAATTACCCACCCCTGAGAATAGCATGGGTCTGCCTCTACTTTCCAGATATTTTTACATCAAAACTCATATGAAATAAGCAAGTAACAAATCAACTTGTAAATGCAAAATAATTGCAAAATGATATATATATATATATATATATATATATATATATATATATATACTTAAAGAGAATAATGGAATTCGTTCATACTCAAAATGTTGAAGTCCTGTCTAGTGGGCTTCATCATGCTTATATGGGAACTATTCTCTTAGATAGTAGAATTGGAGAATCTCATCCATTAAATTTAATGATAAACAGGTAATGAGAACGGATAGAACTATTGAGGAGAAGCATACACTAGTTGTGGGAAAATTTGGGCAACTACAAAAAAGCTATATGGCTTAATGGGATAATGCTGAGGTTGTATCAATCAATTGATATTTTCTTTACCATATCAGACAATGTTTCTTGCTTCATACTATAGAGATTTATCACACGACATATTGATTATTCTTCACCACAATACATAATCAAACTCAATTATTTTTTAATAATGTTTAGGGTATGTATTTTAATTGAACGCACTTTGAGTACTAGATGCTGAATGAGGATGAATACCTTTAACCTTTCTTATTGTTGGAGAAAGTGATAGAATGATTGTGTATTTCTAGGGCTCTACCAACAACTGTTTGAATTTATTTAGTGCTTTATGTTGGGTGAAAGTTGAACTTTAAGTGAATTAGTAGTGTTTTAAGGTGCTAGTAGATGTAGTAGAGAGATACGATCCTCTCACACTTTAAGTTAAACAACATGAGGAGTGCACGACAAAGAAGAGTTAATTCTTGTGTATTGTTTTTGGGTAATTGTGATTATTTTGAAACCCCTTATGAATGGTTCAATGAACTGTGGAGGTAGACCAGTTTATTTCATCTCATTTACGTCGACAAGGTTTGTGTTAACACTTTGGGTTGGTTTGTGATGTGTAGGATAGGATATAAGATTTGATGAATGGATGGTTTGTTTTAGAATATATTTTGGGTAGTTTTTTTTTTATTGATTTGTTTTCGGACCATTTTCACACATCTTGGGGACTGCCTTTTTGATACTTTTCTTTTTAGAACTATATTTGTTAATGTGTGGTAATTGTGAAGAAGTTGTTGTTTGACTTTTTTGAATAAGAAAATATTTAAAATACTCACAACAACTTAAAAAAAAGAAGCTTTTTTAACAGCAACTCTACAATATCTTACAATAAGTTGTAGTTGCCTCAAACATTACAAGTGGAAAGAGTCGAGATGCTTTAGGATTGGATTGCGGTGGCTGTGATTCAAAATCAAGTTCAAATTTTAAGTTTTGATACCAAAATGTGAGTAAGTTCAAATTTAAAATTCAAATGTATGCTAGGGATAGGATTTTGATGAAACCTAAGATTGTGTGGATTTTGAATTTTGTAGGCATGGCTGAAAATTTGTAGAGGAAATTGAGGTAGTTATTTGATATTTTGAATTTGAATTGGAATCAATATAGTAAGGAGGTAATGGTTGGGTGAATGGGCATTGGGGCTAGTGGGTGGTTTTCAACTATTGGGCTTAGGCTAGAAATTATTCCAGGAGGTTTACGGACTTGCTTATTGCAAGAACAACAATCTAGGAATGCAAATTGTAGAGAAAACAGTGCATCATTCAACAAAATAGCAATATGGGAGAAAATTAGAGCTAGGCAGGGAAAAAAAGAAAACATATATAGAAATTGAATTTCTTCACCATAGAATTGTAGAAAAAAATATTATGCATATATTAATAATTCCCCTTACCTTCAGAAGGAGGAGGTTTAGGGGTGAAATTCACATATATATAATTATATATATATTATTAAAAAAGCAAATATTATGAAAAATAAATGTACTAAAGGAAAGTAAATGAGATGAAATTTAGAGGTTAAGGAATGCGATGTAGCAGCACACTGGTTGACACCTTGAATGGAATTTTTGGAATATCAGTGATCTCAAGTGTATGAAAGGGGGAAAGCTGTGTATTACTTGGAACTCACTTTATGTTATATTTTTTTTTAAAACTCCTGTTTGTTTATGTTTTGTGTCCATTTGTCATGATTTGTGGTTCACTAAAGCCTGCAAAGATCTCAATTGATAAAGTATGACCTGGAAGTATGTTGTTGGCTAGCAATGTTGGCAAGGTGTTGGAACTGGAAGGGGTTGGCATTGAGTGGTAAATAAAGAAATATTGGCAATGAAAGGAGTTGATAAATGTAGGAAAATGGGTATTTACATTGGAGAAAGGATAATTGACAATTTCATATAGCTCTTGAATCACAAATGCGAGAAAGACTTCGACTAAACTTATGAGAGGTGTAAGGAAGGCTGAGTCAAAAACTTTCACTCACAAAAATAGTGGTTCATTCTACAAATTATGTTCAAAGCATCATAACGTGCATATTTATAATAATGATTTGTCTATAAAAGGCAAGATTATCCTTGAGGCATTTTTATACAAAGACCCAAATGAAATAAACAAATAAAAACTCAGAAATTAATGCAATGAAAAATTCTAAAATGAAATGAACAAATAACTCAGGAGAATATACATTATATGAATGTTGAAATTCTATCTGATGGGCTCCATCATTATTATAGGCAGCTTTCTCTTGTATGCTCTTTAGTCATGGCTCCCCTTATTTGCTTTAATCCTGGGTTGATTCATGGCTGTCGATTCATGGCACTAGGTTTTACTTCATAACTTAAAAGTATGGTGAGTTGGAAAAGGAAGGAGGAGATAGAGTATTAGACTATTAGGAGATAAAAATATGCATCTCTATCATGCTTTTTCTTTCCAAATTATTTTCATTATTTCAACATTGAAGTCTATTGATATTGCATCATCTATGTGTTATGTAAAGACTTAAAGAATATATGATTTAATTAATAAAGGTTAATGCTAATATTAATAACTAATAAAAAAGGTTTAGAACAAATTTTAAATTTAATTGACATGCTTAGATTGAATTGATTAAAATGAGTAAAATTTTCAAAATTGTTGACTAATCAATAATTATATTTCATGTAAATCCAATGTTATTTTGATATCATAATAAAAAAATACTATATATATATAAAGAGAGAGAGATGCACATATGTATTAGTATAATATTTAAAAAATAATTAATTTTTTTGTGGTTCAGTAGGATGTTCGAAAAAATTGCTGAATGTAAGTTATTATAGGTTTATTTTTTTATATGACTGATTATTCTTTCTTGGTAGTTCGATTTTTGGACAAAAGTGTGGCATGTTATAGAGGGGAGGGAGTGTTGATGCAATTGCCAAATGAGTCTTATACTTAAAAATTCTTGAGATTAATGACTGAAATATGAATTCTGAATTGTTGGCTAACCTTAATAACTTATGGTATTAATGTAAGAAGAAATTTTGGGAGGTGTGAAGGGTGTGAGTGTAGAAAGGGTTGCAAGGAGTTCTGTTCATCTGTTTCCTTTGTGAAGACAAAGGTAAAATCTATGTAGAGGCGTTGGCATGAAAGTTAGGATGATTAATGAAGAATAAATCATAAAATCAACCCTAAATAGTTGAAATAAGCTTAATATTAATGATGCTAATGATGATGTATTTACTCCAGGGTTAGATATACTATTAACACATTTGCTTAATGTGATGGGGAGAGAAACTAGGAAGAACTCCATATACATAATTTAGAGTGATTTACTTGCGCAACTTATATTTAAAGAGATAAAGTCAAATTGACAGCTTAAAAATTGCATCCATTCAATCATCAATGATCAATTATCAATTATAATTCATGAGTTCTTATTTATAAAAATTGGCTTATAAGGCTAATTGTTTGAAAGCAAACTTTATTTTATCCCATACTACCAAACAATCAAAATTGAACTTAATATTATCCAAAGAGGATACCTACACTTAATAAAATAAATAAAAAGAGAAATTTGTCGATAAATGAATATGGACTTAAATAGGCATGATTATATTCCCTGATCAACCCTGTTGCCCTATTTTGACTCATTGAATTAGCCCGTGCCCAAATTGGATTTTGCAATCTTATTTGGCTTAATTAGTGGGCTACATTTGACTATAATATTTCCTTCTATTGCACTTGGGACAATATCAAATATGCCAAATGATCTATCCTATTTATAAATCCGTTGAAGAGTTATGGTACATGAAAACTTGGGCAATGCGATGTTGTAGTATATGAGGTATGTCTAGATTGATAAAGGTTAGTTCTTGTTTTTTATTGATGTTCTTTTGAACTACTGATATGTGTTTTATGCATGCTTGCATGAATTTTTTTATCTTTTGATTTCTTTGCATAAAGAGGATCTGTTCGAGCACAATTGTTAACTAGTCCCATTTTGATCCATAGTTCTTAGTTTCACTTCATGAAATAATCAATATTTTCTGCACGAGTAAAGATGCTTAAGTCAGTCCTTCGCCAAAACTCATAATTAAGGGAGCTTCGTGCATCGAGTATGTTCTTTGTATTAGTATATTTGTGTTAATATAGATTGATGAGTTTATTTTTATCAGCGTAATTGTGTTTACGTAGGTATATCTATGTATGCCTGATTTATATATGGGATTAATCCATGTATCTGAATAGTGCATGTGTGTAGCTTGCCATTTTAGAAACCGATTGTTGAGAGAGTTGTTTTTATATTTGTTAAGAGAGCTTTAGGATTATTAATTTGAATTTTCTTGATGATGTTAGTATAGATTTTTAATTTAATTATCCATGACTACCAAAATTGGTTTGTTGAGGTACTTATTGTAACATTACCCTAAAGAAAGAATTGGACTATTTATTTTAAAATTTCTTCACTACAATAATCTAAGCTGTTTTTGTTATTTTAAAAATTTTCTTGAGGATATTTTAAATATTGTTTTTATAAACTATCAAAATTTAAATATGTTATGATATTTAGTATTACCTGAAATTGAGTTTGACTCATTCATTTTAAATTCTATACATTGAATTTTGTTTACTCATTTTCGTTTTAAATTGATTATTGAAAATTGATTATCACTTAGTGACCTTTGGTAGTCTTTGAGGATATTGGCATTATATTGCCATTTTTAACAGGTATAAGTTTTTTTTATTCCATTCTTGTTTGTTATTTTAATATCATTTTTATCAAGTTTTTTAGTGTTGTCGTTTGTTTATTTTAAATAGGTTTTGATGTTAAGAGGGCTAAGGGCAAGTTTTTGGTTTTCAATTTTTAACTGTTGTTATAATAAATGTTTATGTAATTTGATAACTTATTAAAAAATGCCAAGTTATTTCTTCCTGCATCATGTAATTTTAAGCTAGTCCTTTATTGTTTTGGCAATTATGTTATGCTTTTTTCTTTTAGTGATATAGAGCTCTATGGGATAGTCAGAAACCCTTTTCCAAGGGTCCCACCACACCCTCCTCCTTTTATCTTTTCAACATTTTAATGATTTTGATCTTTCACCTCCAACTTCTGGCTTTCTAAAACCTTTTTAATACTTTGGCAACCCCTCCATATCCTTCCTTATAAACCAAGTTATTATTTTTTAGTAACTATTTAATATTTAGATCCAACTTTTGAGCGCTAATAAGGAGATAAGCATAACTTAGTGCATGAAGAGATCAACTATATAATGTTTGGGGATGTTAGGGTAAAAAAGTCCCCCTCTTAAAAGGAAGAAGAGAGATATTGATAAGTTACTTCAAGCTACATGTGGTGGTGATAATGACAAAGGATAATTTTCACTTGTTTGGCCTGTAGATAATTAAGTGCTCGATGTTGAGCCTTGGATGTGCAAATGAATGTCTAGGTGTTGGACCCTTGGGTGATACACAAAGAATGGAAAGGGTGGCATGCATGGGGAGGACCATCTGTCCTGGCAAACGTGTCTAGGAGTTGTTGCAGCAAAGTGGAAACTTGTTATTTCTAGAGTAGTTGGACCAGTATGGTGCCAAAAGAGGTATGATCCTCACATCTAAGGGTACCATATAAAAGAGTTATGTAGATCTACAAAGATATATAGCAAGTATGACTTGGGGCTTTGATTTTGATAACTACTTGCACATGTACGCTTCTAATATGGGGTAGAAAATAGGGTCACAGATGTTTGACATACACAACATTATCAGTACATTGCAAAGAGGTTGTTTAAGTTAAGAGGTAGATTTTTTATTGTAAAGATTCTTTCAAAGTCATGATTGTATATATATATATATATATATATATATATTTTCATTTTGAGGAAAATTTACTTTGTGATTTTGCCTGATGGTATGACATATCACTTAAGATATTTTTACTTAATTTGTTCTTATCTATCATGTAATTTTTTCTACAAATTATATTGATCATTTGTCATAAATTTGTATTTTTAAAAGTGCAATGCATATGGACAAATGACAATATCTTCTTATGGCATGGCAATTATCTTTTTGTGCAATTGGAGCAGAAGGTGGATGGGGAGCGAATGGCACGTACAAGCCCAACAAAATCTTGAAATCATGCATGTCACAATTTCTATACTTTGAAACCATAATTATTTTCTTTTATAATTGTATCCATTCATTGATGGTTAAAAGATCTTAAAAAAAATCTTAAAATCATACTGGTTACTGGTTAATGATGATAAAGAGCATGGACAACATTGATCTTGCATTGGAAGCATATTATTTAAGTAGATATTCTCCTCATGGGAGAACAAAGCCCCTCTCTCTATATATATATATTTATATATGTTGGCTCTTTTTGTATTGTTATCCCAATCTCCCAGTACTTGATATTATCTCAGTATTTTCATCTACTTGAGTACCTTGTTAAAAATTTCTGGATTTAACCTGCTATTTTCTTATAAGGATAAGGCTATACTAAATGTTGCTCATCGCATTTATATTTGTTGTACCTTTATGGCCAGGTCTATGTAATAGGCTGATAGTTTACAAACTCTTTCTTATTGAAGACATCCCTTTCTATTCAATATCATTAGATAAATATTTGGTTCTTGTAGACACCTTATTCATGTGAAAATTATCTTGGACAGGGTGGCAGGTGAATTGAGGTTTTGCAGTGGAAAGTTAAGGAATCACATCAGTAAGGTTGGGACTTAAATGCAAAAAAGCTAGTAAAGAGAATGGTAGGCTAATTCTAGCATGGTTAGAAGTTACCTAAAAAGATTTGGTCAACCTAGGATTAACGTCACATGTAGCTTTAGACTAGAATGCTTGGTGGTGAAGGATTTAAATAACCAACACCAAATGCCGTTTGAGTAATTCTCATGATGATGTAGATTGCTTTATAAAAATTGATCTCAATGGACTTAGTGTATTGATTCTTTTCACTCAATACTGTGAATTTTACTTTGTTGCTTCTATTTTATTTCTGCTACTCTTTGATTACCCACATCTTAGATGTACCTTAATCACTCTTCTTTACAGATTGAAGGAATCCCATCAAAGGCAAGAACGCTACGAATGAATCTCACTATTGGAAAGCTTTATCGCATTTCTAGACATAATAGAGCTGCCATTTCATGCTATAAGGATTGCTTAAGGTAAAATAAACTTGCCTATTTGGCACCTGTTTACATTACCTGTGTATTCTCTGTCTCTTATCCTAAGTTTTTCAATGATAACCTATTAGCTTATGATATGGGATTTATTTTTATTCATGCTATAGCTTATGTCTCTATATTTAGAATTAATTAAAATGGCTCGGAAAATTCAGGACTCAAACCTTGCAATTTAGGCATCCTCTCTATGTTTTGTCTGGAGTATTAAGAAAAATTATGATACTTCTGATTTTGATTGGTTTTACATCTCTGACGTTTGTATATTGTATGCTATTATTGTTAACCTGTAATATAGGCTATGCAACATCACATTGGAATAGAACCTATAACAATCAACAAGCTAAAACATAAATATGAAACCATTAAATTTGTCTCATAAGTTTAATGTTATGTTACTTTGAAAATTGTATATAATTTGTTGGATTTTGATGCAATATTAGAAAGATATTGAATATTAATGTTTACTATCAGCAAAAAAAGGTGCTATTTGTGATATTGTAGGCATACCTAGTAAAATAAAATTGTAAAATGAGCCTTTTTTTGAAGAATTAGATGTTGTGATGGAGGTTATCGATTTAGTCAATGCACTGTTCCTGTAATGTAACAATGTTAGACAACATTGTTACGGTAGTGCTGCAGCATGGTAATCTAAAAATGAAATAAGTTGTTTTCTTTTGGTCAGTTAATTTAGTTTTGGTTTAGATTACATTTAGTTTAATTCCTATTGTAGTATAAGGTAAATATTAGTTTATGACAATGGTTTAGATATATTAGGGTTGACTCATTAGCTTTATATGAGCTTTGCAATTGGTTGCATGGAAAATTAAGTGTTTATTAGTCTTGGGAAGCCCCAGAAAGTGATGACTCCTTTTATTGTGTGAGGTCTGCAGATCATTTTCTTACTTGGGGTGATTATAAGGAATACTACTGTAGCTACAGAAATGTTGATTGGTTGTTCCACATCAGTTTGTGATTAGAAATTTTGGTGTGAGTTTGCTACCTGGTGGAAACATGTGTACAGGTAGACATATTGTTGATGATAACATATGATTCTTCTAATAATTGCTATAAATAGAAACAGTTTGAAGCTAATATGGAAGAATGGTGATCCACAAAATTAGATTCATCTATCCATCTGTCACAAGGAATGAAGAAATCAAATAATAATATTGAGGAACGATTTAGGCATGCCGGGAAAGTTATTTTCTAATACATTGTATTATATGGATCAATATAGACTGAAAGGTTTGGGTGGATTCATCAGTCTTTTTCTTATAACTTGAGAACAAAGCTATTTGAAGCTGGGAAATGATGAAGACTTAAATGATATAATGGGATTTTGGCTATAGATTTTGACTCTGGAATTGTGAACGGCAAAACTGAACAATTAATATGTGTAAAACTATTGTCACAAGTAAGTTTTCAGTAACTGTCAATTTTAAAGTGGGTTTCTAAATTCACTCTAAAAGAACCCTGGGCACAATTAATTGATTTTCCCAAATCTAAACTAAAAGAACCTAAACAACTCTTAGCTAGAGTGATACCGTCACCCTTCCATGCACTAATTTTATCTTTCAGATTTGATTTTTTTTTTGTTCACAACAGCTACGCCAAATTTTTTTCTTTTCCATTTAATTGATATTTCCCATTGCTTCTTCCAAACTTGTTAGCATGACTGGAATTCGAACCACCCAAAACTGCACAACGTAGAAATAAATTTGGTAGATCATTTCCTTAAGAAATTATAAAACATCAATGAAATATGAGAGAAATGCAGAAAACCTGATTAGGACTTCCTTGATTTTAGGATGAACTATGAATTTCATTTTTCTTGGAGTGTTGAAGGCAATTGAACCTTGTATATAACTTTCTTTTATACCTCCTCCTTGTTTCTCTGGATTGAAATTATCACAAGATCTCGAAAGTTGGTTATCTAAATTGCTCCGTTGATTAGAGGCTGTTTACCTTGGAGATCTGATGTGGTTATGAGTACGATTGAGCGTGGACGACGCTCGGCCCTTTGGATTTTCAGGTGCCGCCAGGGGCACATCGGATGCCGCTCAATACACGGCGTTCTTCCAGCCGCTGGACCCTACCTTCGGTTGAGCCGTATCTAGGGCTGGCCGATCCTTAGTCGGCATATTTTATGTTTGAGTTTAGAATGATATCTGATCATCTTCAAGCCTCCAACTTTTGTTCTTGATTAATGAAAATATCATTGACAAATACTTTTGCAGTAGTTTGTCTTTCATAATTCCAAAAATTTCATCTTCGAATATGAAATACGAATGCCCCTACGTCCCTCTTAATCATTACTTCGATTTTGAAGGCCGACACAATAGGATTGAAATCCTATGGTGTTATCCCATGCTAATATATCCAGAGTGTGGGCTGTTTCTTTTATGGACTAGAAAATTAATCAAAACTGCAGCCAAGAACGTCTTCGAGGTCTTCCCAATGAGGTCTAGTTGTTTCTTTGTCAAGGAAGATTCCAGCTAATGCACTGCTTCAGTTTTGCCACCGCCACTGTAAGATGAATTCTGAATTCTGAGCGTGGAATCAATTTTGGTGAAATATTGAACTCTGCCATGTCACCAATCCTCTGGAACAATTTTCTACTGCTGTTTGTAGATCTCTAGCTGCTGGAATTTTTGTAGTCAACCACTGGAATGGCAGCAATACAGATGAAAACTGATATGGAAATGGAGTAGAAGTGTTGGTGATTGATTGCGGCGAAAAATCCCTAACTCCACTATGATCTCATCTCCATCTCGCCTCTACCAACTAGGGGAATCCATCCCAAACTCATGATACCCTGAGATCTTTCTTTCCCAAAAGCTAATCATCACTTTAAAGGCAGGCCTAGTTATAATGTTATACCCTGAGATCTTTCTTGATAGACTGGAATTGAATGGATTTAGTTGATGAGAAATTTATCGTTTTTGATGTTTCTTCATTCAATGGAATGTGGGAGGCTATTTTTTTTCCTTGAGTGATTTTAAGGACCAGATTTGACACTATTCTTGACTAGACAAACTGTAAAAAGGTATAAACAAGAGTTATGGAAGGATGGAACCTCAAATTGGAGAGATTTCCTGGGACAGGTTATGTAGGTTGGGATTTGCATTGGTTTGGAGAGTTGGACTGTGGTATAATGGCTGGAAGAAGCCTTTCTTGCAGCAGGTTTGAGCCTAAATGACAACAACAGTTCGGTTTGAAGGCAGAACGGAGGTTAGTGGGGCTGGATGCGGTGAGAGGAACCTGGAATGACGGCCAACAGACTGAACTGATGGCTCTAGGTGAAAAAGAGCAATCTGGCTGGGACAACAGCAGTTTGATTTCATTCTTGATGTTGGAAAATAGATACAAACATTTTGATTCAACTAAGATACAGCTACATCACTTGATTGAATGAAGATTGCAACTCAAAAGAGGGAAAATAGAGATAATAAGTCTCCAAACTTCAAAACAGTAGAACTCCCCCTAATACAACATAATAAGCTATTTATATGAGTTTAAACAAACGTAATCTAGGATAATGTAAAACCTTGCTCAGTCACCCTTGGCCCTTCCAGATTCAATGAATTGAACCGGCCAGGACTAATAGGGCCAGCTGAAGCCGAGCCCTGTGAAGCCACGGGACACTCCTGTGTCAAGATTATTGAGCCTTATACACACCTGGTGTCTCCTTAAAATGATTTCATGATATTAAACTTGATCTGTGCAATCTTTCTAGCTCTCATCATCCTGCATCAATTTCTTATTTTCTTACAGTCGATTACAACTAGCTGAGGAGATGATGCTGATCTTGCCATGTTTGGGTTCACAATTTATTTAGATGGTATCATAATCCCCTAGGTAGAGAGGTTCTCTATCTATGAGTTTAGGTTGTTGAAAACAACTCTTTCCGTCTGTGTCCACCAGAAGCATTCACAGATATGCAATGGCAATAGTTAATGAAACTCCTAGATATATTACATAGATCTGCATTCTCATCACATGGTACATATTTCTAGCAAACAATTGATATTATTGGATTTTCTAGGCACTGTCATGTATGTTTGGATTCATGATTGATGATTTCCAGCATTTTTTCATAACGATTTGACTAGTCAGCAGAAATTTAAAAGAATTTTCAAAAAATAAGGAGAAACAAATCATGAGTGACAATCTCTACTATTCGTGGAGTTCCCAACCTCCAATGCTGCCATTTTCCTTAGTTGATCTTGTGTGTTTCCATTGTTTTACCATTTGAAAATTGCCAATATTAGGATCAAATGGGCCCTAAGTCCCAAAAATGTTATAAACTTGAAAATATCTATTGGTATCATTAGTAAACCTGGACTACTTATTTATTATTTTTAAACCCTATGAACCCAATAATGATCTGAAATAAATAAGGTAGTCCATAATTAAATACAATAGAATAAATGTTAGAACTTTTATCAGATTAGGGCTATATCAATTATAGATGATCATTCTTTCTATTGTCTTTCTGGATAATTTTTCTCTAAAATATTTTGATGTTTTATATTTATCATGGATTCCTTCTCATGGCAGGCATTGCCCTTATGTATTGGAGGCTATTACAGCATTGGCTGAGTTAGGTGTTTCATCTAAAGAAATTGTGTCACTTTTTCCTCAGGTCTGTGATTGAAAGTTTGCTCATGATGTATGCATGTTCTTGGCAGAATTTTAGACTTTTGTTTGCAGAAATGGTGAATTGGATAAGATGTTTCTTGTCAATACGCAGTTTTTTGTAAGAACCTCGTGGTGGGACTGTTGAGTACTGTGTTGAATTTTATTTCATATTGTACCTTTTAATGAAATAATTCATTATTTGCTCCTTTAGTGTCGTCTTTTTGTTTTATATAATTATTATTATGCTCTATTTATTGGGCATTATATATTCACCTGATGTCATTTTAGAAAAAAATATGTTGATGAATTTTTCATATTTGTATTTAAGTTTCTCATGAGCATTCATTACATCGTAAATGGAGCTCCTACTTCAAATAGTAAGTTTCCCATTACTCCATGATGCATCCTTATACTATTAAGGATAGGCATCATGGACATGTGTGTTATTGAAGTGACTAACTCAAGTGCTGACTTACATGCTTGTTCTCTACCAAATCACATTTGGTTATAAAACAAAGAAGAATTCAGTCATGTGTGAGTCATGAGATTTTTTTTTTGCATGAATGAGTTTGAGTTATTGCTGTCTATTTCACCTTTCTCGTCTCTAACATGGTTTTTGCAGTTGGGTAATCTTTGGCTTGCCTTTCTTGTCCACATTGTTTATTGAAGATACCCTTCTAAGCAAAGTATGCAACTAATAAATATCTGAAGTTAAAAGACTGCATTTCCTTGCTAGTTGCTACTACTGCCTTCTAATGTTACTATGATAATTTTTGTAGCTTTTAGTTTAGATAAATTCTATATGGTGCAAGATAGTTATTATTCTTATGAAGCACCATGATAATTTTTGAGAAGAATAATTTATAAAAATGTGACTTAATTGAGCTGTCAATAATTTATGTTCTTATGAAGCATTTGTGTAATTTGAAAAATTTATGTCCTTGCTAGGTCAAGATAGTTACCACTCAATTTGTTCTGCTGAGCTTGAATATTTCATGACTTGATAATTAGGTTTTAGAGAATGCATCAAAAGAGGATGATGCTTATTTGATTCCTAAATCATTTTTATTTGTCCTTTGCATTATAAAATATTAATCTGTCCCTTTTCTTTCATTCCTCCACAATGCACCTCTTATGGGAATCTGAGATATGAATGTACCATATTAGTAGAATGCTTTGTAGTCAGCCTCTCTACAAATAATTGCACAATGTGAGTTAGAACATATCGAAAATGTCTAGTAATTCTTTGGAGAGGAATACTAGAGGTCTATTAATCAAAAAGGGACTCCTCAGTGGTGTTTTTTTATGCTGTAGATGACTTATCTTCTCTGTTTTGGTCTTGTTCTCCTAGTGGACAGCAAGTTGGTTCAAGTGTTCAACAGTTTCAACGCTGGTTTTGAATTTCTTCATCAACACACATAATTGCTTTAACTCGTCTATGTTTTGTTTGAAACATGAAAACAGAACCCTTTTTCTTCCTTCTGCAGAAACAGATCAGTCCAGGGAACACGCACAGTGACATTAGTTAGCAACAATAGTAACCACATTAGTTGATAGTAGTAGTGGCAGCAGTCAGCCACAGCATTAACTAACAAGAAGTCAACAAATAGAGCAACAGTAGCATCAGTAGGGAGGGTTCAACTATGAGCTATAGGATTTGGAACCAAGTGGTGACTGGATGACCTTCAGGAGGAGAAATAAGAAGGGAAAGAGAATTTTTGAGAGAGTGTAGGAATTATGATCTTTAAATAACCTATCGTAACAATGGATACAATCTAGTCTATTAATAAACAAATACTGCAAGAAGAGAGACTCTTACTGAAAATGAATTAGACAAATTCCAACTGAAAGATAATTCAACTAAGTTTTAAAATTCTAGAATGAATTTTGAGATTCCCAATGACCATTTTTTTGAATGTTACTCTCATTTGTTGTAAGCTGTAAGGACTCAATGTGATCCACCTCCCATTGCACGACATTATCCAACTTCCATATTTGGACCTGCCATGTGGTCTTTCACAATCTTCTACGTTAATTCTTAGTTTCCCATGATCCTAAAATATTCAAAGTCATCCTTTTTTTTGCTATAATATAGATTTTGTTCCAACAATCCAACCTTTGGTATCTCAATGAAGTCCATTGATGATTCAATTGCACTGATAGACTCCCAACAAAATCCTCTTTGATGTCAATATGTGATTGTTGATGTCATGCGAAGTTGAGTACAAAGACAAAATCGATCGACTTGAATCTGACACAAAATCGGTTTGAAATGCGAGCGTTGCCAAATAAAAATGACCTGACGAACAAATGCTTGCGTTGATTGATCGAATATACATATTGCCGATTCGACGTGATCAAGAGAAAATCCCGACGCGTATCAGTGGGAGGCTGACGATGCGATGACCTCATTCGAAATTGATTCGAGCGTCGGCGTTGAAAGCGAACCTATCAAATGATTTATTCGATTTGGATGAGTAATATCTGGATAGCGATAACGTCAATTTTGAATGAAATTGACTCATTCGATCTTGAAACTAAACGGCTCCAAGCGAAGGAGCTATATAACACGTCAAATAACCTGGATCTATATATATTACCTATGTGACACAACTAGAGTCAAAATTTATTTAACCTCTTAACAAAAAAAAAAAAACGTAGATCTATATAAATACCTATCAATACCCAACCCTAAAACTCACAAGCAACCCAACCAGCCCTAATCCTCCTCTCCCTAATTTCTCTCCTTCGCTCGTCTTGCCGCAGTAGCCGCCAGCTTCAGCATCCATCTTGCACGCGACCCGCGCAAACATCGCGATCGAACTAGCCGCTCCCCGCCGTTCCCGCGGTAGTAGTCGGTTGTCCTTGCGTGCAGGGGACTGCTCCCACTTCCCGCGTGAACCAAGGACCTGCGCGGAACCTCCTGCATGCGCTTCTGCCTCGCGCGCGCACCTAGTGCCTGCACGCCCCCAACGACCGTGTGCATCCGCTCGCCCGCAAGCGCCCTGCGCCCGCGTCCGCGCGCCCGCACCCTCGTGCACGCCAGCCTCCGTGATCCCCTCGCGTGACGCACCAGCCCTCACCGCACCAGGGCCTGCACCTTTGCTTGTGAGTAGCCGTTCGTCCTCCTCTAGCGAGCTGCACGACCGATGTCTCCTGCTTGTTCGTTCCTTTCTCATAGGTATAAGATGTAGGGGTGTGTGTTTGGTTGATTTGGATGGATTGGATGATAAATTATTAAAACCGATTGGTTTTGGATTCCTAAAAATATTGAAGAATAAAATAAAATCAAACAAAAATAATAATTTATTTATTCATTTGGTTTTATAATAAATCTTTATATTTAAAATTATTTAATTTTTTATTATAATGAAAGATAGCAAAATAACGTAAATAAATAAATAAATTAACTACTTTGCGTAAAATAAATATTTAAAACTAATTTTTTTGTTTTCTTTGTTTATGGAATCTTATTATTAGAAAAATATTTTAAAATTGGATAATATTAAAAAACATCTAAGTATTAAAAAATAAATAAAAGTAAGTTATAATAGATAATCACATTATACATAAATTAATATCCATTACATATAATTATTCTTTGGTTTATTTGGTTCCATCCAAAATTTTATTTAACAAAGATCCAAAACCAAAAAAAGTTTTCATAATTAAAACCAAAATCAAATTACTAAGTTCAAAAAAACCAAATTACTCAAACTTTGGTTCAATTTGGTTTTAGTTAAAAATAATCACCCGATGCTCGAGCATGGACATCCAGAAACCGCGATAAATTGGTAAATGAAACGCGCGCTCTTTAGAGAAGGCGGAAACTGCTGCATCATCTTCTTGGAAAACCCAATACATGCCTTTCGTGGTGGGAAAAATCGCAATTTATACCGCCTTTTTTGGCGAAATATGTTTTATCGGTCCCAGAGCTCATATGCTTTTCTTGGCATGTGATGACACATTCGGCATGGTATTATCACATCGCCTTTCTTGGCATGATGATCGGCCAAAGATATTATGCGGGGATGATGTCGGGATCTTTGTCAATCTCACAGATAGGAGGCCTAAACAACATGATATAAATTCAACTAATAAACTAAAAGTAATTGTTTAAAGCGACAGTGTATAATCCCTTTCCTTGGTGTGTGATGAAATCGTGTTACATCGTCGAGACTTCATGCCTTTCTTGGCATTGTGGATACTTAGCGTTATTGGTGTTTTACCATCATCATCTTTCTTGGCGTGGTGGGTCCCTCATAGTCACCTGAAACGGCAGTTTCAAAATGTTTATCTAAAATCTAAACTTACTGATGAAACTTCGTCAAAATAAGTAACACTATTCAAATCCCTTAAGCTTAAATTAATATTGAATTAAATAACTTGCATGGTCCCTGACTCTACGCTGAATGCTTAAACTTAGTGTTTGAGGATCTTTGCGGGTTGATCGTAAAGTCTGGGATCGTGCAGGATAACAAAACTTAAAATTCAATAATAATGTTATAAGAATTTCAACTTAGTAAAATATCCGAGCAATTACGTATATAACATAGATCGATCATATTATTAATTATGGGATGAAATAATAAACTAAGTGATATCAGATGATATAGTTGTGTTGAAAGAAGATTTCAACCGGAGGGGATATCACCATCAAGTTACATTCAAAATTCAAAGTCAAATCAACATAAATTCAAATTTCATAATGATATGAAGAATGTAAAATAAATCAAATATAAATGTAAATGAAAATCATCAACCAAAACTTAAAAGTAAAATTCAATTCATCCATCTTCCGCAATTATTTGTCGTAGGTGACAAAATTAAGAAAACTCCAGCTGAGGGCAAAATCAAATCAGTCTTCCTTCTTACTGTATCTCAATCATGTAAGGATACATGACGATTGCGTGGTTTGACCAATTCATCGATGCGACACGACCTTAATTTCGATTGGTGATTCTTGTAAATGACTCCATTATATTACGGTCACGATTGCAACTCATATGCTCCCTAATGACTCTATCTTTTGAGATGTGAATTATGGGGTGCGATAGGAAAAAATCCTCTAGCTAAGGTGTACTTGTCCCTTTGACAAACTTCACTTTAGATCTATAAGACATCTTGAATGACGCAACTTATATCGACAGGATTCTTCTTGGTAGATTCGATCATCTCCTACTAGTAGGGCGACGGCCGGATGATGGGCAAGATCTTGATAGTCGTCATATTCCAACCATCCGCTTCAAGTTAAAGGATGATGAATTTCATAAACTTAAATTCCAAAACTCGCACTATAAGCTTCATATTTATCTAACGCAATTGAAAGTTCTCTTAGCATTGAGAGGTAATTAACTATAGGTATGCTTTATAGGAAACTTAGAGCCAGATCTAAGTCATAAAATGAGGAGAATCTCAGGTAGTGTCTACTATTCCATCTTCAAAATCGACGACACTTAAATCATACTTTCTTCATCGGTGATTTTGTTCTCACATGATATAAGAATCACCATTGCTGCCAACATTTGTGAAGAACTCGGACTGTTAAAATTTCAACGAACACAATCTGTTAAGTACTCCATGATTTTGTGTTCAAATTGTGAGGCAAGTGTTTTATTTATAGACTTCTTTGATGCGGATAGTTTCTGGATGTTAAGCTGCGATATGCCATTGTCATTGACTTGACCTGTTCCCTTTTTGGTTGGCTGAAGGCTTACCAGAGCATTAGGGAGCCATTCTTTTAGCTAGGCTATGGCAGAAGATTTGACAACTCCAAATGGTAGTAGGGTTGCTAAGACAAGCTTGATTCTCGTCAAATTGGCAATGATGTTGATCGTGCCTCCAGAGCAAAGTGGAGGTGATGCCTAACGGCTTTATCTAGCATTAGCTAGAATGCTGTCTTATCGTTGTGATATATTGCAAAGGGTGGTTGTTATGGTAGTGGTAGCTGGTGTTGTGAGTGATTGCTGAATTGATCGCATGGGTTGAAGGTGGAAGCCAGGGTTGTGGCCCAGCTTATGACTCTGTTCTAGAAAACAATCTTATGGTACTTGCTTTGTGAGAATTGTATTCTGGGCCATATTTGAAATGTTAATGGGATTTAAACATTATCTATTTGGCTATTTCACTGGATTTGTGAGATGAGGTTGCTAATCCTTGTCAAGCCAATCAGTGTTGGGGTGGTCTAGGCTGCATCAGATAGGTTTGGTAGGCTCAGTTTAATTATTGATTAATAACAACACAAAAGTTTACCCGAGAGACAATTAAAAAAATGCAGTATCTTAACAATAACATTGCTTGCATGATGATTCATTATTGTAATATTGTCCATTGTATGATAAATTTTTTTGGATGGGAAATTAATCATTTGAGTCAATTTCACCAGATAATTCAGCTAACATCATTAATATCTTTTTATCTGTCAAAATGTTAGTATCAAAATTTTGCTATTTAATAGTTTGGCTCCTAGAAATACTGTGATAATTTTAAACCTGTAATTTTGCCACCGTTCTACACTTTCTACCTCCATGGTTATTGTTGGGGTCACTTTGTTCCGTCCTGTTGGACAATAGCACTATGCACCAATGCTCGTACTATATGTTGATCAACCATTTTGTTAGTCTAATTCTCCTTTGGCTTTATTAGGTGCTACTAGTCACTAAGGTCATTAACGTTACCATATTGTTGAGCTCACATAAAACAATTGCCTTATCCCTCGTGTCCACAGAAAATTGTCACTGCAAGTAGGATATGAGTATGATCTTTTCATCGAGGCTTAACCATTAGGAAGTAGTTTATTTCAAAATCTGAGATGAAGTATTTTCAGAATTTTATTTTTATGAGCATATTTTTTGATAGTAACAAAAGAAATATATAAATTTTTGGTATTTATGAAAATTAATTTCATGCATGATTATTCTGGTTACATCCTTTTTTTGTAGAGTTGCGGTATGCTGAATCGCTTGCTATTGAGCCAAATAGAATTGATATTCTATTTTCATTCAACATGGCTTGCTTGAAAGAACAAGTAGCTTACTTCTAGGTTGTATTTAGCATGTTGAGCTTATTTTGACTTTGCTGAAATTTTTGGAGTTGATTCAAATTTCTAATAGCCGACTTTTACATTCAGTTACTTCGAGTTTCAGCTGTGTTTTCTGTTGAATATACTTTCAAGCAGTGGAAACATTATTTAAATGATATATTGATTAATTGTTATGATTTTATTATTATTATTTTTAGACTCCAAACAGAGGGAGGACCCCTTTCGATCACTCCGATAACACTCGTTGGTTGCATGTAAGTATTGTCTCTTTTCCCGTGGTAAATTCTTAATTAGAATTTATGACGAAGTAGTAAATAAGGATGTGCATTTAAGCACATTATTTAAAAAAAAAAACAATATTGAAGTCATTGGTGCTTTTATTACTCTTATTGAATTTTCTTACAACACTAATAAAGCTGCTCTAAGCCAAAACATGGGATTTTTGGGGAATAATATGCTTTGATGTAACCTAACAAAATCATTCTTCAAAAATACACTAAAAGTATTCTCTAAAATATCAATATTAATGTTTCTTATGTAAACATCGTCCTATAAAAGCAAACAAAATGTGGATTGGAGATTTTCTGCTATAATTTTTCTTTGTTAGGTAGAAATATAAGAACCTTTTCTGCTCTAAGTGACAAATCTTTTTATGATATTCATTTATTTATTTCATATATTTCTTAATATCAAATATCTTACTTTAGCTTTAGAATATGTTATGCATGTGGATTTAGGTTTATTGGCTATTATAAGATATTGAGCTATGTTAGATTAACATCACATATTATAGGGTTGAAAATCCAAACCAAAAGTTACATATTGAGGACTCTTTTACCTTTTGCAAGAGCTCACCTCTATTTCCCTACTTGTACAAGTTATTATAAACAAATCATTTTGAGGACTCATTTGCCTCTATATGGGCTCATTTTTGTTGTTATACTTGTATAAGTTATTATAACATATCATTACTAACCTGTTTCACATGACACGATCTTTTGTTAGTCTCATTTCATTTTCATTTTCACTTTTGAACACTTATATAACATCAATATTGAACAGGCTTTTTTACATTTCATCAAATGTAGTTTGTAAGTGTAAGTTGCCCTATTTCTAATATACATCAAAAGTATTAATATACGCATAATTTCTTAAGATGTGCTTTTCATCATTTAAAAATTAATGTGTACTCATATAATCATAAATGTAGACATAGACATGCTTTTTTGAATATGAAGATTTTTTGATGTATGGATTACATACAAGTTTAATTAGGTATGTATTTACATTCAAAATATTGAAGTAAAATTTATTTTCTCAATTAATAATTGACTATCTTAACAAACTAATGGTTGACCACATAACCAACTTTCTCAGTTCAATCACCTCAAAATTTTGATCTTCCATACGTAATTTACAAAATACAACTTTTTCAATTTATAATATTTTCTAACTTATAACAATCCAAATCAATTAGCTCCAATCCAAATTAACTCATGACATACAAGCCACAAAATCTAGCAATTTGATTCAAAGTCGATTTGATGAAGGAATTCACAAAAACAGTATTTTGAAAAGACCTTACTTTCCTTTTTTTCTTTTTACTTCTTTCACTTGGGCCTGCTCTCAAGCTCTCGGTTTGACTTGGCTGAAGAGTTATGGAACGGAGAATGAGGGAAATATGAAGAGAAATAATACTTAAACTTTGTTTGCATGTAAGCTATCATGTTATTATACTAATCCAAGTTAAATCCATCTCAGCCATTCACTGCTTCGTTGGTCAATGCATGTTTAACTGGAATTTCTTTTGAAGGGCAATAATTGCAAAAATAAAATGAATAGTCAAATTAATTAACTTTATGAAAATAAGTTAATTATTAAATAAATTTTATATGCTAATATACTTGCATTTGCATATATTCATATATATATATATATATATATATATATATATATATGCCCAAATTATTTTACAAAATGTAGAATTTTATAAAATAATTTTAATCGTTTTTGAGTTCCAAAAACTAGGTATAAATTTTTTTGATAATTTTGAATTTTAACTTTTTCAAATTTTAGAGTATTACACGTCTTGTCCTGCTCTAATTTCAGGGAAACTCACCAGCCTTATGCTAACGGAATTATTGCAATCTGATTTGAAAAATATTGTTGCATGTCTTTGTTTTTTATGTAATCTGTTCATCTCTAAAATCTTTACAAATATTATGCTCCATTGCTTATATCTTTTTGTCCTTGCAGCGTATATGTTGAAGCTCAATGTTGCATTGCTTAATGACTACAAAGGTATATTTTATATAGGTTGACTTTAATTTTATGTGCATAAACACTTAATGATTATTGGAGAAGTGATTATTTGTAATAAGCTTAGGAAGGTTATCAAGAAAATGAGGAATTTCAAAATTTGCTTCAAGATCTTCAAGCTTGATTTGTTGTAGAATAAAAGTTGCGTACCCAAAGCATTAAATTACCACCTGTCCGGTGTTATGAGGAGGTTGATTTAAGTGACTTGCAACCTACTTTTGTAGAGAGGTTATTTTTGTGAGCTGAGCTTGCGACCTCCAGTTTACAATGTAGGCAATATCATTATTGATTCAGGCTTGCTCTTTGTTTTTATTTTAAATTTCTTTCATGTTTTTATTAATTTTTAAAACGTATTTTAAATTATTTTCTACCTATTATGTTTTATTCACTCTTAATTGATCCAGTACATTAACAATCTATCAAGTGTTTGTTGGCCAAAACACTTTCAGTTGAAATGATCCTTAAATGTCTGCTTTCATCTATAGATCAAGTTCACACACACAAGGCCTAGCCAACATGATTGATTTGTTTGGACCCATCTAAATTCAAGGCGTACATTCAAGTCAAGGTTGCATGGACTTGATTGATTGAAGTTGGAACATCAAATTAAATTGTCTGATAATGTAATTTGATGGTCGAGTTTCTTTAAAATTGATTGTTCCAAGCTGATTGAACCTCTTAGATATCAATGCCATCAAATTTATATTTTTAATTCTGTATGGATATAACTGATTAAATTCGTTCAATTTGGACATACTTGTGACATATTTTTGATTTTCCATTTTTATGAGTGATTGTGGGCTAAATCAATCTAGAAGGACCATCCATTGGCTAAGGACACCAATTTATAAGAAATTGGTGGTCTTGGTTAAGTTGTTGGATTTTTAAATGTGACAAATTGCTAATTTTTTAAGGTAAGTTGCTAGGAAGTTAAATTGGAATTTTTTTTGGAGACAAACCTAGTGTGTGATTTGATTATTAATTCCATTAAAGATATTGTTATAGAAGTTTTAAGAGAGTCTATAAAATAGATTAGACCTTAATAAGGAGGTTTTATAGTGGAGTAAGAAGGCATAAAAATTATTAATGAATAGAAATGCATCTTTGAAAGAGTGAAAAAAACATTGAGTACTATTGAGTATTATAATAATTATATGAAATTAGAAGTCTTGCGAAGACTGTGGTGATCAAAGTAAAAATTACCTTTTTTGATGATTTGTATATTAGCCTTGGTACTTAGGAAGGAAAAATGAAGATATAAAGAATAACTAAGTCAACAAATAAGAGATTTAGAGGCCTTAATTAGGTGAAATGTATAAGTGAAGATAATAAATCTTAATTAGACTGATTATACGGTTTGATCTCTGGAGATTAAGTTTTCTTTGAAAAGACCAAAATCGAAAACCATTAAAGGAAAATCAAGGTCATTAATGGCATACCTCGTTTCCTTGGGTCTTGGCGAGGGGATTCGATTATTAGCTTCAAGAGAAGGTCGGTGCCAGGGATTGAGTTAATTCATTGTTCCCTAGACCAAGGTATGCTTTTCTCCCCCTTGCGGGAAGCTTTTGGAATGGGAAAGGATTCATTTTACTTCGATTTTGGCTGATGAAGGTGATGAGATGCTCAATTGGGCTTGAGGTTGTGTGTAGGTGGGATTTTTTTTGGTGTGAGCTCCATCTTTATATTTTTCTTCTTGGCTTGGCTAGCAAACTTTGGAGGGTTGTTATTCCTTCCTCCACTGTTTCAAATGAAGAGGTGGAGGGGAAGAAGCTAGGCAAATGATATTTTGCTTTGTGATGCTTTTCATTTGCCTTTGTTTCCCTTCTTTTGGACTTATGCAAAAGTCATTTAAGTGACTTGATTAAGGCTGAAAATCACCACTAATGAAGTCTATGAGTGTTTTATTATCATTTCATATGAATTGGTTTTTCAAATTTTTGGAGATCAATGCATTTGATTGACTCTTGTTTTAATTGTATTTAGCACATTTTAATCCCTTGGTTAATTTTGATTTAGTGCTAAATATGAATGCATTTTATCATTAACAATTTTCTTATGCAAAAGAAAATCATTAATTTCTAAATTATGAAATGCATTGGTTATGTTTAATTTAATATTTTGATTTTTGAGTTGGACTTGAATTAAATATAACTAAACTCATTAAGTTAGATTAATTCAAGGAAAGTACATTGTATCATTAAATGTAATGATCTAGGTATTTAATCCAAACTGCATTTAATTTTAGGATTAAGTGTCTTAATAAATGCCTTTGGAAAGAGAATTAACCTCATAAAAAAATGAGGTCAACAAATGGACCCCAATATGTGGTAGATCACGTATACATATTTTTGGATTGATCAACACGCTTGGGATTCAAATCCAAGATTTTGATTGTGTTTTAGATTTGATTGTGATTCATTCTTAGAAACTTAACTTCATTAAGTTTTGAAGATGAATATGAATGCCATTAGGAGTGGACCCAAATGATGGTATAATGCAATTACTATGCTCAAAAGGATGTTGTGGGACTTACTCTTACTTGAGAATGATAGTGATCCATGCGATTAGCTAATAAGATGGAGCCTGGGATACATGATCCATCCTAGTTAAGCATGAAGAGAGGAGAGGGGTCTTTAAAGACATGATCTAATCCTCAAAATATGGAATAGGATGTCAACTCGGGGACTTACTCCTATGTGATTAGCTAATAAGATGGGGCCGTTAAGGGCATGATCCATCCTAATTAGCTGAAGAGGAGAGGGGTCTTTAAAGACATGATCCAATCCTCAAAATATGGAATAGAATGCCAACTGACAGACTTACTTCTATGTGATTAGCTAATAAGATGGGGCCGTTAAGAGCATGATCCATCCTAATTAGCTGAAGAGGAGAGGGGTCCTTAAAGACATGATCAAATACTCAAAATATGGAAAAGAATGCCAACTATGGGACTTACTCCTATGTGATTAGCTAATAAGAGGAGGGCATGATCTATCCAAATTAGCTTAAAAGAGGGCAGGGTCTTAAAGACATGATTCAATCCTCAGTTTGGAATAGGATGCCAGGGGACTTACTCCTATGTGATTAGCTAATAAGATGAGGTGGGTTAGGCATGCTCCATCATTAGTTGAATAAGAGGGGTCTTTAAAGACATGATCTAATCTTGACTTAAGTGCAGGTCTTTAAAGACATGATCCTAATCTTAGTCATTTGAATAGGATGCGATTAGCTAATAAGATTGGGCGTTGGGGCATGATCCATCTTAATTAGCTAAAAGAGGAAAGGAGTCTTTAAAGACATGATCAAATCCTCGAATTTGGAATAAGATGCCAACTAGACTTACTAACCCATGAGAATCTTTGCATAAAGGCTTACCAATCCCAAAAGATAGAAAGGTGCCACAAATGGCTTGCTCTAACTCAAGATATGTATAGGAAAGGTGCCACAAAGAGCTTGCTCCCAACCTATAGGTGATATAGATGAGGAAAAGGGGTCAAAGTGACTTATTCCTAATCCTCAAAAGTTTTGACTAATAAGTAAGAGTCTCATGGACTTAATCCTTACTTAGTTAACCTAATCTGAAGGGTGATAGAAAGTTTATTTTCAAATACAACTTTTGAAAAAATTGAGAAGCTTCTATTAAACAACAAAAACCTTGAAAATAATGACTCACATTAAGGCAAAAGCATTACATACATGTGTATTAGACTATTTAAGGAAGCTTTGTCCTTGAATATTAATGGTCATGGAATAAAACCTATTATTGATCAAAATGTGAAATATTTATTTCAAAAAGCGAAACAGATGATAACTCTTTGTAAAATTGAAATTTTGGAGCGCAGTTCGTTAGCTTGAATATGTTAATGCAACCAATGATTGCTTAACCTCAAGCAAAGGGGTTGATGAGGTGATATTTTCAAAGATCATTCTATGTGAACATCCAGGATAATATTACTTTTCTTTTGCATGAAAAGAGTTTAGATGATTTAAATTGAGACATTAGAGCTTATAAAAGGCTTGATAGCTTCTTTACGTGCATAAATAAAATGATTTATCGTGCATATTTAAAATGTTATTACATTCTATTCAATCGAATATATAAACATCTAAGTAAGATGAATTTCATGCATGCTTTGCGCAACAATATTTTGCTTAATTCAAGCATCCCTTGATTTATACAAATATATGAAAGATTTAAATTCACATTTTACAAGACAAAACCTATATTTGATTTATAGCTTTGAAATATATATGCTTAAATGAGAATGACTTGATTGCACATGTTTTGAAGCGATTTGTAGTTTTATTCACTTGTGCAAATTTATGCAAGCTTTTAAATATAACAATGTGATACTTTCATACATTATGAGATAAGTTCACATTTCAACTCGTTGCATCAACACATGTATATGTGGAAAGCTTAAATATCTGATTTATTTCAAATATCCTTGCTTCAATCCGGATACTTTAAAATCCAGCATTTTAAAGAAGCACATATCTAAGGCAATCATCTCTCAATTTAGATGTCTTGAAATACATGTAAAAGCTTGAACAAAAGAATGAGTGCTTACATATATTTTGAAGTAATTATATGCTTTATCCAAGTGCTTTGAAGCTTGTAAGAGTTTTCAAATAAATGAATTGGATACTTACACGTATTACAAGATGACTCTATATTCGATCCTATCACATTGAGATGTGTGTAAACCACTTAAATGGTGGAATATTGCATTAGTTAGAGTGCAACTCAGTATTTGAACATGATGATTTAAAACTCATGCAATGTTTAAAATGAAAATATTTTGCATTTTGAGGAATTTCTTAAATTCAATTTCAAATATCTTGAAGCATGTATAGTTGTTTAAATGAAATGAATGTGCAATTTGGATGTAAAATGAATGAATTTGTACTATAAGTATCCCAAAATTCCATATATCACCGCATGAATCGATCTTGAATGCATGAATTTGGTGTGAGGATGTTATGCGTGGTTGATTCCTTGTTTGGGGGGGGGGGGGGTAAGGATAGTGTTAAATGTCAAATTGAAAAAAAATTGATAAACAACAAAAAACCTTGAAAATAATGAGACTCACATTAAGGCAAAAGCATTAATACATGTCTTTAGACTATTTAAGAAGCTTTATCCTTGAATATTAATGGTCGTTGGAATAAAACCTATTATTGATCAAAATGTGAAATATTCATTTCAAATTTGTCGCATAAAGGCGAAACAAATGATAACTCTTCGTAAAAATTGGAAATTTGGAACGCAAGTTCGCTAGCTTGAATATGTTAATGCAATCAATGATTGCTTATCCTCAAGTAAAGGGGTTGACAATGAGGTTGAAATTTTCAAAGATCATTCTATGTGAACATCGAGATAATATTACTTTTCTTTTTGCATGAAAAGAGTTATAGATGATTTAGTTGAGACATTAGAGCTTATAAAAGGTTTGATAGCTTCTTTACGTGTATAAATAAAATGATTTATCGTGCATATTTAAAATGTTATTACATTATATTCAATCGAAATATGCACATAAACATCTAAGATGAATTTCATGCATGCTTTGCGCAAAATATTTTGCTTAATTCGAGCATCCCTTGATTTATACAAATATATGAAAGATTCAAATTCACATTTTACAAGACAAAACCTATATTTGATTTATAGCTTTGAAATATATGCATATGCTTAAATGAGAATGACTTGATTGCACATGTTTTTAAGTGATTTGTAGTTTTATTCACTTATGCAAATTTGTGCAAGCTTCTAAATATAACAATGTGATACTACATTTTCAACTCGTTGCATCAACACATATGTGAAAAGCTTAAATATGATTTAACATATTTCAAGACAAATATTCTTGCTTCAATCTAGATACTTTAAAATCCACATAGCATTTAAAGAAGCACATATTCTGCATATCTAAGGCAATCATACTCTTAGATGTCTTGAAATACATGTAAAGCTTGAACAAAAGAATGAGTGCTTACATATATTTTGAAGTAATTATATGCTTATCTCAAGTGCTTCAAATCTTGTGAGAGTTTTCAAATAAATGAATTGGATACTATTACAAGATGAACTATATTGATCTATCGCATTGAGATGTGTGTAAATCACTTAAATGGTGGAATCTTAGTTAGTTGAGTCTACTCGAGATGAACATGATGTTTTAAAACTCTTTCAAAGTTTAAAATGAAAATATTTGCATGCATTTTGAGGAATTTCTTAAATTCAATTTCAAATGTCTTGAAGCATGTATAGTTGTTTAAATGAAATGAATGTGCAAGTTGGATGTAAAATGAATGAATTTGTATATAAATTCCATATATATTACGTGGCCATCTTGAATGCATGAATTTGAGTGTCGGAGGATGTTCTTAGTTGATTCTGCGGTTAGTGCAGGTAGGTCGTTAAAACTTAATAATATTGTTATAACTTTCTCTATATAAGAAAATATCTGAGAAGCTAATTCTGTTATATGATACTAAGATGACTATCTTCTATTTATCTCAGTGATGGCTGAGTTAATTGAAGATATCAACCGAAGGGGTTATCATTATAAAAATATCTAAGATATTTATATTCAATATTTTCAAATTCAAAATATTCAAAATATAAATCTACATCTAATCCTCTATTATTGAATTAATATAGTTGAGAGGATCTAGAACAATAAATTAAATGACCAAGCAGACTTAGATACCTCGATGATAACTGTGTTAAATGGAGGGGATATCACCATCTAGTTATATTCAAGATTCAATGTCAAATCGATAAATTAAATTCAAATTTCATGCAAATATAAAAATATTATAAAAGAAGCTTAATTTAAATGCTTAAATGAAAATCAATCTAAAAAATTTAAAAAAAATTCAATTCATGCTTTATTGTTTGTGAATGTGATAAATTAAGAAAACTTTAGCTCACGAAGGGTTAATGGCGTAGTCATAGTTATAGCTTTAATCTCTTCTTAGTAGGTGTCGTGTTCTTTTATCGCGTGATTTGGCTAATATCCATATGATGTTCCAGAGTCTTTGATCGGGTGTTTGTTGATACCATTATATTACTGGGGTGTAGTATGTTCTCCGATATTTCTGCTTTGAGTTGTGAATTATATGGTGCACGATAGGGAAAAAACTCTTTGTTAGCTAAGTAAGCTGCTTGACAAACGTCACCGGGTTTATAAGGACTTGGGCAGCATAACATGGTACGATAAGGATTCTTGTCAGTTAGAATTCTACCTCCTCACTAAGTAGGGATACGCAGCGGGATGATGGAACCAGGATCTTGATTGCGTCATCATTTTCCCCAACCATACGCTTCAAGTTAAAGGATGATGAATTTTATAAATCTAAATTTCAAAACTCCACATAATGCTATTATATGTTATGCATTCAACGATCTAATGACTAGCCTTAATCGAAAGTTCTCTCTTAGCATTGCTAGGGGTAATTAATTATAAGTGCTTGCACTTATAGGAAACCTGGAACCAGATCTAAAGTCCTCACAAAATGAGGGCGAAATCTCTGGATAGTGTCTTATCTATTATTTCATCTGCCTTCTGAAAATTTGACCGACATCATTCCAAGCTCTCTTTGTGCTTTGTGGGCTCCAAAATTTCCAACCTCAATTCTTTACTGCTGGATTCAAGCCACTGGAATCGTGACTGCCACCTGGAGCAATTGTGGAAGGTCCATTAACTCTAATGATCAATTGTGGGGAGTGTCGGAATCCTCTATGATCTCCTTTGTTCACCATCTTCTTTGTTGATTATTAATGAGCACTTAAATATAATTTTTTAAGAAGGGCTTAATTTGCTACTTTGTGCTTTTGTAGGCGGCCTCGAACATTTTTCTGACCTTTTGCAACGTTTTCCAAACAACGTGCATATATTGCTGGAAATTTCTAAGGTAAGTCATTTCTCTGATAGTTAAATTATCGTACTGTGAATCTGTTGAAAAATAATCATCAATACCTTTATTGCTTTATATTTTACAAAATTTAATTTTTTATTTGATGAACATTTATACCATGCTTAAAGAGAATGTGTGCTTATTTTCCATGTAATTAAGTACCATTTGTACGTATGATCTAACCTTGACATAAAGGTGTTAATGACATGGAAGATGCATCTCGGAATGTCATAGTTTAATCATTTTAGGAAATCTTGCTAATATAGTTTTGTATCGTCATATGAACCTACATGAAGGTTGAAGCCATCATTGGAAGAAGAAGCGAAGAGGCTATACTGAATTTTGAGAAGGTAACCGTGTAAATTTGTCCAAGCACTTTTTATACATTTTATGAATTGAGGCTTTGTTTAGATTCACAGGTTCGGTCTATTGATCCATTTGTCATGACGTACATGGATGAGTATGCAATGCTTCTGAATTCAAAGTCTGACCAATCTAAGTTAAATAAACTGGTGTATGATTTGCTAAATATTGACCCAGCAAGAGCTGAAGCTTTTGTTGCATCATCTTTATTGTGGGAGAAGAAAGATGAACGAAGAGCCCTTGCTTATGCTGAGAAGGTTTAACTCAAAGCTTCTCATCATTTCTTCCAAATGTGTGTTCTGAACTAGTTTTTCTACTGAGGCAATTTTGTTTGAACAGAGCATCCGAATTGATGATAGACATATTTTGGGCCACATAACAAAGGTAACTGGACATGTTTTTGTGGTCCATTTGTTGAGTGGATTGAGCTTTTCCATTTCCATTTAATTCATTACCATTTTGCAATGCATATCCAGGGAAGACTTTTCCTGTCATTAAACAGACCTGATGCAGCTGTGACAGCCTTCAGGGCAGCTCAAGAGTTGAGACCTGATCTTCGTTCATATCAAGGTTTTTGAATACATTCCCTGCACTTTACACCATTGATTTGTAGATGTTTTTTTTTTCCTGATGTATAAAATTCACAGGCTTAGTTCGCTCTTATCTGGCACTTTCCAAAATAAAGGAAGCCCTGTACACAGCTAGGGAGGCAATGAAGATAATGCCTCAGTCAGCAAAAGCCCTCAAACTGGTTGGTGATGTTCATGCAAGTAATTCTAGTGGGAGGGATAAGGTATGCATGCCTTTGATTTTATTTTTGGTATAATATAATGTTATGTTCTGCAGCTGACCTTTCAGCTTGAAAAGTGACATTGGTTTTGTCTCAGCTGATCCTATTAATGACTGTATTTTGGCTGTTTGCTTACGGTTGTTTCCTTGGGCTTTCTTTCTTGAACTCTGTTTTTTTTTTTTTAGGTAGGCTTATTTTCCTCCTTCAGGGCCTTTCTCTCGAGTCACTCCCCCTCTCATTCTTTCACATATGTGTGCACATTAACATTACTTTTTAGCAACGGATTTTTAATTTTTTAGGTTTTTGTTATGTCCTAATGCAATAAACATGAGGGTATTTTATATAGGGTATTATTCATTGAAGGGTAGTTTGGTTCTCAGGTTGATTAGAGGGTATGGAATAGAGGAACCTCACCTCTGAGATTGGTGTTAGACTTGTGGAGACATCGGATGTATGGATGATGGATCTAGATTTTGAGATCTTTATTGTCAGATATTAGAATTATATTTTTTGATATCTTTAAGATTGGTGTTGGGTGTGATTTAAGTTTGGTCATTAGTTCTTGGTTGATATATCAAGATTGATTCTTAGTCATATGGATTTGGTAGAATGCTTCATGCATCTTGAAGAAATCCAAGTGCTGAGTTGAAAGTTCTGTTGTTTCATTTTACGCCTATTTCATAGAGATTGTTAAAGCGCCGACATTAGTGGGTACTTTTTTATTTCATTGGGATGTAGCAATTAACTTCGCCCAACAAGTGAAGATTTAGTCCCCTAACAACCAACATGCTCGCCTTTCTAATTTACATTCATGTTGGCAAAAATATTTAAATATTTTCTCATGATTTTATTTGATTTTGTTGTAAGTTTCTATTTTTCCTTGATGATTTTTAGCCATCTTATATAGTTATGTCCTAGCCCCATCATTATGTCTGGATACAATGGTGATATCACATCCCTGGCAACACAGATATTATGAGGGATTAACCTCAACTCTGCTTGTAAACCTCAAAAGTCAAGGTCAATTAAACTTTTTTGTACTCAAAATAGAAAAGTTTCATTACATATAATTGTAAACAAAATGTGTAAAAATAAGCATAAGAAATAACTATTGGTATTGCATCAATAAAGTCTAACAAAAGTTTACAAGAAAATAACAACAAATGAAAAGTAAATGAGATAAACCACTACACGAGTAGGGACTACTTAAACTCAGCAGATGTACAACTACAAAATTAACTTAAGTGTAAAATATAATAAGTACTGCTAAGAAATTTGCTTTTGTAATGGTAGTCCACCAAGTAACCTAATAGGGCCTACTATAAGAAATTTTTTTATAACAAATGAGTTTAATATTTCAAATTTAACAAGCAACTCTTATTTATTAAAACATAAATAATACGACGTTAAAATAGGTACAATTTATAATATAATAGTAGCATAATATAATATCATCAAATCATCAGATTTGAATAATATTTCATGACATGAATAAAAAAGCATCACATATGTTAAATTGAATTATAAGGAATATGTTTCTATGCTACGATGTTAATATACAAACATTTTAGGCATATATATATATATATATATATATATATATATATATATATGTGTGTGTGTGTGTGTGTGTGTGTGTGTGTGTCATTGTGTGTGTGTGTGTATGTATTATAGGCTTTTAATAGATATTTTTTTAATTGACATGACTAGTGCTATTTTATTAAAAATGATTTGCATAAGTTTTGTTGTATTTAACTAAAAGTAATGTTCGTATCAACATCTTGCTTATGTTTAGAGCATTTTGTAATTACATAATTTTTGTAGCAATTATAGATATATAATAAGAACATCATAATTCTATGAAGTGTGCATCAAGCGAAATGAAAGATGCCTTGGGCAACCTACAAAATATCTAAAAAATCTATTGCAAATATCATGGGCTATGCCTATAATGAATAAAGTGTGTTTATTCTCTAATAAATAAAACTTCAAATTTTAATACTTGAATCATACCTTTTCTAGATCCACAAAAATAGCACTAGTCCGTACTAACTCGAAAATGCTAATTAATACAACCTCTATGTTGAACACACATACACAAAGAATTTTAAAAATGAAATGCTATTTAATATTATTGCAATTTATTCTGTATAGATTACCCCATCGACAATCCCTAAAAATTTGGAATTTTTATCATATAATATATTTGAAAAAAATTAACTAACTCATGGTTTTGACTTATGGTTGAAAGAACTCAACAACCCATACACCAAAAAGAGAAGGAACAATGACTTTGAGTAACAAAGCATGAGATAAGAAATACAAGGAATAAGCAAAATGAATTGATTTCAATGATGTTGAAGGAAGAAATTGGAGAAACTTAAGGTGTTGTTATTGACCTTATCACGATGTTTGTTACCTGTTTCGAGACTCAAAGGGGAGAGAAGGCAAAAAAAGCATTGTCACGAATACCTCCCATTATTCCCATGGTCACGATTAATGAGAATAGGATATTTCGATTAGACATTCCGCGTTCCCGTGATCTGCGAGAATGAAGTGAAATTTGTATCTCAAATCATCACAAACAAATTCATATATTGATTTTTTTAACTAATTAATGCATATCATAAAATTAAGCGTGAAAATCTTCATTTGAACAATAAATATACAGTAAAGTCGATATTAAAAAATGCGTCAAAACTTTATAATCCTCCAAACTATACACCCAAAATTACAATTAACAAACGGTACTCTACCTCTCTTTCTTGAATTCACTAATCATTAAAACAGTGAGATCGATAATCTAAAGTAAGCTCGAGGCGTTAGAACAATCATACATTTAAAATTTGCATAAAGGTAAGAGAGTGTATCTTTGAAATATAAGCGAACAATATCTTTGTAGAGTAGAATGTTAATAATTTGTTATTCATAAATTTTTATTTATTCAGGTTATTTAATAAGCGATTTGATTATATCAAATCCTTTTTTAGAAATGTCATTTATAATTCAGTAGGTTTGACTTCATAACAAAGTCGTCTCGTCCCTTTAAAGCGAAGGTAAAGGTGAATCTCTAACTACTGAACGACACAGGTTATTTCTCAATGCCCCAACCTCATGTCGTGGAATCTTAAGATCCCTGTTAAAAGCTCATCTTTACTTTCCCATCGGGAATATCATTAGTCTTCCTATCACAATTTTTCCGGCGTTTCTCATTTTACATTCTGCGTTTAACAATTAATGCGTGTTTTAAATATTTTCATATGCCCAACAAAATCATATCTTATTAAGGAAAATGATACATAATAATTGTAAATCGATACATCTAGTCAGTAATAGCGTTTGTATTTGCATCTGATATGGCGAATATCTATATGTCATTCATATCGGTAAACAACGACATCTGTTATAATGAATTTAAATTAGCGATTATTACCATGATAATACAGGCGTTATAGATGTCTTTCGACGTTCTTTTGGTATACAACCTATAATTAAATTACTCTTCTGAATACATGAAATTCAGCGTATTTATTGTAGGTGCATCATGGTGTATGAACTTTGATTATTTTTAAAAACCTCAACATGCAAATGAAAACCAAGTTTTTTTTTAGAAATCTTTTGCTTCACACACTTTCATTTTCTAGTATTAGGGTAACCCTCAAAAGAGATGCATTGAGCTAAAAGAAGAAAAAGGGAAAAATTGTAGACCCAAAAGAGAGTTATCATGGGCAAGTAGTTTATGAATCTCTTCTGAGCCAGGAAGAGATATCTAAAACAAGCTTGAAAGGCAGCCAAAGCTATAGCAAAGCCTCATCAAATGCTTTGGGATTTGATCTTTCCTGTTAACTTCAATTTTTCCATCCTTTTTGTGCAATATTCTGCACATTGGATGGGTGAATGCCTTAAAAACAAGTAGATGTCTCAGAACCAAGAAGCAAGATTTAGCAAAGCCTTAGTAAAATGAGATGGAACTTCATGTTGGCAGTACATTTCAACCATCTATGGAGACAATTCATCACTGGAATTGGGAGGGTTTATGAAATATGAGGATTACTATCTTCATTCAGATATTTTGATTGCGCTTGAATGATTTATATTAAGTTTTTGTGTAGCTTTTTTGGCAGTGCAAGATCCACTACATGCTAGCTATTTTTAAAGAAAAAAATTGCACTTAATTAAATGTGATTGGTAAAGCAGCACAATGTGCGGGTATTTATTTTTTCTTTTTTAAAGAATTTGTTTCAATACTTAGCATTATTTTAAAGTCGATTATTTGTGATTAATCCTGTGCTCTACCTTTCAAAGAGAACAGTCTTCCTTTAATAGTTTTTTTTTTGTGGCTTTCACTTGAAGAACCTTTCTTTCTCTATAAAAGCTTATATGATGGTTTTGAAATCTGTCCCCTTTTGATTCTCTCTCTTCCACCTATAACACAAGGAATTTTATGAATCTTCCCTGCGCCTAGAACCTGGATACCTTGATGCTGCTTTAGCATTGGCTGAGCTTCATGTAGTTGAGGGAAGAACTAAAGATGCAGTCTGTCTTCTTGAAAAGTACATCAAAGATTGCGCAGATGACTCCCTGCACCAAGTTGGCTCAGGTTTTGTCGCTACACATATGCTCTCAGAAGCTCTCTCACATTACCAAGCAGCATTAAGGTATGCTCCTCCTATCACCTTATATTATTAAAGTCTCTTAATTAAATTAATAATTTTGTCATTTTAATATGAATACTGAACCCTGATCCAATAGTCTCATGTTAATGTGTGTTAATCATAACACATAAGCTACCTTGACATTAAAATAGTGGTCAAAATATTATTTTTTATTTATTTACATACATACGACACAAATCCTTATATATTTGCATATCTAACAACAACAAACAAGCTATCTCATATGTCAATTTGAATCTTTTTCTCCATTGTGCCATATTAAGTGTCAAATTCTCATTTATATCCAATAAAATAAAGATCATTTGTTGTACTACTTTTTTAGGTTTATCTCTATCTTTCTTAACATAGGTCGAATCTAATATATCTACATATGTCATTTTTGTGTTAAAAAATAGTACTATGAGAAATTATTTTATTGACAAGTTCATAAAGAAGAACCATGAGAAAGTGTCTCACTTCTTACTCGCCGCATCAAATTCAAACTAAAATTGTTTTATTTTTCTTTATTACCTCAGGATAAATCCACAGAACAATGCTGCAAAGAAGGGTTTAGAACGCCTGGAGAAACAAATGAAGGTGAATCATGCATTCTTTTGTTGTTCTAACCACACTGCTTCCACTTGATTTTGTTCATTTTTTTTTAAAGTTTTTTCTTCTTGTTGATAAATCTATGGAAATGTTACTGTATCACTTGTGTTTTGTAGGGTTTAGATCCAGATGCGCCTGAGGAAGATGAAGAAAATGAAGTTGAGGATGCTGAAGCTGATGCAGAAGACACTGATCTTTTATAAGCTGCATAAATTTTATTCAGGTTGTATTTTTTTTTTATATATTTAATAGTTTTCAGGAATTGTATTTGGAAGATTTATTTTTGTATTTCATCTCCTTACTGATTGGGAATTAGATGTAAATGGTGAGCTTGGCAGAGCATTGTTAAATATTATTTCGTTTATTATTTTTTTTTGTTGAAATAGCTCGTTTATAGTCATTTGTGTTGCTCGAAAAAATATTGTGTTAGTTTTAGGCTCGTGTTTGGCTCGAAATTGGCTCGATTTTATATTTTAATAATTTTATTTTTTTTTTCATTTTTAATTTAAAAATAATTATTAAAATCTTATATAGTCAAAAATTGAAATACTATTGACAAGAATTAAAATTAAAAATATACAATTATACAAAGTAATTATATACAATCAAAATTATTATTTTGTACTTAAAAAAGTTTTGTTACAAATTAAAATTAGAGATTCATTCAGATTCAAAATTAAAATTATATACAATCAAAATTTATTTTATTAAATTAAATGATTTTCAATCAGAGATTTAAAAATCATTTTTTTACATAAAATTGAACACAATTTTAAATATTAATTTATAGCTTAACAAAATTTACAGGATCATATATGTATATACAAATTTATAAATTTATAATTTATATAATTTACAAATTTATAGATTTATAGTTCTTTAAAATAAATTTAACTCAAAATTTTACATGATTATATATAACTTATAATTTCAAAAAATAAAAGTTAAGAAAATATTGAAATTATAATTTTTAAATATCAATTTTTTAATCATCAAAACTTTAATGTTAGTTTTATAGTCTTGATTTTCCTCTTTTAATCAATCTTGAATCTTGAAAATGTAATATCGACTTTTATGTAAATAAAATTAGCAAAAAATTATAAAATAAATATTATGAGTGGCTAGAAATTAAAATAAATAATCATTGATCAGTCGATAAATGGTTGTATGAATATTAGATATTCAAAAAAAATGATAAAATGAAAGATTAATATTAATAAGATTAGGATCTGTAAAAAAAAAATGAAAATAAGTGTAGTATCTGTTCCAAATTGATAAAATGAAATCGCAAAAAAATGACAATGAAATCACAAAAAAAAAAAAATAATAAGTGCATCATTTGTTCCAAAAGAATCCAGTATTAAAATTTAAATATCATTGAATAAATGATAGATTAAGAAAAATGATAAAATGTAATCACAAAAATTAAATTAAATGTTTAGAAAATACATATACATATCAAGTTAAGTTGCATCTAAATCTATTTAGTTTTCATCATGGCGTTAATGTGTAATATCACAAGTGATCTTACACATTAATAATAATATCTGTTAAATTGAAAAGCGTAGATGTAGCGATAAGGATCTGAAAAGAACAAACCAATTAAAACAAAGAATCAAACTACCAAAATCAAGCTGACTGTTGTTCCATTCCATCTTGTGCAAAGTAACAAAAAAGCGGTCAAAAAAATATCGGTAATCTCATTTAATCTGATTGCATTGTTTCAAGTTATCAGAAAATTAATGATGGAACACAATGAGTTTAAGTTCATTCCTTTTACAAGTGCTCTTGGTTCTCCCATCAAACCCATTCAAGCTAGAAATGGTAAAGCGGTGGTTAAGAGCTAAATTGGACTATCGCATTATATATTTTGGCGTTGAAATAATGAAGTATTGTTTAGAAAATTTGATGCATGTAATCACAACTCCCAACATACACATAAAGAAATATAATGGAAAAATCTTGCAAATGCGGTTGTTTTCAAATTTTTATGGATAAAGTAGGGTATACCAAATACATGATTACTTTCTAAATACATACAATAAAAAAAGGCCTCAATCAATATCTAATTATTAGGTAATATTTTACTAATTTCTCAAAACACAAATAGTAGGTAAAGAAGAGAATAACATGTAAAAGGAACAAGAATAAGAAGGTTGAGATGATAAAACAAACCAAACAAGATAATTAAAATGAATATTATACATCCAAGTTGATCTCCTTCTGATAGATTTTGATTCAACTAAAATTAATGAATAAATTGCTTCAAGTCTAATCACTAAATTAATTGTTTCAATATTATCAAGCTTAAATCAATCACCCCATCATACTCAACTTCAATAAAAGCTCTAACAAGTACCATAATGTATACGATAAAGTGGGACTTGAAAATGTACAAGTTGTCAATCTAAGACGGCAGAAGTTCAACAAGAAAAGGTTGAGAAACAAAATAAACATAAGTTTTAGAGTTTCAATGCAATCAAGAATAATGAATTACTATTACTTCAAAGCAAAAAATAGCATCTAAAAAATATAAGACAAGCTGACAAGAAAATCCACACTGAGTCACGTTATACCCACAAAATTATTTTATTTCACATTCAAACAGTAGCAGCGGTTCATAGGTCATGATAAAATTTCAAGAAACAAAAAATTTGAACTAAAACTCTTATTTTCTTAGATCCAAAATTATCTTTGTCAAGACAAAAGCGTAATATAAGAAAAATAGAAAAAAGCTTATGTAGCTATTTAGTAATTTGGTGTCTTTGTATTTATTCCATAAAATGATGAAACCCAAATAAAATAAACTAAATGCATGGTGGCGATTCGATTTTCTTAACAAGTATATTGTTTAATTACATCCAACTTTATCCTTTACGTTTATGGACTTGAAGTCAAACATTGTTGAAAGATGGTGCCATATTAACAGGCTTGAGTGAAAATAAATTCATGAGGAAGGAAAAACTTGAAAACCAATTTTAGCAGAACAAGGTAGTTAGAATTGAACAAAACACTCATCCTTCATGTTGATAAGAAAACCCTCAAAAAGCATGATAAACACTTTTCATACCATAAAATATCGACAAATAGATGTACAATATCAATAAATTACATTCCATTAAAGGTAATAAATATTTCTTTTCATCCATAGATCGATATCAAGTATTAGCTCAGTTCAAGAGAGACTAACTCCATCGGTGAGTACAAGCATCACATAAGTGTTGGTTCATGCATTAAAATGCATTCTACCACACAATAAAACCAACAAGATTCTAAATATTTATGTTCCAGTATCGATTGGAAAGACAATTTCTTATGCAACAAAAATTCTAAATTGAAAATTAAACCACAAATAAAGATTCGTAAAATTCGTAAAGCTCTTGGTATGATGATATCTTCTCCAAAGCTAAATATTTTAGGTAATTTAACATAAAGGTTCTTCTCCCATTAACTCTTTGAAATAAAAGTAAATAATGACATATAGAATGAAGTTTATCAAATTTATTAAATAGACTAAATTTAGTTGGAAAAGTATCAAAGGATCTTTAATGTTGGGTTGGCCTCTAATCCAACTATTTGTACATACAAGTGCATTGGTATTTTGGTGATAAAGAGCTCCTATAATCATCAAGAACTCTACCACCAGCACTAAATGTAGATTCGGATGCAACGGTGGTGATGGAAATTATTAAAACATCCCTAGCCATCTTGGACAAAATAAGATACTTGTGAGTATTCATCTTCCACCACTCAAGAACATCAAAAGAATCATTATTGCTCAAAATAATCCTTCCTCCAAATATATTTTACCGATTTTGATGGGTGAATAGAACCCGGCAACAACAAATCAGAAATCTAACATACAATCAAAGTTTGATGAAAGGGCACATCAACTATTACTTGTGATGATCCACTGAAGAGCTTGAAACACTATTATCTACTTAATATTGATTATATATCTCCCAAATAACATCCTCAACGCTCTTTATCTTGGACTCTACCTCAAAACTAGAGTATATTTTAGGAAATATAAAAGTAATGAATTTCATTTGAGGCGTGGATCAAGCTGCGACCGACAAAGAGTAGATTGCATTCTCCCAATATTTGTCAAATTTAATTTTCATAGCGGTGGCCATTTGCTTGACAAATTGATCAAGGAATTGCACTCTTCATTAACCAATTTCTTAACATGCATGAGTAGGAAGAAACAAATTGGTAGTTGGATAAGAACACGAAATCATTTTTTCACATTATGGAAAAGCAGAAAGAAACCTTTCGCTCATAGCTTTTCCATTCAATCTAGAAGGTAACCACTTGTAGTTAGAATCTCAGACATAATGAATGAACACATCGGTAAATAAAAGCGGACTCAAGCATTAAGTAAGTGGGTTCCACCTTAGGAACATCAATACATAATCCCCTTTGAAGTAGGGACCCTAGCTTTTGCCACTTCAACAAACTTATGTAAACGAGAAGGAGACTTTTTGAGGTATTTTACTGTCTCCCTTATTTTAACGGTTATTTGTTGCACCTCTTTCAAACCATCTTGAACCAGTATATTCAAGATGTGAGCACAACATCTAACATGAAAGAAATGACCCTGAAAATGTAACTTCCCTCTTGACTGAAAATTAATTTTTAAAGCATTTGCAGACATCATTATTCTTAGCATTATCAGGTGTGATAGTAGATACCTTGTCAGCAAATTCCAATCTAGCAAACAATCACATATAGCATCACAAATAAAAGTACGTGTGTGGAGGATCAAGCTCATAAAGTGATGATTCTCTTATACGCCAAGAATCATCAATAAAGTGAATTGTTAAGCATGTAGCCTTGTTTGATTTGATGTCAACAATCAGTCAAAGAAACTCTATGAATGCTCTTAAGAAAAGTTTTCAATCTCTCTTTTTCCTTTTCATAAACTTTCATGCAATCACTTCTAATTGTGTTTCTAGATACCCTCTGGTGATTCAATACCTTCAAAAGAATATTAAACCACATATGCTCAACCATCATAAATGGATACTCATGCATAATAATCATCTTTACAATTATCTCCCTAATCTGAAGATGATCATAATTTTTGGGGTCATGGAATAATGGAATCTCAATTTCAAAATTGACATCAAAGGCATAAAATTTAATTTTTTTGCCTTTTGTGCAATTCAACAACACCTTATTCTTGGCCTTGATTTTTCACATTCCTTCACATGCTCAAAAGTTGTGAAGTGTGCGATTTTGATTTATGAAATTTCTGCGACAATATATGCATTGTAAAGGGTGTACTCTCCCCCTTAAATCTGAAGTGGTTTATAAAATACTCCCACTTGAAGATACTCTCTTCCTACCTTTCTTAGGGTTAACATCGGCTAGTAGTCTCAAGTGTATGCTCCTCGATTCAACTTGTTGTGAAGTACTTGGTATATCATTACCTACTAAATCATCACCACGATCTGAGAGAATGATCCACATTAGACATGATTGAACACTAAATAAAAAGAAAATATGAGTTAGGAATTAGGATCCACATTAGCAAAGACCAACAATCTCAGAATATATAGGAAAAGGGGTCTTACATAACATTCATGTTTTTATTATTTGCATTACTCCATACAATATTCTGACATACAACATAGTTGTAAAAATAAAACATCCATACGAATTACATCGAGATACAAGATCTGACATCTGATACAACATACATCATTACAACCATAGTAGTAAAAATTAAGAACATCCTACGAAACATCAAAGTAGAAATCATACACATTATAGCCATAGTTGTAATAAATTCTAAGTTTGTAATTGCTTCATTCTCATAGTATGCATAATAGAATGATTTCTCCTTTGAAACACAAATTCTCAAATAATACACATTCTAGAAACACATCCATAGTTCGAGGAAAGATTAGCATTACAAGTCCAAATATATGATCGTAACATCAAACCACGAAAATGCATGATGAACATAACCTCCATAGTAAGAATAAAAGAAGCGCATCTTCATAGACCATAGTAAGAATAAAAGAAACACGCATGTGTTAATTGAAATAAAGGTATGCATATTCTCGGTTCTCATCTCCATAGTAAGAATAAAAGAACTTAAAATAAGAATAAAACCAGAGATCGTGACCAAAGAAAAAAGAAAATTATGTTGTTCTAAACCTAGAAAACCGGATATCGACCACTGATAATGGGCTTTTTAACATGAAAGCAGATGATGGAAAAAAAAAAAGAAAGAAAACAATATATCAACCATAGAAGATCGAGAGATCACCAGTTACACCATACTTATAGATATTACCATTTCAACTGAGACTCACAACTCATGAGACTCTTTAGGAAGAGTAGAAAACGGCCAAAACTCTTGAGACAAGAGAGAGGGACTTGATTAAAGAGCGAGAAGAGTCGAGAGGCAGAGTCGAGACTTCGAGAGGCGGTCAATCGAATGAGTCGAGAGGCGAGGGATAATAGTAATATCGATATTTTCATTTTATTTTAAATCTAGCCGTTAATATAAATTCTACTGGGATTAATATCTGACTCTATAGCTTTAACTCTACGACTGACACTAAACAAAATAAGCAGTAAGCATAATTAAAAAAAACCTACAATAATAATTATTAATATATTTTAGCTTATTTTATTTAAAAATTTATTAACTAATTTTATAATTAAATTAAATATCAATTTTAAAATATTTAATGACATAAATTATATTTTAAATAAAATTTAATATAAATTATTTATTTATTTGAGCTAAATCGAAGGCCGATCGAACAAAGGATTGTTAGTGTTAGACTCATTTATAAATCGAGAAATATTTGTTAGGTGTTTGAGCTCATTTACTTAGCGAGCGAAAATATCGGTAATATGAACGTTACATGAATACGAGCTTTTGACAACCTATTGGGAATATAAGCATCATAACTAAATTAAATTTCTGAGATGCGTATCTCTTTCTAAGAAAGAAAGAAAATAGTATTGATAATGAGAATGCAAATATCTTTTTGATAAAATATATTATTTTAATTTTAAAGTATATTAAAATACAAATGCTATACCGGTGAGCGAGAGAATTTATATAAAGGCTTGTATTAAATAAATCCAACAATTATAATTAATTAACACATGCATGGTACTTTAACTGATGGGAAATTATGAAAATTATAGTGATAAATAATTTAGTAGATGTTTATATTAAAAAAGATGAAATAAAAAGTTAAAATATAATATACATGTAAAACATTTAAATTTTGTATCATATCAAAATATCATATTGGGTATAAATTTGAAGTACTAAATATGTGTATATAAAAATTTCTATAATATATAAAATTATAAAAAAATTATTATAAATTTAATATTTATTTTATTTTATACTTTAAAAACAATAAAGAAATAATCTTCTTATTAAGTAACAAATCATTTTTGAAGAGTGAATTTACAAAAACTAATTTTAATTATAAACAAGCTAACATGAACATTTTTTATGTGAAACTAAGAATATTTGAAATAATTTTTTAATTATTTTATTTTTTCAAAAAAAATAAATAAATTTATTTGACACTAATTTTTTTTGACTATTTTTAAAAAAAATTTATGATGAAAAATTATTTGAAGAGCAAAATTGTGAGTATGATAACTACAAAAGTTATTTTTTAAATTTTTTTTAAAAAAAAATATTTATAATACAACAGTATTTTCAAAAAATTGCATCCTAAATTTGCAATCAAACTCATTCCTTTATATTTATAATAGATTTTGTATTACTTCCAACTAATCAAATATTAAAAAAAAAAAACATTTTTCTGGTGAAAAAAAAAAAAATAGATTGAGAACAAAATAACAGAGCTCAAAATAATAATAAAAGAAGAAAAATCATGATAATTCCACCACCCAGCCAGGTCTCATCAGATTTAAGTTTAAGAACTACCAGACCTCTCCTCACTTGGGACTATATACAAAATATTTAGTCGCCCCCAAATCACAGGAAAAGAATAAACTGTCATTGAATCTACAGGTGGAAAGGTTTTCTAGGCGTTGGTGCTCTGCTCTCAAAGGAATGCAATCTTTGCTTCAGGTGAAAGACTTCCACCTGCCAAAAAAAAAAAAAAAAAAAAAAATGGAAACACAGCATTAAGATTAAAAAATTATGAATTTTATTTTTAAAATAGACAATGATACATAAAAAACAAGACAGCTATGGAGAACTCTGGGAGAATTTAAACAAAATTTAGATTAAATACCACCTTTTCGATAGATCTCATTATTGATTAAATCAAAGATTTGTAACCCACGCCTTAGTTGGTGAGAGGCAAATGTGGTGATGCTTCCTAGGCGTTCGTCCAGGCTGCTTAACGGTGAAAAGAAAGGGAGAGCCGTCTTATGGCGGGGTTTGGCCGGGGATTAATCATATCAATCCGCGCCACATACTGAATGAGATTAGTGGACACCGTTATCAAAGCGAGCCTGCCAAGAGCTTGGCCAAACAAGGATTGAATCGATAGTACACCCAAATTAATTAACACAATAAAGCTCCACAAAATAACAAAATAAGATAAGAATCATGCAGGATAACTTCAAGATTTTAAACCACCCAGGATTTCATAGATCTTAATTTAAAGGATTTACTAAATCCTACTTGTAGGCAAATGGGCACACAGTTTTTTTTTCTTTTTTCTTTTTGGCCTATCCAAGTCTATAATGTGGACTTTATTATATAGGTAGGATTTAAACTCAAGACCTTAACAACAATTTCCAAAGCCCTTATTCAATTGAACTAATTGATAAACACATCTCAAAATTGATATATACACAATTAGTTGAACAAGATAGTAAAATTAAATTTATCATCGTTAGGTTTCCATTGACTCTGATCGAAATCCAAAACCTAAGGATTAAAAAAAAAAACTCATGATGAAGAGAACTATCATTTTTGAGAAGTGCTATTTCTTTAAGTGTTGGCTTCAATTTATATAAAATCTCACAAAGACCTAATAAGTTTAGTAAAAATCATTGAGAAAATGTTGATACCTGAAGCTGAAAGGCTCTTGCTCTCTCTCCAGCAAGAACTCCCCTAGTAGAGTGCAGCTCCTGGATCAAGCCAGTAATATTTCAGCCTCTGAAATCAATATAAAACCTAAAATTTATATATATTTTTTTTGAAAAGTGAAATAATGGACCTTTTGGGTGTCATCTAAAACTGCTTTGAGAAAAGCTACATCATGTTCAAGCCTCACATTATCAGAGTGAACCATGTTGGAGACACTGTTTGCCTCTTCATGAACCAGCTCCAAATTTGTCAATTTCTCCTTCAACAGATCGACTTCCTTCAAGGCATCATTGAGTTTTTTCTCCACTTCCTGCTTGGCTTTCATGGCTGAAGACAGGCTTTTCTCAGCGGCTTCTTGGTTCGCCAGTGCAGTCGAAAGCTGTCCTTCGAGCAGGGCATTTTTCGTTGCCAAGTTTGCGATCTTTGTTTCGTACGATTGATAGATATTTGATGGGTTTGAGAGAGGAACTGTTCCGCCATTAATGGACTCTACTTGTGCGACCTGGTCACTGCTTGATGGGTGGGAATAATCCAATGGCTTCTGACTGGAATGGGAATTATCATTGTGGAATGTTACTGAATTCTCTTCTGAGGAAGCTAGAATTCCTGCTATATCAACCTTAACTGTAGTTTCTTGTGGCTTGTGCATAAGGTCCACCACCTAATGAGATCATTTCTTATGATTATTGATAACAAACTTCATCATCATCATGATATCAGATGCATTAAAAAAAAAAAGATAAAAGCCTCCACAATGCAAAGAGAAAAAGAATTGAAATTAAAATCGACAAATTCGAAGTTCATTATCAATTCATGTAATGCCCAATCATCAATAAAGCACAATCAATTCGAAAAGTAATCCATTAGCATTATTATCATATTATAAAGTAGTTTAAGGGGTGTATAGTGATGATAATTCAAATAAAGCCCTGTGGCGAAGAAAAACTGAAATTACTACATCCCTATGATGGTAGAAACTATCTGCTCACCTGTGAACTTGGATTACACTTAGGTGTTATTCACGCCTTTATATCTATCCTCTTCAGTAGATTTATGCATCTTGTGGCTCACATTGTATTCTTCTTCATTATGAAATTGCCTGCGGCGAAATGGTGCTGGAACTAGAATTTGGATCGATAGATGAATCAGATAGCGATTTCCTACCAGAGGCATGATGCCCCACCGCAGAAGCAACACCGAATCTCCCAACCAAACGTGATTGCGCATTCGTGACATGAGCAGCAAGATCTTTGGGTTTTCCTATGATATCTTCAGAGGGTAAAATATCAGAGCCTGGTGCAGATCTCCAGCTCATTGAATGTTCATTTTTTACCATTACCAATATTTCAGTCTGCATTAATAAAAAGAAAATATGGTTTATAAAACATTTGGATATATGCAAGAATATACTATATGCAACAATTCCTTTCCTAACCTGATTTGATGGCTCTTTTCTGTTTCCTCCAAAAGCAACTAGAAATAGCTTGTCGTTGTGATGCACAGATACCAGACTAAATCCCTGAAAAGCAGATAACTTGTTATCTTTCTTGCAGCTGAATAAAAGTCAGTTAAATGCATGTTTAGTCTTTCCAAAATTTAATTAATCGGCTACATTACCACATTGATAGGCAAAATAAGCATAAAATAATGACAATTTAAATTAAACAGTGCCCCCATCCACCACTAACTCATTTGGACAATTAGCAAATGATTCTCAAACTCATACTAATACACCATTAAAAGTTCTCTTTATTCAGGCTGTAGGCAACAGTTCTCCACATACCCCCATCCTTTTGAAGATACCAAAGGGAGGATTTTGATCAATGTCTTATTGCTTGCCTTGACATGGTGAGTCTATGATATAAAGTTCTTGCATATCTATAAAAATTCAGAGAGAAAAAATCATTTAAATTATTTATTATTTATATTTTGTTATTTTCCTCCTCTTCTACAAAAGACAATAAAAAAGGATTGCGTGACGGTCACTACCACAAAGAATCATGTTACCTAAGGCAAATGGAAGAACTACTAAGTCGCTTTACATAATGACAATTATAGCACAAACAACTAAGGTTGATGGTGTGTATACCATGGTGCCAACAAGTTCAACCCTCGTCGATTGCCACACCATTAGCCTGAGATGATGGAGGCCAATGAGGGGGATTAGGAGGTGAGCTGTTATTGTTGCCAGACTTAGAGGTCAGACCTCTAGAGGTAGAAGTGTGTGTCATTTGGAGAAAAAACGAAAAAAATTGAACCGAATTGATCTTATTTGGTTGTTTTGGTTTTGTTATTAAAGTATCAATCCGATTATTAGTAGTAATTTTAACTTCAATCGGCTATTAGTTCTTAGTTTAGCTTCTGTTTGTGTAGAATCAATCAATCCAAAAATCAAATAATATTAATTTCTTGAAATAATAAATCAATAAAAATGACATAAAAATCAGTATGATTATTATTTATTTGACATGTTAAAATTATATTTTTAACAAAAATTAGCTAGCATTTTTCTTAATATATATTATTTAAGCTAAAGATAATTGTGTTCATTTTCAAAGTTAATAATACTAAAGTTCATCTCAAATTGAATAAAACTAATTAAACTAAAGTTTGAACTCAATATAGTTTAATTAGTTCAATTTTTAAAATTTTACAAACTGAAACTAATTTATTTAACTATTTCTTAACTAAATCATCTAAACGGACCAGAAACCATACTCAAATAGTTAATAGTCCTACCATTAACACGTGAACAAGATTATGGCTACAAAATGTAATCCCATCAAGCCTTATCTTTGACTAGTAATTGGATGAAACATGATCATAGCTCAATAAATTAGAATTTTTTTTCTTTTCCTTTAAATCTGGCTATATTGTACTTCTCAAAATCTCCTTGCCTTGTCTCTAGACAAGAATTTAACCTCCTATGTATTCAAATTAATATAAAGAAATAGCCAGTTTTAGATTTTAGGAATCCTATTTACATGAATTTAAAAAGAAGTCACTCTTCTTCAAAGTAAACTGAATACATGATTTACGATCGCAATGTGGGTGCCAAATGGCTTGAAGGCATGGCATCATTAGAACCAAAAACAAAATGCTCCAAATTGCACTGACAAACATAGCCATGATTATCACTTTTTTTGCATCATGCATTATCATGCAGTACAACAATGAGAGGGGAAGCATCGCATGTGAACAATTGCTTCAAAGAGGCCATATTATAGCATCCACATTTACCAGAAAGTCCATGATGCTTTTTTTAATTTATTTTCTCTACATGAACAAAAACCCACTCTATCAATTTTCATCATATCACTAGAGAGTTTTCGAGAATGGGCAACTTATAAGCTGTAATAGTGTAGTAAGCATTGCCAGGAAATGAACATTAAAAACAAGCGTAAGATACAACAACAACAACAACAAGCCTTAATCCCACTAGGTGGGGTCGGCTACATGAATCCTTCGTCTCCATTGTGTCCTATTATGTATCAAATTCTCATTTAATTCAAGTATACTAAGATCATTTTTATACATCTTAACCAAGTCTTTTTAGGTCTACCTCTACCTTTCTTAATATAAGACAAATCTAATGCATCTACTCTCCTAATCGGATCATCGGACGGCCGACGCTTTATGTGGCCAAACCATCTAAGGCGACTCTCCCTAATCTTATCTACCACTGGAGCTACTCCAACTTTTTCCTGAACATACTCATTTTGCATTCTATCTCTAAGAGTAAAGCCACTCATCCACCTGAGCATCCTCATCTCTGTAACACTTAATACTAATAAAAAACAAACCATAATACCAAGACATTCTTGCATCCTTCAAAAATTGTTTTAAGACATGGGATATGGCACTTAAAGAGGTCAGGTTATACAAGAGTACAATTCAAACGCATGATGCAAACTTTCAGCACCGTATGACAAAAAACTCAACAACATGAACAAAGTATATGAAGACCAAGTACGAGTCAAAAATCACTAAAAACTATCAAAGTAACAAATGAAAAAAATATATATCATACTAGAATTCTCAAAGAGAATTTTTGAAAGGACTTACTTTACTAGTAGCTATAGAGTCGTTTGATGATGTAACAGAAACAGACCACTCAAGCTTTGAAACATCAAAGACTAAGGTTTCAGCATATCCTGAAAAAATACACAAGCAGACAATTACAAATTCAAATTTCAATAAACCATGTTGATTGCTATGAAATAAAAAAAAAACTTATAAAAAATGAATCACTTCTATACAAAATGTATCACTTCTAAATGTCTCATATCCTCTAATTTTTCTCATTTGTGATCAAATAAGCATAAATCACACATTCAAATGTCCATCAATAACAAAAAACTAACTTTTCAGGAGTTTGGTAGAAACAATTACTAGAATTATTAATGGGGCTAGATACCCTCAAAGCAACATTTCTTTCTAAAGCCCGAGGCACAAAGTGTTAGCCCTTGGCGCTCACCTGAACAAAAGTTGCGCCTAGATGCTCGCCTGAGCAAAGTGCACCACTATAAATTTTCACCTATTTTTATTATAAGAAAAATTTTTCAAGTATAATATGATAATGATCACAATAAAATATATAAATATTGTAAACAAAAAATATATTATCAAGCTTTGTGATCTTCTAGTACCAATAGATTGGCCAAAAAACTAGTGCTCATAAGACAGAAAATTAATTTTTCAAGCTTAAACAAGCAAACAAAGATACAAATTGATAGGTTCTATAGTATAAGAATAATCTAATTTGTTACAATTCATTTCATCTTCTTCATCACCCATACTCTCTACGCCAACATTTGACTTATTATTATTAGTTTAATATAAATTATATCTCATAATATATGTTGTATGCTTTAAAAATAAATGCATCAAGGAGGCTAGCACCTAGAGGTGACATAATGTGTGGGTAGGATCCTATTTGAAAATATCTTTTTCCTTTTAATTATAGCACCACTTTTCCTTTTCCTTCTAGGATGGGTAGATGTGTAAATAAGAGTTTAGAATACTGATGAGAGATGGCCTGAATATAACCCATTTCTCATGGTTAGTGGGCGGGTTTTTGTTAGGTTTATTCTCCAGTTAGCCTTGACTTGAAGAAGATTCCCTGACTTTGGGAAAGAGGGGGGAGGTGTTTTAGTGGAGTCGGGCCTCTGCCATCATCAACGCCAAGCTTCTGCATCCTTCTCCAGTGGTTGCAGAAGCGACTCAATGGTAGTTTCAGCTGCTATGCTGGGGTCCACGGGTTGCCAAAGCCCTTAGGCTCTCGATAACCATCCAGCAAGAAACAAAGGTAACTTGGAGAGGATAAATGGTTAGAAGATAACGGCAGTAAGGATGTTATGTGCCGGCAATTCATTTCTAGGTATGTTCTTGAAACTATGGAGCTGAGTTTTGTTAATCCAGCTGATCAAAAATTCCAAGACATCGTTTAAAATTGACAAGGAAGAGACATTTGGGTGAAAGAAACTTCAATCAGTTTCTTTGTTGTCTTCTTGTTCTATCATTTTTGTTCCTAATCTAGCATCTTGGAGATCTTTCCTTTATATGTTTTCTTGCAAAAAACCAGTGGCTGTGGGGAAATTTTCACCCACTGGATTAAAATCTGGAAACCTGAACACATAACAAGACTGCGAAAGTCTGCTAGCTGTGAGTTGTTCATGGGACAGACCATTGGGAAGGTTGGTGGTGGTGCCATTTTTCAATCCAGAATTTCTACCAGTAACTTGAAAGCACCTTAGGCTGAAGACATGTATTCCAAACAAGAATTTTTTGGGTGGCCAATGAGTTTAAAGCTGGAAGCACATGTCTTACACTGTTTCTTTATTCTAGTTTTAATGCTGATTGCTCAGTGAATTGTTTGGTTTATTGTCACATTTCCTATTTGGTATTGATAAGTATTGGAAAGAGTCTTCATTTATTTGCTAATTCTTAAGGGGCTGTTTGGTTGGAATACAAAGTAAAGTAAAGTAAAATAAATGCAGGAATTTTGAAAATTTTGGAGTTGGTTGGAATACAAAGTAAAATAAAGTAAAATAAATGCATTTGAAATTCACTCCTTAGTTATATTTTGATGCATTTAGAATTCACCCAAATTTGGGTGAATTCCAAATACACCGCCAATGTAAAGTGTTGCGGTTGCCGCCGCCGGCCGTCGCCTCCCGACGGCCGCCGCCGCCCGCACCTGTCGCCAGCCGCCGCTGCATGCCGCCAGCCACCCGCCGCCGCCACAGCCACCCACCAGCCAACCAAACAGCCCCTAAGTCTTATTTAAACTTTGTATCAAATTTTTATTCGGTGTCAGGGGCCTAGGGACATACACTAAGGCATTCGCCTAGGCAATGTCTTACTGTTGAAGCCTAGGATGCATTCAAGTAGTTGGAGCTTCGTCTAGTCTTGCTTAAGCGTGTGGTTGATTATCTAGCTTCCCTTTGATAGCATTGACAATCAAACAAACAATTTCAAGTATTTAGTACTATAAATCTGTCAAAATTATCAAGATGAGTGATTATTAGAATTCGGATATTAAATATGCAATTAATAATACATTGATCTTGAAGAATGTCCAAACATTGATATTGTGACATAAACTTCTAAAAAGAAACGGCTACATAGCTATGCAATTACTAGCTCAGCTTTGAAATGCATTCAGTTGTAAAGTTTGTGTAAAACAGTCTGCAGAAGAGCGTTCTAAGCACAACCTTCGGTTAAGAGATGCCTAAAGAAAGCTGGCATCAGAAGGATTCCAGGATAGTATAAGAACTTATATATCCTTGTTAAACACCAAATAATGTTAAGCATAACTCACCGTGGATTATGTTTTGCAGGCAACTCATAAAAACATAAGCATTCATGCAAATGCTTTAAACCATGCTCGCAGCTAATAGACAAAGAAAAACTTGTGTTTTATAGTACATTGGTGTTTATACAAGAACAAATGTTTTCTATCATAAATTGCTAGCCTCTCATCTTTTAAACTAGAATAAATCGAAAAAAGAAGAAGAAATAACTGATTGATCAGAGATGCGGTAACTATTTAAATTGATATACGACCTGCTAACTGGTGCAGCTAAATAAGAGAAAATCAATGATCATCATGAAAACATCACAAAGGAAAACAAGAAAGTCTCTAACTACATTAAGCATGAACAAAGAAAATTACATCAATCTTACAGAGAAATTCAATGCATACGTTTTTTCTTGCTTCCACCCCCTACAATATACCATCTATTCCCACAAAGGATGCCACTGCAACCAGCCCTAGGTGTTGGATGGTGACCTTTGGTCTTTATTTTTGACCATACCATCTAGAAAGAAAAATAGCTTTAAATTCTTGAGTTCACCATAAAGAAAATCATTAACAAGCAAAAAATGAAATGAGTTTTCATTTAGTAGGATGAGTCCTGATGACACATACTGTTTCAAAGTCAAGAGAGTAGATATCATTCAGAATCCTGGACTTTGATTGCCCCCCAAACACAAAAAGAAATCTATCATCATAAAGAGCAGCAACATGGTTTGATCTCGGAGATGGTCTAGCTCCTCTGGAAAGGTAATTTAGTACAAGATCAAAAATATATATAATTGACATAAAAACAAATGTAATCATAGATAAGTTTGATTTAATCATATAGGGTATGCTGGCTGTACTAAGCTAAAAAATCTGCAATAACTGCGCTTCAATTTTATGCCCAAGTACAATACATACATACATACACACACAAACATAAATACAAACACACAGACACAGACACACACACACACAGACACACATACATACATACATACATAGAGAGAGAGAGAGAGAGAGAGAGAGAACATAAAGATGGCATACGTGTAGTGCAATGGAAGCCATGTTGAAGACTTGAGATCAAACATGTGGAGATCATTAAGTTTTCTGCCTTTAATATCTTGCCCCCCAAAAAGAATCAGGATTGAGCCTGCTCTGATAACAGTGTGACCATTACGAGCAGCCTGAAATTACATCATAATTTGAAACAAATGAATATAACGGTCGGATCCAAAGAAGCACTCTTCTGCTGATAGGTATATTAAAAAAGGAAAAACAAGAAAAATAATTTAATGCTCATCTAATAGAATATACAAAAGCAGGGGCTTCATTTAATAAAATGATATCTTCACAAAAATTATTTTGATCACAAAAATTCATTATTATTTTTCCTTATGAACTTGTAAAGAAGATATTTAAAAATGGAAATATATATATATAAATTAAAATTCAAATCTCAAAGAATTTACCGGAACATCACCCTTCACTTCGACATGTGACCAGCATTCAGCATCTACATCAAAGGACCAAACTGGAAGTAGAACAAAATGTTATTTGACCATTTCCATCACAATCAAATCAATAATTATTTGAGAATTAGTTATTTTAACAGGGTCTAAAATCAACTAACCATCTACCCCATCACTGTGAGGATCAGTTTTGCCTCCCACTAGCAGTACCAACTTTCCCCAAGAGACCTACATTGCATGTACACAGTTTTTTTCTTTCTTTTTTTGATGTTATTTTGAAGCAAATAATGTATACTGTTTCAATAAAATCCAAAAAACAAAAAACTTGAAAAGCTCTCTGAACAAGACGATAAGAACTTCAAAGGAAAATCTACTATGTAAGAAACACTTAAGCAGATAGTCAGCAATATTTAAAATCAGTGCATATATGCAATGATAAGAAACCCCAACTATCAATCGAGGAACGCCACCATATTATGTCATCAGAATCCATTCATTGACCACCAGAGTTCCTCTACGAGCTACCTTAGGTTGAATTTACACTTTTTTCCACCTCTTAATGCAAACTTATTAGTTTAATGAGATTTAGGCAATCAGCAACCCACACAGTCCAGCTGTAAAAGGAAAGATGATGAAAAGCACACAAACCATGTTTTACAGCATCAATGGCCCAATATGTAGACTAAAGAAAAAAAAAACACACAGATCAAGATATTTCTTAAAGAAACAGGTAGCTTGAGTAGCCTTTCACAAGCAAAGTTCAAATTGCTGAATTAAATCAGCATGTTTAACAGAGTTGGTTGCATATTAATTCTAAATTTCCCATTGAAAAAAATGTATGGTCATTGATGCAGAGATATGAATTACTAACATGGGAAGAAATGCAAGTTAATTGCTGCTACATATCATATCATATCATGCTGTACTTTCTGTTAGATGTAGCTTATATTACAACATCCAGTTTGTTACATATCATATTGCTTGGTATACTAGGAATACTCATTTCTCTTTTACTTGGCATTAATCCAATGTATTATAGATTAAGTCCTAAACATATGGTTCGCAAATCTACAGAAGCAGTTCATTTCTCTTTTTAATCTAAATCCAATGTATATTATGATATGATCTAAACATGCAGTATGCCAAATCAGGGATATGTTTTGTGATCAAACAAGTAAAATCTTACAAAGGACAATGAGACAAATAAGCCAAATATAAATTATCCAGAGGTTCCCATGTCTCTCAGATTAATATGAATCATATATTTCATTAAAGGACATACTGAATCTCATATAGAATCACATTTCTACCAAACAAGGAAACAATTTATAAATAAGAAGAAAATAAGTGCACCAGCTATATAATTGGACGATAGTTAGACACTATATAATGGTCACAAGTGAGTGAATATATACCAAACAGTGATCTTTACATGCAGGGATTTTCAACCCAGTAGGTGAACGGTAGGTCTTTGAAGCAGCAGCCCAGGAAAGTTTATCCAGACTAAGTATCTGAAATGCATTTGTAGAGTTATTATATATTTTGAAACTCATAAAAAAAAATTCATCTAAGTATACGATCAGCCAGCATACATATAATTGCAAAGCAAAAGCAAAATTATTAAGGGGGGGTTGAGTGTTGAATAAATGTTCCAAAGCCAAATGAAAAAACTTAAAAAAATCCTTGCTTGAAAATCAAGCCAATATGCAACTAACCTTCATGAGAAAGAGAAGTGTGACTAAAACAGTATCAACTTAAATAAGTAAATTCCTCAAACCACCGATTATTAAATTTTAAGAATTTAGTGGAAAATTCAGAACAATGAAGAGTAAAATTAAAATTCATATATGTTGTCAGAAAAAGTCAGAAGATCTACAAAATTTTAGTACCATTGTATCATCCAGCATCCCGTAGAATCCCCGCCAACCACCACCATTTTACTGCCAACAACAGCCGTTGCATGCTACATCGAAAACCCAAGTCAAGCTCAAGTCACAAAAATTGAAAATAACATCTAAAATAACTTCTACTACATTCCAATAAGATGAAACAGATGACTAGCTGTGAAGGAACATGTACAAAAGCTTCTGTAGCTTTCCCTCTTCATAAAAAAAAATAATAGTTTGGAAGATTTGAATCCAAACCCAGCAGAATGCCTTCTAATTGTAAAGAACAAGTATGGTTCACAAAGGATTATCGACAATCTAATCCTTGTCATAACCTTTATTTCAAGTCCAAGTCATCCTTCTTCTTTTTAATTGCCCTGCCACATTCACCAGCCAAAAGGAACTCTGGTTTTTACACCAACTTTGCAAGCTCACCTGCCAGCTATTTCCAAACATGGTTTCAACTGGTCAACTGTGGTCAACTAAGAAAACCAGTTAGCCATGATAGACCAAGATAGACCAAGATAGAGGCTACTGCGAGTCTGCGAGTCAACTAAACCGCTCATATCATGCAAGCTCATCTTCCATTGCCGTATGGTTTATTTATCTCTTTTCTTGCAAACATGCACTATTCATACTTAGCGCACATACTTCTAGCTTGTATGCCCTCATGTTTATTGGACAATCTTGGCTTGTGAAAGCGCAATCTCTCACATTTGAATGACCAGTAAGAGCCACTAATACCACAATGTCATGGAATGCCTCTAGGATATACAAACAAGAGATACCTCAATCGTGTCCCAGTAAGGGAAAATAATGCTAAACATAACAGAAACACATGAAAACCTTGGCATCAACATCTAGGTTGGTTGAAACCAGGCAAAATGTGTGAACTAAAGCATATCTATATCCAAGCATTCGTTGCAACCTTAGCATATTTGCCTGAGCTGTACTCACGTTGGGCAGTTTTGAAAGATTGCAAAAATGAGGATTTGAAAATACCCTGCTACTAATGCCAAGGTTCTATAAATCACAGAGGAAATACATTTGGGTTGAAGGAGCCAGGCACAAAGAGTTAAGTTTGCCATTTCTTCCAGAGTTTGTTACAACCAGCCTTAACAGTTCTTCATGAGCATTCAAAGGGACCCCAATGATTTTCCACCTAAGCATCCTTACTTAAGAAAGATTGTAAACTATGGTCATTGTTCAGAAAAGGTAACAAACTATAGATAACTGAATATAAAATTTCAAAAAAGCTGCCGTTTATCATCTTGATGGCTAATACAAGGTAGTTTTGTACACATTCCTCACAGCTAAGTAAATGCTTGAATAAAACAAGCAAGAAGATCACACATTACTTGAAATCGAGGTGCTGGCTTGTCTCCCGCGGTCGGCACAACCATCCAGTTCTCCGAACATCCAACGCCACACTTACTAATGCCCAATCCGGCCATAGAACAGTCACAGTAATGGTCCTCCGACCGGCCACTAGCCGACGCCCCAACCACAGAGTCTTCCTGTCCATCACCACGAAAAAAAAATCTAAGAAGACCTCTAACAAAATCCACAATAGCAAAGCTAAAACTTTCAGAAAAGTCAAATAAAAAAAAGAAGAAATTTCGCCTCACATTGATCTGCGAAGAGCTTTTGGTGGGGCGGACAGGGCTCTGGGGCCCCTTGGAAGGATCGCCCACTTTTAGCCTGCACGTCGCATTTAAAAGTTGAAAAGAAGGCATCATTGAGCAATAGTCAGTTCGGAGAAAGAAGCCCTAAAAGGAGACATCTTTTTGGGGAGCAAAAAGCTAAAGAGGGCACGGTTGGGCTCAGCTAGTGGCAATAAAGAAAGAAGAAAAATGGAAATAAAAGCGGATTGAATTGGCTCGGGGAAGCAGAAAAGCTGACCTTCCGAGCTTCGTTCGGCGGCGAGAGAAGCCGAACATCTTCGGCATTGGGCTTGGAGAGATATCGACGCCTTAAAGTGAGAAACTGCCGGAGCTAACCGTCACCCAGTAACGAAATGAGATGCTGACAAAACCCTAGGAAGAGAGGAGAGTGGCCAAGCAACGCAAAGAAAGTGAGTTGGACTTCGGAAGCTAAGTGAGAAATTTCTGAGGCTAATTATTGACTGGTTTCAAACAAAGGAGAAGACACTGCCACGGTGCCACCTACCTCTCTCTCTCTCTCTCTCTCTCTCTCTCTCATCTGCTCTCTTATCTCCCATTTGGCTTCACCGTAGTGAGCTGCTTTGCATCCTGTATATCACTGCGTACCACTTCCAGGCTGTCCAGACTGTGGAGATTGAACTGACGTGTGGCCTTTGCTGTAGCGCTGCTCCAATTGAACCGTTAGAGCTGAGAAGAGGCTGCGAGAAGTTTAAAACGAAAGATGAAAACAGAAATCACTATATTTAGTACAGTACGATTTTAATCTAATTATTTTATATTAATTATAAACTCTAAATCAAAATTGAATCACACTGATCAAGTTGACTTTATTTGATTCTGCTTTTACACCTTCTAAGCTTCTACACGTCTGCAGTACAAAAACCAGACAGGTAAATAAATGGGATGATAGAGGTTCAATATGTAGAAGAAAGTGTAAGCGTGGATAATTCCACCTATCCTTTTAACCCTAAACCGCTTACGCTAAACTGCCTTGTTTAAAGTGCAAGTGGGTAAATGTTTTTCTCACATTTGACTAGCGCTGTCAAAAAAAAAAAATTATTATACCTACAGCTCATGTTCAATTTATTAAGTAGCTTATAATCAATTTATTAAGTAGCTCTAATTTAACTATTTTCTTAATTAAATGAGTCAAATACAAACATATATTTCTAGCTAAATATATAAACAAGCCGAACATAAATAATCATTTGTTCGTGTTCGACTCAATTTAGTTCGAAATAAAATATTATATTATATTATATTATATTATATTATTATTATTATTATTACGTGCTAGAAAATCAATTGCGGTAGAGTAGAAATTTACGCCTTAGTTTTGTTGTAAAATCCAAAGACACACACAATAAAAGTATTTAAAGAAATAAACAAGAAAACCTGCACTTTTACGAAACCAAAAGAGGGAAAAATCACAAGTCCCAGCAAAGAAAATCTTCCACTATGTATCCGTTTCAGAGTACACAAAATTTTTCCGATAATGATTACGTGAGATAAGAACAACAACTACGTAGTCGCTCGCGAGAATACTGCTAAGAAGTAGGTGATGACGGAACAATGGGAACATCGACCGACAAATGAAAGTCGCCATGATGGAGGTCACAGAGATTGACGACGGAGGATCGCGATGGTGGTTGACGCAGTGAGGCAGTATGTGCTTGGAGGATCTTCAAGCTTTAGAGCTCTCTTCTCTCTCGCTTGGCCTCCTCTCATATGAAGAATGAGGCTATTTATAGATTGGAGTGACGTCAGAAATACATGCAAAATCCAACCACTCCTCTCCATCGGACAGCTCAAAATGATTCCTTTGATCATATGATATATTTTGTATATTTGAATGTTCAAATGAAGTCGGAAGTATGAGATCTTGGGCTTGTTAGATCTGGCTCGTCAAGACGCTCGATTTGACTATAAACACTCCATGTTTAAGAGTCGATTGATATCTCTTCATCTCTGTTACTCGATAATCGATTACTTTGACATCAGATTGTTTAATTATTAATTTTTAATCATATCAATTATTATTATTATTATTATTTTATTTACAATTATTTTTATTTATTACTACTATTATTATTATTATTATTATATACATACAAACATATATATATATATATATATATATATATATATATATATATATATATATATATATATATATATGTATATATATACATATACATATAACATAATATATGTATATACATCAATATATATATATATGTATATGTTACATATATATATATGTATATGTGTATATATATATATTATGCATATATATATATACATATATATTATATATATATATAATATATATATATATATATATATATATATATATATATATATATATATATATATATATATATATATATTACACTACTTAGTGACAAAACTTTTATTACGAAAGACGGCTTAAATTAATCCTCGTATACATTTTTTTGGATTATTGTATTTGCCAATAACAAGATTTAAACCTAATAAAGCAATTTTCAAAAGAGCCGAACACAAACAGTGAAATTTCAAGCCATTTCGAACACGAGTCGAACACAAACAAAATAATTTTCAAACGAGCTGAACACGAACAAGGGTTCGATTCGCTCAAACTTGGCTCGTTTACACCCCTACATTTGACAAGGAGAGCCTCTTTACACCTTAGCTATTGGTGATAAAATCTCTTCAAGCAAGCTGGAAGAGAGTCAAGTTAGAACAATCTCAAGTATTATTATCAAACTGAATATGAGCCTATTAGAATTAAACTGAGCAGAATTAAATAAGATCTTGAAAAAATGAGTTTATAAAGCTAAAAACAAGGTAATTATAAAGCCCATTGAGAATGTACACAAACAAAGAACTTATTTGCCATTGCTACTTCTGAATCCATGTCAATAATTAGTGATAAACAAAATAAAATAATAAGTCATTACATGAGTTTTTTGGGTAAGAATAATAAGATAGTTTGGATTGAGATGAGAGGTGATCAAGAAATTTTTTAAGACGATGATGATAGTCATGCATCGATGGTCAGGCGATGAATGTCAAGTAATAGTAGTCATATGATGACGATTAAATGACGATAATAAGATAAAAATAGTTGAGCAATAATAGTTGGATAAGAATAATTGAATAGCATCGATCGATCAATGATGGTCAAATAATGATAATAAATAATAATTGTTTGTCAACTGTTAGGGCTACAGCTATCAGACGATGATGGTTGGATAATGCAGTTAAATAATGATCATATGACAATAGTCATATGATGACAGTTAAATGGTGGCAATCAAGCAAAGAAAGAACGACCCCCCATCCACATGGTTTCATAATTGCCCACATGCCACGAAAGAAAGGCTACTTATTCCCATAAAGTGACCTCCACAATAGGGTATGTTATTCTAATATACCAACTCATGGTCTTTCTCATACATTATTATTGATCGATTATACTTTTTATTTTCAACCTTCGATCTTTTTACGTACTATTCTTTTTTGAGGCGTAAAGCTCCATTTACTTGAAAATCTGATGCAAAATTTACATACATACCACAGAATTCTTATGCATTTACATATTTCACACCCAAATTTGAATATTTAAAACCAAGACTTTCCTACGAGAAAAATGTGCATTTCACTAAAAAAGTAATTGGTATTTTTGATGTAATAATAAAGATTTAAGTGTTATTTAAGTAAAATTAAAGTGAAATATATAAATACATAAGAATTGTGTGGTATGTATGTAAATCCCCCTTACTATAATTATTGTCTCTTTGAAAGTGATGCGATTCTATTTATATGATGCTAATTTTATCTATAAAAAAAGGCTAAAATCTACAACCCAAACTAGCTTTCAATGCTCCACTAGTTCTCTCATTTTCTTCCAATGCTTAGGATCTTATAAAATGGACTAAGATAAATTACATTAATGAATAATAATTTTATAAAAAAATATAGGCTAAATGAGCTATCGTAAATCAAATTTCTTTTATTGTCTTTAAAGCTATCATAATTTTAAGAATATAAAATAATCCACTAATTGACAGATCATATTTTCAACTAAATTCACCAACATGAAATTTTTATATTATATATAAGCATATAAAATTTTCTCAAATAAGGGGCAAGAACCACCCTAATCCCCTGGAATAATAATCTTAGTTGCTGCTTGTTGCGTTGAAAATCAATGCGTTAGAAAAGTTACGCCTTATTATTCTGAGTCCAAAGACACAATAGATTTTCAAGAATTAATGATAACTTGAATTTTGATGTAAAAAAACCTCAAAAGAGGAAAACCACGCCTGGCCCAGTAAGAATCTTCTACTATATATTTGTTTCAGAGTACAAAATTTCCATAATAGATTACAAAATTGTACATGAGAAGGGCGACAATGAGAATCCTGAATCCGATAAAACCATATATAGCTCAGTTGAACGGTCTTGGTAGAATGACGACGATAAATGGATCGTGATCACGATGAAGATCGCGATGGTGATGGCCTGAGATCGACGCAAGGATCGTGGCGACACCGACGGCCATACCGGTGGCAATGGTCGACAACCGTGAGTGACGACAAGGCAAGGATTTTCAAGCTTTAGAGCTTCTCCTCTCGCTGAGCTCATGTAAAGAATGATGCTATTTATGATTGGAAGAGTGGCGCCTGAATACATGCAAACCAACCACTCCACTCATCGGACCTCAAAATGATTCGATCATTTGATGTATTTTAAGCATTTGAATGCTCAAATGAAGTCAAATTATGAGATCTTGACTTGTTAGATCCGACAAGACGCTGACTAATTATAAATACTCTATGTTTAAGTATTTAGAGATTTAAATGATATCCCAAAGTTTTTTCTGATATTTTAAGTCTTGACCAATTCCAATTAAAAGATCATTCTTGATATCAAAATTCATGTTTTGACTATTGATATTTCAAGTGACATATCGCTGCTATAGTATGTAAGAGAAAGTTTATAATAAGAATGAAGGCTCGACTCTCCATAGTTCTAATAATTTTAGAACACTTTTGACTCGAGCTAAGCAATCATGGTCATGAGAACTTCCTAACAATTAATGAGCTATTATATTATTTATGTGCATGTGATATATGGAATCTAGAATAGTGATATTTTTCTGTACTATGAATACGCCGAAGGCTATTCAAAATTAAGCCAAATAATCATTTTGCCTTTTTGTTCACTTATTGCATAAAATCTATGATGGCACGTGTGAAAATATGAGACAGACAAAAATCGGATATAGTATTATAATAATAATTAAAAATAATATATATAAATTAAATAAATTAAATAAGTTAAATATTAAAAATAATATTAAATAAGTCATTTAATAAAAAATTTAAATTAATTACTTAAATTAAATATTAAAAATAATAAAAAATAAGTAATTTATTTTATTATACTTTAATAATCTTATTGAATTTATTATTAATTCTAAATTTATAAATTTAATTATAATTTTTTATAATTTTAATTATTTATAATTAAATTTTTATCAACTTAATTATTTTAAAATTATTAGACTAATTTTTTTATTGTTAAGAAATAATACATTCATAGAAAAGTATTATCATGAATAAAAAATTAAGTAATATGACAAAAATAAAAGCATATAATATATATATATTTATATTTATATTAAAATGTTTTTTTAAATATCTATTTTAGATTTAAAGCTTGGATGAAAAAGTTAAGAATAATTTTGAAAATGTGGATTTGTTCCTCAGAAGAAATTTTCTAGCTCTATCATGTGTCTTGCTAGCAATGAAGTGTGTCGATAGTCGAGCAATAATAATCGCCCCACCATCTTCTTTTGTAATATGCATGCATGCTAGTGTCATAAACTAATAACAATGATAGGTAAAAATAGTTTAATGATTCGTCAAGCAATAATATTTAGGAAAAAAAGTGATCTAGCGATAATAATCAAGTGACCATATGCGGTTGAGCACTTATAATTGGGTGATGGTGGTCAGATGAAGAGACTCAGATAGCTATGATTCAGCAATAATAATCTAATAATAGTAATTGAGTGACCATTATTAGATGACCATAATAAAATGACATTAATTGAACAAATATAGTTATAGGATTGTAAATTTAATTCTAGAAGTTTCTAGTGTAAATATTATGAAAAGATTAGAATTTGATAAAATAAATTTTCTAATGATGTATTGCAAATCAAGTTTGGTGAATTATTGTTAATTTTTATAAAGGATGATGAATATATTTATTATTAGTGCTACAAATATTTATGTAACTAGTTAGCACTTTCTTAGCCTCCTTTAAAGTTTAGTTACAAGTTTAACTTGACAAAAAAATCAATGAATATTCAAACAAGTTCTAGTTATCTTGACTTATTGAGTTTAAGAAAAAGAATTAAGTTATTAGACTTATTTTTTTTATCTCCTCTTATCTCTTGCTCACAATGCATAATTTTTTCTTAAACTACAAAATTGGTAATAAAGTATAGGACAAACATCACCCTTGATAATGATGTCTAGTATCAATATTGATAGGAATGACGGGCATTGACCTCATTAAAATGAAGAGCATCAGACTTAGTGTTGTTAATGCTGGTAGGCATCAGAGTAACTAGCAATGATGATTGATGTCAGCTTTATTGGTTACGACATGCATTGATATTATTGGCAATAATAGGCATTAATGTTGTTAGTGATAACATGTGTAGATGTTATTGGTAATGGCATATATCAACTTTATTAATAATAGTAGAGATCGACTCTAATGATCACAATAAATATCAATAGGCATCAATATTGATTGTGATAACGAGCATCAATGTTGATAGAAGATAATGAATGATCACAAAAAAAATTTTAGATTTTTTTTTTTTGGGAGTTCATCGCATACCCTCTTTCTAACTTTCTTGAATGTGTAAAAGTGTATTGTATTATATATCTTTTTAAAATTATTATGATCATTTTAATTAAAAATCAAAATTTTGAATTTCACATTAATCTTAATAATTGCATAATAATTTAATATTAAAATTGATTTATTTTGAGCTTCTTGACATTATGATAACAAGATGCACTTTTTAAATATACATAATAAAATTAGAGTTCATTTAATACCAACATATTCTCATAAAATTTTAAACTAAATTTCAAAATATATAATTTAGGCTCATTTGAATTTTGTTTCAGATATTTTTAAATTATTGAAAGTTCTTATCAAAATATTCATTAAAAAAACTTTGGATAATCCCAAAACTTGTATTTAAATATTGGATCTATATATGACTATAAATATATATATATAATTGTTGCGTACTAGAAAATCAGTAGCGATAGAATAAAAGTTTACATCTTAACTTTATTGTAAAATCTAGCACACACATAGATATTTGAAGAATGAATAAGAAACTCCAAGATTTTTACGTGAAAAAATCCCTGAAGAGGGGGAAAAAATCACGGGGCCTAGTCTAGTAAAAATCTTCCACTATGTATCTATTTCGGAGTAAAAAATTTTCCCGATAACAGGATTACAAAATTGCATATGAGAAAGCCTGACAATGGGAATCCTGAATCAAAAAAATTATATAGAGTCGTATAGTTATTGGTGCGCTTGATGATCGGCACGGCGGCCGGCGGTGATGAGCCGGCTTGAAGTGATCGACGACGGTATGGCGATGACACGATCATGGTGGCGGTCGACGGTGGCGCTGGGTCAATGGGCGGCACAATGGTGGTCAGCGATGACCGGATGGTCGACAGATGACCGCACGGTGCTAGACAACGGGTCGTGCGATGACCATCAACCATCATGGCAACCCGTGGGGTGGTCGACGCGGCCGCGGTGGCGAAGCATATCATATGGTCACCGCAGTGGTGGTGACATTATGCTTGGAGGATCTTCAAGCCTTAGAGCTCTCTCTATTTATTTCCCTCATGTAAAGAATGAGAAGTTATTTATAGATTAGAGGATGATGTTTAAATACATGCAAAATTCAAACCACTCGAGACTCTGAAAATGATTTTGATCATCGATGTATTTTAAGTATTTGAATGCTCAAATGAAGTCGAATCAAGAGATCTTTGTTAGATCCACCATCAGGACACTCGATTTGATCATAAACACTCCATATTTAGAAACTATTTAGAGATTTAACTAATATCCTAAATTTCTATGATATTTTAAGTGCTTGACCGATTCGTTTTAACTTAGGATCATATTGCTTTACATCAAGATGTGCTTGGACAGAATTTTAGTGTCATATCGTCTATTTTGGATGACATTATCTATCATCCAAAATATATGCCAAATAATTGAAAATAATAAATTATTTAATGAAATTTATGGTTCATTAATCATATAGTTTGAGAGAATAGATCTTCATGGGTGCACAAGATTATGATCACTAAGTGATGGTCATGGCGGTACTGCAGGGTATGCCCCGGGTAACAGTCCGGCCCAGACGCTTACCGCACTCACGCGTGCCCGCAGCGAGTCGATGAGAATTTTTTTTTTTAATTTTTTCCATTTCTTTCTAATTTTTTATTATTTTTTCTTTTTTTCCACAAGGTCTATAAAACCCCTGGTCAAGTAAGGAGACAGAACTCCCATATACTCTAGTATTCTTCTACATTGGATGAGAAATTATCTAAGTTCGGGCTAAAAAATTTTTTTATCTTTCTTTTTGTTAGGCGACCTTCTTCTTAAAAGGTCATTCGCTTTTGATCGAGACTCATAACTCATACGGTGAGGCTCGATTTTCCCTCGAGAGGCGTCATATCGCCGACCGAGTCGAGGCGATCAACTAGATCATATGGAGAGGCTCTTTTCCTAAAGAGAGGCATTAAGCCCTCATCTGATCACCGAGTTTGAGGGATCACTCAATTCATACGGTGAGGCTCAGTTTTCTAGAGTCAAGCCCTCGCCTGACCGTGGAGGCATTAAGATCCGTAGTTCATACGGCGAGGCTTCATTTTCCCGAGAGAGAGTTGTCCATCTCGAACCAACCGTTTCAAGGCGATCAAGGCCCATATTTTCTACTTCTTCTTGTAGAAATTGAATTTCTTGAAACTCCAATATGGTCAGTGACAATCAAGATGATGGGAAGCGTCAGAACCATCCTCAAAAACTCGAAAGTCGAGGTAATTTTAGAGTATCATTAGAGAGAAATAACTTTTTTCCTTTTTTGATATCATATGTATGCATATACTTTTCGTCAGATCGTAGGTAAAAAATTTTATTCAAAGCTGTCCGTGAGCAACAAAGTCAGGAACGGACATGTCCAAGTATTGGGATGAGTGAGTTGTTTTACACAATTCTCAGACCTTTGTCTTTCTCTCTTCTTTTTTATTTATTATGTATCTTTGTAGGATGATGGCTGGAAGAAAACAAATAGCATGATAGCTACATACGATATATCATCTACTATCACAACTGACAATTTAATGGTGCTCTGGAAATTTCATTTCTCCAATGAGTTGGTGGCTATTATTGCCAAAAAGTATGATCGAGCATGTTCTCCTCCACTAGGATACTTTACTATTTCTGAGATGATTCTTTGTACAAGACTGTGATTCCCTTTGGCTCTTGAATTGATTGAGGTCTTCAAAATATGCGGTGTAGCTTTGTCATAATTTTTATTTTGAGCTTTAGTGATCATCGTTGGTTTGACTATTTTCTTTAGAGAGTGTGGTGCGACTTTGAACATCAAATACTTGTGTTGAATGTGTAGATTCACATGTGATGCTCAGGGACGTGTTTCTTATCGAGCTATAAAAATGGATATAATTTTCAGCATGGGATCCATCTAGAAATTGGTCTAATAGATTCTTTTGTAAAAAAATGAGTGGGGCCTCCTTGAGAGATGGGGAAGATTGAATGACCTTCTAGATCCATTACTAATTGAAGAGAATGAAATCCTAACGACTCTTAACTGATGTAGGAAACTTGCAACATGAGTTACGTCACATTGGCAAGTATATAATTGAAGATAGAATGTTCAAGGTTGACCTTTCCATTCAGATAAGAAGATCTCATGCTCTTCCACTGAAGAGATCAAGTAAAGGTGATGAAATGTCTTCTCATATTCACAGGATTCATTCAAGAAGCCCGTTACAAAATCATGGTGACAATAGTGTTTCTTTTTTAAAGAAAAATGAGACATGTCAAGTAACTATGTCAAATATTTGGAGAAGATGTCGTTGGCATCTCGAGTTTAGATATCTTAGCTCATAATGGAGGGATTTGTTTCTTGAAGCCGCATATTCTTGAAGAGGTGAAAGCACGATACACCGGACATCAACGAGCCAATTAGTACGTTATCTTCTCTTTCTCTTTCTTTTCTTTCCTTTTTTTTCATGTAATATTTATGATTTTTTGATTGTAGGTAGCCCAAATATTAGGGCTTATGTCTCATTTGAGTGTCTCTCTAGACAAGTGGAATACTGAATTTGTGAAGGTAAAATACTTGCAAGGCGAGTATGAGCAAAAGATGAGTGCTAAGACTTACAGCTCTAGAGGATCAGCTAACCGGGTGTAGAACTGCTAACTATGTCAACTTCTCTTTCTCTCCAACGTCAAGAGGTGGAGCGTACTCAAGATGAGCTGATTGAGGTGAGGGCATAGACTCGCCAGAAAGAGAAAAGACTCAAGAAATTTGCAGCGGAGAAGAAAGCTCTTGAACTGGAGAAGAAACCATTACAGGATCGTCTTTCTGAGAAGGAACTTATAATGTCAGAAGCGGAAGCAAATGAAATCTTCTTGAAGGCATTGGAAGACTTTAAGAACTCCCTAGTTTATTGTGATGTTATCTAGGACCATGTCCAAGAAGCTAATAATCATATTTTTGATGTTGGAGTGAAGGACTTGGAGCGCCAATGTTTGGAGGAAGGCTTCATCCGAGGATTCTTAAAAGGAATCCATTTAGTACATCCCAAAACTATAGCTAATATTGAGAATCTGTCTCTCAGCCAAGTATCTAAAAACCCTTCGCTAGATTCAGGAGATGAAGGTTGAGAGTGAGTTTAAGGGAGCATCTTCAAGTGGTGAGGATGATATCATGTAGTATCACTTGAGGATGCATTTCTTTCTCTTTTATCTATGTATTGTTATTTATTATTATTTTTTGTATTCAAAATTTTGATTCTTTCTTATATCATCATGTTAAGAGTTATTAATGACATTAGTAAACTAAAAAATTTTGATTTGCTCTTGTTTTGTTTTTTGACATATCAGGTGATTGGTGAATATTATTCAATGATGCTAACCTGTACGGAAGAGGTCGTGGGAACTCCACCAAGGACTTTTTGGCCTATCCTAAGGATTAGTCAAATTATTATTTGACGTATTACCTGTACTAAGGTGATTTGATCGGACCTCTTTCATATAGGTAAGAAGTCAAGTAACACTTTGAATAATGCCTAGGATTGATCAAAAAGTCCTTGATGGACATTCCACGGCCTCTTCCATACAGATAAGAAGTCAAGTAACACTTTGGATAATACTTAGGATAGGTCAAAAAGTCCTTGGTCTCCAAACTCAAGTCAATGCCACATGATTGAAACCCATGAATGAAATTTCAAATTCCAAAATTTTCTTAAATCCTTGAAATTTTCTCATAACCCATTTATATTCTCATTTATATTCACATATATAAATGAAATATAAATTCAAATCAATCAAACTAAATCCAAAATTCAAATTTCAAATTTAAAATCCTTCTTAAGTCCTTAATCCCCTCTTAAGGACTTAGCCTAAATCATGATCAAACCAATTCAAACTCATGAAATTTTCTCCTAACCCATTTATATTTTCATTTATATTCACATATATAAATGAAATATAAATATAAATCAATCAAACTAAATCTAAAATCAAATCCAAAACTCCAAAATTTCCTAAGTTCTTTAAATTTCTTTTAAAGACTTAGCTAGATCATGATCAAATCACTTCAAAACCTTGAAATTTTCTCATAACCATTTATATTCTCATTTATATTAACATATATAAATGAAATAAAATTCAAACAATCAAAGCCACTTCCAAAATCAAACTCAAATTCATTCAAAATCCAACCTAAGCCTTTCGAAGTCAAAATCTTGAACTTAGTCAAATCAATTTTAAATCAAGCTCTTAATTTTTCTTCATGATTCAATCAATCCTTCAATCATGAATTCAAATAAACATAAACTTCAATCACTAAATCAAAACTCAATTCAAAAATCAAACCCAAATTCATTCATGTTCTTTCTTTGAATATGAAATTGTCAAATGAATTAAAACCCATTTGACTTCACACCACTTGCAAATGGATTTATATTTCAATCATAAGGTCATATACAAGTTCAATCAAACTCAAATCAAGCTTTGACCAAGCCATTTACCCACATAAGCTCACTTGGCCCAAAGTGATCTAAAATACCCTTATGAGCCAAATTCTAATCCTAATCAAATTAGATTGAATCAAACTCACCTATGCCTCTCATCATGATCAACAATCATGAGATAATCAATCAATTAAATTGGGTCAAACCAAGTCAAACCTAGGGGTTGACCAAGTCAACACTTAAAAATTGAAACCCAACATAGCCAAAATCCACCATAGGCCGAATTGATTAAAACCATTGATCTAAGTTCATTCATGAACTATGTTTGAACTTGACCAAGTCAACATTTGAACCTAACCTAGCCCGATTGGCCACTTGACCCAACTTGACCTAAAAAGTCAAAATGTGTCAAAAATTGATTTAAGCCAAATTGATTGAAACTAATGGGTCAAGTTCATTCCAAATCACTTGTTGAACTTGACTAAAGCTTCAATTGGCCAACTAGACCTAACCTAGCCCAATTGACCTTGAACCCAACTTGACCTAAAGGGTCATGTTGAGCCAAATTCAAACTTAACCAAAATTAGTTGGAAATAAAGATACCAGTTCACTTCATATGGCTAACCAAACCTAAACCTACCTATGACCTAGCTCAAATAGGTCAAATGGGTCAAATTTGTCAACTTGACTCATTTAACCTAAATGAAGTCATATGAACTAAATTCAAACCTAAACCAAATTGAATCAAACCAAAGCCACCAAAATATTTCAAATGGTCATATGAACTTGACCCAATCCTTAGTTTGACCCAATTTAACTAATTGGTCAACTTGACCCAAGTTGACCCATTTTGACTTAAATGGGTCAACATGAGCCAAAACATACCAAATGAATTCCAAATCCAATGGCAAAACCTACTTTCCCAACATACCCGACATACCCAAATTCAAAATCAGCCAAATGACCATTCTAACCCTCGACTATAGAATAAATTTTGGTCAAATCCATGGGGAATTTGGTCAATTTCTCTTTATATCTACTTGATACTCTCTTAATAGGTCAAGTCCTATGGAGGGTAGTGTACCCAACCCAATGGGTTTGGGTCAGCCCAACCTAACCTAATGCTAAAATCGAGCACATGGCTCAAATTGGCCATATGAGAATCATGCTCCCACTCAATTTAGGCACATATGGAGTTACCATTCCACTCCCTAGCCTAAAACGAACTCAATGACAGTTCTAACAGCCTAACAAACCCACTGCCTAAGGTCAATTGGATCAAAATGGCTCCTCCCTTCTCGGCTGTCCGATTGCCATTGGGGGAGATATACTCCCCCTTATTCACTTCAATTCAAATAGGGCCATATTTGATTGAGTAAAGGAGAGTCAGGAGCCATTTGCAAGAGTTCTTAATCTCTAGAAGAGATTAGTGGCCAATCTCGATTTTCCTTCAAAAAACACGGGAGCTCCAAGGATTTGCTAACTTTCTCCATACACCAAACCAAGTCAATTCCCTTTGCACACTCCCTCAGGGGACTAAGTTGAGTGTACCCATACTCTTTCTCGAGCTCCAAAGGCAAGATGAATGCTAATTCAATCAAAGATGTAAGGAATCTAAGGAGGGTTTGGTCCATAGAGCCATCCACTCAACCTCAAGAGCTAAAACTTTCACCAAAGCTTTGTCTCAACCGCATGCTTCTCAAGGGAATCGAGTCTGATCACCTCTGGTGAGGTATGCCATATTCCGATCACTAAACTCAATGTGGTGTGGAGTTTTGTAAAAGAAATTTTAGTGGCATAAAATTTCAACCGCATTAGGTTAGATGGTGTGTGCAAAATTTCATCCAAATCTAAGCTAAATCGAGGATCAAGGCCTAGAACATGGACGATCTCCATGGATCACAGGCGTTGGCAGGGATGGATCTCTAGCCATCCATCCACATTATTTAGATGGACGATCGAGATTAAATCACGTTTTATAATTCATTTTAATCCCCTCTCAACCGCGGATTAAATACTAGTCGTTCGATCCTTGATCGAACGACAGAGGCAAAAGCGCGTAGCGCCGCCGCCATGCGGCGCTATGATGCGACGTTTAAGTGGCCACTCAAGGAGTGACGCATGTAAAGTGCAGCCACGTCAGCGCTTGTGTGTCACGCCATAGAGATTAGGGAATTAATTAAAGTTTATTTAATTCTAATTAATTACCCAAACTTCTAAAATTCATATATCTCTGAAGAAAAATCAAAAAAATATGAGGTAAATTTTCACTGAAAGATAATTTAACCTAAAATATTCTAAAATTAGTTTTAATGGATTTTGAATAGTGTTTTTCTCTGATTTTGGGTTTTATTGGAAATCTTAATTTGCTAATTACTCCCTAATTAATCCACTGATTAATCTTAAACTTCTTGACTATATTTCGGGGGATGACTTCTGCCTCTCCTAATTTTCTTGCAATTTATTGGCAGTTTAATTGGAGAAATTACTAATTCATTTCCTAATTACCCCCTTAATATAATTAAGATTAATTAAGGATTTGATTAGTGGTTTAACCCTTTGTTGAAGTTGATTAAGGTCTATTTTAGTGAATAAAAGTTGGGGAATAATTTTGGAGTATTTTCCCAAGTTATTCCTTAAACCCCTTTTCTTTCTTAATCCTCTCTTAATTAAGGGCTAATTCACTAATTACCCTCTTAATTTCTCAAAATTCTAAAACTCCAGAACTTAATTAATCTACTTGGTGTAGATGCTTAGATGTTCAAAAGCCTAAGTTCAATTAAAGAAATCAAAATTCAACTCATATGTGTGAGGGGTGTTTTGAAATTACTTAAGTTAAACCCTTAGCTTAATTAATCATTAATCATGAGCCAAATTGCATTTGGCCCTTTTCTTCCTAGGTGCATTGCAAATTTAAATTTCTTATGAGATTTTATGTCATCTCATTAGCTCATAATTATTTGATTAACTATGCTAAGGTGGTGTAGGTAAGGGGTAATTAACATGCTTAATTCATACCTTAACCTAATCAAAATATAAAATGAATCTAATCATCTAAAAATTAAACAAAAATATTTAACACATGTGGGAATGGGTTAGGAACAGAAAACTCACTTCATATTTTCAAAATTAAATCAAATTCAAAATCAAATAAAAATCACATTAAACAAACTTTGATTTACTTTAAGCTTTATTATTTCATAAGTTTGTCTTTAGGATTTAATTAAAGTGAATGTGTTTACATGCTTTCATTGCTTTAGTTCTTCCCCAACATTCTAAATATGTGTGTCATATGGTTTCATGCATCCATGCTTTTCAAAAATCAAATTTAAAATGAAAATGTTTCCTTTATGTCAAATTGTATTGGCTAAAGTAAGAATATGAGTGGCTATTATCACTATTAAATTCAAATTATTTTCAAAATATATGAATCAATTATCAAAATTGAAAGTGTGTTACTTATATCTTACTTATATGTTTGTATGTGGGTAAAATATAAGGATGTGCTTAGTGTAAGTTTTCCTTCTCCTCTCTTTTAGCATAATTTTGAATAGGATTTGGTAAGGTGTATGGTTCATTTGAAAAGAACCTAGCACTTGCCTAATTCCATATCTTATTCATTCCTATACTATTACTTAAGAAATAAACCTATGCTTGTACATATAAATCGCATAAACAAAAAATAAATCAACCAACAAATTTTTGCATTCTTTCTTTTCCATTCATTTCTTTTGTACACATGCTTGTATTTAAGGAAAGTGCTATATTAGTCTAGACAACCCCAAAGTTGCAAGGCTTTAAGTAGCCCTAAGCAGGTCTTGTACCTTACACCTCTGGTTAACAATGACGTCATACTCACTTATGCCTTTCATACATTCATATGTGCATGTGAAAATTGGATAAGAAACCCCTTTGCTACTTAATGAAAATCATGCATCATAAACATCCAAATTTTCTTAAGTAAATTACCTAGCATGCATCATAAAGTGTGCTAAACATTCCCATTTATATGTATAGATATGTTTATGAATTATTCATATGCATGTTATACACGTTGAGAAAGAAATGAAGTGACTTATGTTTTGTGAATTTAGTTCATTTTACTTAATCTTGAATTGTCTTTCTTTTGAATAGATTTTTTAGAGTTCATCTAAACTTAGGATTAATTAAACACTTAATTAAAATATTCACAAAACAAATTAAAATATGAATCAACTTTAAAAATTACTTAGGTTTGGGAAGGAAAGAGAAGTTCTCTTCTCTTTCCCTCTCTTTATAACTTAGTAATTAATTGTATGATTCACTTGAACCCAATCAAAACAAAAATTAAAATCAATCCAAAATAATTAAATCATTTAAATGAAACCCTCCTCTAAGTTGAACATTCTTCACACTTAGAAAATTCTAACTTAAAGTCACAACTAAGCATACCACACAAACCTCTAAAGCACACACATTAGGCTAAGTCACCACTTCTAGCTTTAAGTTAGGGCAGTGTATGGTTTGATGTTTACTTTTATTTTATGATATATATTTTAATCTAGATGTTAGGGTGAATGTGTGTAGAATGAATGGTAGGGTAATCTTAATCTAAGCATTATCTTCTGCAGGAGATTGTGCTTAAGGGGTGCTGTAATAAATAAAAATATAAATACTTTTGTTTATGCAGGTGCTTATACTCCTAAGCATAATCCAATAGGTCAGGTGGACTTAGTCACCCATGTATGGGGTGATAAGTCCAATATACATGCTTGAGATTTGTGTGATTTGTTTAGCTAATCTCTATTTTGCAGGTGTTATCTAGATTTACTTTTCCTTTTCATGTAATTTTTATAATTAGGATTTTGGAATGATTATTATGGGGATTAGGATGAGCATTAGTCATAATATCTCATCTTATGCACCATGTGAAGCCTTTGGAGCATCCACCTTTTAACCATCTAAAAGAAGGAACCAAAAAAAAAAGAAGAATGAAGAAATGAAGCTTGAAGACCCCCCATAACAATGACTTCATTGCTTAATTATATGTAATTTTCTATAATCTGTGTTGTATGGGCTAGAGTAAGAATATAAGTGGCTATTATCACTATTAAATTTAAATTATTTCAAAATATATGAAATAATTATCAAAACTGAAAGTTTGTTGCTTATATATTAATTATAAGTTTGCATGTGAATAAAATATATGGATGTGTTTAGTATAGGGTTTTCCTTCTTTTCTCATTTAGTATAATTTTGAATAGGATTTGGTAAGATGTGTGGTTCATTTCAAAAGAACCTAACGCTTGCCTAATTCCTTATCCTATTCATTCTTATACTATCACTTAAGAAGGATTCCTATGCTTGCACATATAAATTGCATAAACAAAATAAATCAACTAATACAAATTTTTGCATTCTTTCTTTTCCATTTATTTCTTTTGTACACATGTTTGTATTTAAGAAAAGTGGTATATTAGTCTGGAAAACTCTGAGGTTCTGAGGCTTTAAGTAGGCCTAAGTAGGTCTTGTACCTTACACCTCTGGTTAACAATGGTGCTGTACTCACTTGTGTCTTTCGCTTTCATATGTTCTTGTGAAAATTGGATAAGATATCTCTTTTCTACTTAATGAAAATCATGCATCATAAACTTCCAAATTTCCTTAAATGAATTTCTTAGCATGCATCATAAAGTGTGTTAAACATTCTCATTTATGTGTATAAATATGCTTAGGACTCATTCATATGCATGTTATACATGTTGGAAAAGAAATGAAGTGATGTATGTTTTGTGAATTTAGTTCATTTCATTTAATCTTAAAATGTCTTTCTTTTTGAATAGCTTTGTTTAGAGTTCATCTAAACTTAGGATTAATTAAAATAATTAATCAAAATATTCACTAAATAAAACTAAAATATGAATTCACTTTAAAAATTACTTAGGTTAGGGAAGGAAAGAAAAGTTTTCTTCTATTTCTCTCTCTTTATAACTTAATAATTAATTATAGGATTCATTTAAACTTAATCAAAACATGAAATAAAATAAACCCAAAATAATTAAATCATTTAAATGAAACCCTCCTCTAAGTTGAACATGCTTCATACTTAAAAAATTCTAATTTAAAGCCATAACTAAGCATACCATACAAACTTCTAAAGCATACACATTAGGCTAAGTCACCACTTCTAGCTTTAAGTTAGAGTGGTGCATGATTTGATGGTTACTTTTATTTTGCGATATATGCTTTAGACTGGATATTGGGATGTATGTGCGTAGAATGAATGGTAGGGAGATTTTAGTCTATCCATTATCTTCTATAGGGGATTGTACTTAAGGGGCGATGTAATAAATAAAAATATAAATACTTTTATTGTGCAGGTGCTTATACCCCTAAGCATAATTCAATAGGTCAGGTGGACTTAGTCACCCATATGTACGGTGATAAGTCCAATATACATGCTTGGGATTTGATGGTTTTTTTAGCTAACATTTATTTTGCATGTTAGCTTGATTTACTTTTCCTTTTCATATAAATTTTGTAATTAGAATTTTAGAATGATTGTTATGGGGATTATGATGAACATTGGTCATAAGATCTTATCTTATGCACCATGTGAAGCTTTTGGAGCATCCACCTTCCAACCATCCAAAATAAGGAACCAAAGAAGAAAGAATAAAAGAAGAAGAAAGAAGAAAAGAAGAATGAAGAAATGAAGCTTGAAGATCCCCATAACATTGAATTCCTTGCTTAATTGTATTTAATTTATTTGTAATCTGGGTTGTATAAGGGGAAATATCCAATTTATTTTGATTTGTCGTCACCACAATTAGCCTCTTATTCTTTTGCGATTAGCTTTATAAATTGATTGATGATTTGCTTAGCTTGTGCATTAAGTAGCATCCTTTTTTTTAGTTTCTTCCTTGCTTTATGTATGGCCTGAATGACGATTAGGCTCTTAGGAAAAAAATAAATTTTTTACCAAACTTAACAATTCAAAACTAAAAATAAAGAACTCATAACCTCATCTAAAGCTTAGGTTTAAAATCAAGATAAAAGAATTAGCAACCCCTTAGTTAGATGAGTGGTTCTTTTATAACATCATGCACAAAATCTATCTTGTTTCACTCTTGATTAGAGTGCTTCCACCTTTGTCAGAGAAAGTTGGCTTGACCTGTGAGAGCCATGGTGAAAATACATCTCCTCCATTCTCGCTGATTTTGGCCAATAATCTCATTTCTCATGCATTAGGCATCTAAATCCTATTAGCCTGAGTCAAAATAATTATCCAAAAATAAAAATAAAATAAAATTTGAATTGCATTAGATTTAGGTCATTTGAAGCATGCCCTTTACATGATCTAGTCTCTTTAGGGAGTGAGTTTACGGACTTAATCTCTTTCTAAATAAATAACAGCCTAGCTATCTTGTATAAAGCATATGACTTGCCTACATGAATTTAAAATCATAGGAGGAGTTAGTTGGCAGCCACCCCCAGGCGATTGTAAGTCCAAGCAATCGGGTGGTTTGTCCTCTCTTGTGGAGGCAAACTGAATACCCATTTTCATCTTTGATTTAGATTGGCTTTTGGCCCTCGCCAAAGCTTCCTAGATTTAGATTCTGAGGTTGCTTCTCCCCTTGTGGGCCATAAGTTTAAATCTTCACCTCTTAGGCATTTTCATAATCTTGTGTTGTGGAATCATAAGCCCTTAATTTCTAATGAAAATTTTAACTCAAATAAATTAAATTAATTTCAAAAATGTAAAGCCCAATCATAGGATAGTTTGAGATGCTTTCAGTATCGTGAGCATCTCCTACTTATCTCCATTTGGCTTCAATAATAAATCTCTCTTTGATCAATCCCATTTGATTTACAAAAAATGAACCCATCAATTGATAGTCCTTTCCTATTGAAATCTTTAGAGACAACGATCATTTACCTTAATTGAAAGTTTTCCTAAGGAATCTCTATTCCTTGGGATGTAATTAAATATGGGGGCTTGCCCCTGTAAGAAACTTAACGAACCTGGTTTAAAATAAATCCTACTTTACTTTTTCATGTAAAGTAGGGGGAAAAATCTTTGGTATGCCTCGAAGACCGAACATCCTTAGGAGCCCTTATTTTGGTGATTAGGTCCATTGTAGGGTGGTGACTTCTATCTTTCGAGATAATACACCTCTTCTCAATGTCATACCCGAGCACCCTAATAAGTACATCTGCGGATCTGCGTGGCGTCCTACCAAGGTGATTTTATATTCCCCTGTGCTCTTCTCTTTCATTTATCTATCTTTCTTTCCACCTCAAAAAGGAAAGGAGGAATAGATGATGAGGGGAGGACATTCGTTAATGTTAAATTTCCACCACATATTTTTCTAGCGACTCCACTGGGGATGGTTCCTCTCTCCATATTTTCTTGTACTTTTGTATGAATCATAGACTATCTTTCTTTCCATTGACACTTAGTTTATTTCATCCTTAAGCTGAGCTAGCCAACATCTTTAGGTTTTAGGACCTCACCCCATGTTGGTCTTAAAACTCTCGTTGGGTTCTCCAATGGGTAAAAATGAAAATTTAAATAAAGAAAACATTTAAATACTTCCTATTTATCATCTTTATGATAAATAAAGGTTCATTCTAAAATAATAAAGCCAAAATAAATTTTTTCATAAAAACTTTGCTTTTCAAAAAGCACTCTTTCAAAAATGCACTTAATAAAATATTTTTCACAAAATTTTCTTAAATCACCCTCATTTAACAATTCTCATAATTGTTACATGTAGGAGTTTTCAAAAGTAAAATTAACAATCTTTTCCAAAAGCATAAATGAACATCTTCCTTTAACTCATGTTGATGAAGATTTCATTTTTCAAAATAAAGTGAATAATCATCTTTCCAAAAGTCAAAACCAAAATCAAAATAAAATTTTCAAAAAGCACATATGAACCTTTCCATTCAATGCACCCACACCTATTGAATGAGAGTTTCATTTTCAAATAAAATTAATTTTTTAAAAAGCACATATGAACATCTTCATTTAATATATTCAAATTTATTGAATGAAGATTTCATTCCCAAATAAAGATAACATCATTTGGAAATCCCAATTTAAACATATGATTGTTTTTCAAAAGAATAATTTACATTTCATTTCAATAAAATTTTTGAAAATATCAAAATTATTTGAAATTTCACATCAAATTTCTCCAAATTCAAAATCAAAAAAAAAAAAAATTCAAACACATTTGAAACTTCATTTATCATACTCAAATTTGCTAATTGAAGTCTCCAGACTCAAAACCAAAAAGTTTCAAACATATTTGGAACTTCATTTAGCATAATCAAATTTGCTAAGTGAAGTCTCCAAATCCAAAATAAAAATTTTTTAAAAACATTAGGAACTTCATTTAACATACTCAAATTTGCTAAGTGAAGTCTCCAAATGCAAAATCAAAAATTTTTCATACACATTTGGAACTTCATTTAGCATACTCAAATTTACCAAGTGAAGTCTCCAAATTCAAAATTAATAAATTTTCAAACACATTTGGAAATTTGTTTAGCATACTCAAATTTGCTAAGTGAAGTTACCAAATTCAAAATAAAAAAATTTTCAAACACATTTAGAACTTCATTTAACATACTCAAATTCGCTAAGTGAAGTCTCCAAATTTAAAATAAAAAAAAATTTCCAAACACATTTGGAACTTTGTTTAGCATACTCAAATTTGTTAAATAAAGTCTCCAAATTCAAAACCAAAAATCTTCAAGCACCTTTGGAACTTTGTTCTTTAGCATACCAAATTTGCTAAAGAGATGTTTCCATTTTCAAAATCAAATGAAAACACAAAAATTTTGAACACATCTTTTGGAATCTCATTTAGCATACCCAAATTTGCTAAGTGAAATTTCCATTTCAAAAACTAAGTGGGACTTCATCTTTAACATACCATATTTGCTAAAGTAAAGTCTCCACTTTCAATCAAAAATAAATCAAAACAAAATGAAACACCTTAGGATTCACTTAGCATACCCAAATTTTCTAAGGATCTGACTTTTTCAAAAAAAAAAAAAAAAATCAAAACTTCCGAAAATAAACGAAACACTTAGGATTTTCTTAGCATATTCAAATTTGCTAAGAATCCTATTTTCAAAAATCAAACAAAACACACTTGGGTTCTTCACTTAGCATACCTAAATTTGCTAAGGGGGAATTCCAATTTTCAAAATTAAATAATAATTCACAAAAAGAAACAATTATTTTCAAACACTTCACTTAGCATACCCAAATTTGAAAGTAAAACATCAAACCAAAAACAAAATCAATTGACCCTTACTTTAATATACCCAAATTTGTTAAAGGAAAGGGTCCTCAAATCAAAACCTAAATTCAAACAAACATGAACCTATGGAAGCATCCTTTTAAAAATATTTGAATCCATCTTTCAACATACCCAAATTTGTTGAAGTAAGATTTATATTCAAAAATTTCTCTTTCAATCAAATTTTTAAATCTTCTCAAATCCATTTGAACCCCACTTAACACTTCCAAGATGTTGGATGTGGGTTCAAATTTTCAATTCAAATTCAAAAAAATTAACAAAGAAAGAAATCTGATCCAAGCTCGTTTCCTATTGCAGATTCTCTCCATAAATTACAGTACAACTACAGTTCAATTTTTCAATATTTACAGTTGATCTAAAATAGCAGGCTCGTAGAAATTTGTATTCACTTTCCCTCATGGCATGGGTTTGGCCTTGAACCAGGCCAACTTCCCCCGATTGGATCATACACACCTTATCCATTTCGGCAGGGGATTTCACGGAGTGAGGATTACATGTAGGGGCATTCCCAACGTCGTAGGATCACGGCAAGCGATCATCAGATTGATGTACCTTCTGATTTTGACATCTCCTCATTGAAGAGGAAAGTAGTGGCGTCCACCGCCAAGTGTGACGAAAGTGTCAACCCCATTTGCGCCTATGGTTTCTCGTGCTACCCCAATGAGGGCTAGCACCCTCTCATCAGTACCCTCTAAGGGTAAGACTCCCTTGATCTCAGGGATTGCCTCCCCTACTTTTGAGTATGGGTCTAGCCCTCACTCCTCCCATCCTACCAGGACACAGCATAAGAACAAAAATCGCATGATCAAGCGTGTTGACCTCACTTTTGGAGTGAGCTCTTAACCTTCTCTTCTTAGACTTAGGACTCTTCTAGACACCAAAAACTCTTTAGTCATAAGACACTTCTAGCGATTAGGTGAACACTTAGCCTAAACCTAAAGATTTGGAAGTGTTAATAATAAGATTAGGTTATGCCTTAGGGCTTAAAGAAATTTCCCATCATATAGCCTAAACCCAATCTAGATACACTTTCTCAAATCAAACCTAGATTCGATTATCAAACTAAATCTCAAATTCAAATTCAAATTCCAAATATATTTTCAAATTTGACTCCAAATGATTGAAACCCAAAATCAAATTCAAATCCTAAAACTCTTCCTAAGCCATATGAACCACATTCATAAGCTTAGCCAAAATTCCCCTTAGATCAAATCAAACTCAATTGATCTCTTTATAAATCAATTATTCCTTCATTTATATTCATAAATATAAATGAAATCCAAATTCAAATGACCAAAACTATATCGAAAATCAAATCCAAACTCAATCTAAACCCTTTAAGCCAATTCTTTGGACTTAGCCAAATTATTTCCAAATTAAGTCAGAACCAATAGATTTTCTCTCAAATCAATCATTCATTTGATCATTTATCTAAATATAAATAAAACCTACAATCATCAAACCAAATTCAAGTCAACTGATCAATTTACAATTCTTTTATTAAATAATTTATCAATTTTAATAATTGTTAAATTAATTAATTAGGTAATACGTAACTGATTCAATAGGGCTCATATATAAGTTCAACTAAACTTGAATGAAACCAAAACCAAATCAATTGACCAACTTAGGTCCACTTGACCCAAAGTGACCTAAAGGACTTATTTGAGCCAACTTCCAATCCAACCCAAATTGGATTGTACCAAGCTCACCAAAACCTTCTACCATGATTATTGATCACCCTAGGATGATCAATTGCAATCAATTAGGTCAAACCAAGCCCAATTAGCCATTTGATCCAAATTGACCCAAATTGGCCTAAAGGACCAAATCGGGTCAAATCATGATCTAACCAAATTTGATTGCAACTAATGGCTCAAGTTCATTCTAAATTGATTATTGAACTTGACCAAAGCCATAATTAAACCCAATTTGATCAATCGAGCCTAATTGGTCAACTTGACCCAACCTAGCCCAAATTAAAAGGTCAATATGGCTTAAATAAAATTAAATTCAAACTAAAGCATTCATCTTCAATTAGCCAATTGAACATGAATCAACCCATAACCCAAGCTAATTTGGCTAATTTTTGTCAAATGAGTCAATTTGACCCAATATGACCCATATGACCCAAATTAGGCCAAATCTCTTGAAACCAAGTCAAGACCCATTGAGAGCTGATCAAACTTGACCCAAATACATTTGGGATCAGCCCAAAATCAACCCAACCCATTTAAATCCCTCATGGATCCTCCCCCACATAGGATTCCACCCAACCTCATTTAATTTTCTCCCATCATGCACTTAACTCATCCCCAACATTTGTATTGAATAGGGCTGATCATATGCCAGCAAGAGAGGACTTTGATACAAAAATTTAAAATCCTCAATCAATCTATCATCCACCCCAACCACCCTAATGATAATCAATTTGAAGCCAACAAATTTAAAAAATATTGGATTTTTGGCCATTATAAAAGGAGGTGGAGATGAGGCTTTAGATCTTTTGCTCCCACCATCATTCAACTCCTAAAAGCTCCCCAAAGCAAAAAAAAAGACCCATTTCCCACCTCTTTAAGCCATTTTTAAGCTCAAAAATATAAATAATTGCTTCTCCAGTGAGGCGACGATAGACATTGGAGAAGGCGACGTACCAAAGGGAGACAAGAGTTAAAGATCACTCCAAAGCTTCCTCACATACCTAGAAATTCGCTCGAATCTTCATTGCAACCAGAAACCATCCCCGACGAGGTAAATTTTGCCAAATCGCAGCCGGCTTTAGGATTTCGTGTATTTTGTGTTAAATTTCTTGTGATTTTAATAATTTCTCCTAGATAATTCTGTATTTTTACTTTAAATCATCCCAATTAGAAAATAAAATTTTTTAGGTGTGAATCGATGCAAAAATAGGTCCATTTGGACAAGTTTTCACTTAGAAATCACATTTTTTTCTAAAAAAGCTTTAAAATACTATTCATCATCGGCTACATTCACAACCGATCCTGCATGGATCGACCGCCAGGATCGCGCGTGGATCAGATCCAGCCTTTAGATCACCGATGTAATATGGACCATCCGATCACACGGTTCACACGATCGGACGGCTCAGATCGTGCATCGATCGTACGATCTGATCTAGATCATCGACGGCGGATGGTCGAGCAAGCGTGGGTCATTTTCCTTCTCGCCAACGCTATCGCCGCATGTTTTGTTTTTATAAAAAAAAATTTAATTTAAATCTCCTAAAATTTCAAAAATTCATAAAAATAAAATATTTAATCAAAAATTACAAACAAGAGCTTGTTGGATTTGTCTTTCCGAGAGAATCCAACAAACCCAAAATCTCTAAATTTTATTGAGTATTCTGAGCTTAATTTGAGTTTTAGTGAAAATAAAATTTTATTAATCGAACCAAAAACATATGTCAGATTAAGTTGAAATTTTTACGGACTGAAATTAAAGTTAAAACACACCCAGCATGATAATTCAAGTGAAAAGGACTTCTAAATCGGGAGAAATTAAATTTTGAAGTTCAGATTATCCATTTTAATAAAATAAATCAAATAAAAATTCAAAAATTTACAAAAATCTTCAAAATAGCTTAAATCACTTCAATTGACATCTAGGACTTTTAAAAAAATAATGTGATCTTCTGGATCCTAATGAACCCTAAACAAACACTTAAGAGTAGAGTTTAATCAATTAAGGAATTAATTAAAACATAATCTAAAGATAATTTAAATAGCAAATCAAAAATCAAAAAATGAAATAGAACTTAAGCAATCATTAATCAAACCTCATAAAAAATATTATCTTAGAGAAAATTAAATTAAATATGATTAAACTTATTTAAGTTAATAAAACTCAATTAAATGATTAAATCTTAAATCAAACTTAAAATTAAACCAATCTAGGAGACTTTAACATAGGTCAAACCATTATAATTAAACCTACACTAAGTATGGGATCTTAATCATATTAAACTCCTTAATGAGCATAAATCAACTTAAACTAATTAATCCTTAAATAAACTAAAAAATCAAATTGATTAATAAACCAATTCAACATAATCATTTGATACTAATTGAATTAAACCAAATAAAATTAAAGTAAATTTAATTAATATATGATTAAATCACATCCATTTGGAATAAGTAATTAACCATTAAATATTTCAACCTAATAACTAAATCAAACATGTTAATAAAATCAAACAAACATAATAAATGAGTCAAATCAAATAAAACTCTAATCATAAATAATCAAACAATTGAAATGAAATAAGCAATTCACTTAACAACAATGATGGTAATAACAATAACCACTTAATCAAATCAAACTTAAGTAAAATACTTAACTAAATCAAATCACTCAAATGTGAGATATTAAGTCATTAATCTCTAATTAAACAAACCCTTAATTAATCTAATAATTTAAAATTTTCCCTTAATCAAAAATTAATTAATCACATCTAATTAATGCAAACTTAATAAATTAATCCATCATCTTAATTAATTAAATTAATTTAAATAAGTTACATTAAAGCTAACTCTAAATTAAAGCAAATCAACCCACTAATTAAATTTAATAATCACACCCCTCAAGTAAACTAATTAAGTTAATCAAATTAATCATATCAAAGCCTAATCAAACATAATTGGATTAAATACTAATCAAACTAAATTAAACTAAATCATTAAGTCATTAATCTACAATTAAATAAACCTTTAATTAATCTAATAATTTAAAATTTTATTACCCTTAATCAAACTTAATTAATCAAACATCCAATTGTGCAAACTTAATAAATTAATCCATCATCTTAATAAACTAAATTAATTTTTATAAATCACATTAAAATTAATTCAAATCAAACACTTAATTAATACTAATTAATTTAATCATGCCTATTAAATAAACTAATTAAGTCAATTAAATTAATCATATTAAACTTAAGCTTAATCAAACATAAAATGCAATTAAATGCTAATTAAATGCTAATTAAATCTTAATTTAAATTTAAATCATTAACTCACTAATTATATCATTAAATTAAATAAATATGAAATCAAATTAAATTAAACAAATCTTTATTTAATTTAATAATTAATCACATCTCTTAAATAAAATAATTAAGTTAATTAAATTAAATTAAACTAAATTTAATCAAACATAAATGCAATTAAGTACTAATCAAAAGTTAAATTAAACCTAAATTATTAAGTCATTAATTACATCATTAGTCTAAATAAATATAAAACCAAATTGAAAATTAAACAAACCTTTATAATTAACATAAATACACTTCTTAATTAAAATAATCACATGATCACATTGAACCTAACCAAAACCCATAGTCCAATAAAGCTAATCAAATCAAATTAAATCAAATTAAATTAAATTAAGAAAGACTCATCAATTTAATATGTAATCAAATCAAATATCATTCAACCCACTTAAATAAGATAAACTAATCAACTATCCAATGTATGAAATCAAAATAGAAACCAAACTTTGATGAACATGACAAATGGATGTGATTAAAAAAAATCCTAATTACAAAGAATCAAACTCAATTAAAATAAAAATAAAATTTCAATTAATCTGATCCGATCAAACTGCAAACAAATGAACCACAATCAAATAAGCATGAAATTAAGTCACATAACCATAATCAAAGAAAAGAATTAAATATTAATTCAAAATGATATTGAATTATCAAGATTTAACTAAATCAAAGACATCTAATCTAAAAGTAATCAATCAAAAGAACATGAACTTAAACAAACTTAAACTTCATTTGATATTAAGGATTATGAATTATCAAGATTTAATTAAACCAAAAATATCTAATATGAAATTAATCAATCAAAAGAACATGAACTTAAACAAACTTAAACTTCATCAAAGATCAAGGATATTGAATTATCAAGATTTAATTAACCAATCAAAAACACATGAATTTAAACAAACTTAAACTTCATTAGATATCAAGGATATTGAATTTTCAAGATATAATTAAACTAAAACATCAAAATCAAAATCAATCAATCAAGTACTTAAACAAACTCAAATTCTAAGCTATAAATCAAATCAAATAAATTACACAAATTCAAATGGGCTAATTAAGATACTTAAGAACCTTAGTTAGACTCTTTAGGAGTTAGGATGTAGAATAGGGTGAGTTTCATCTATAAATGGAATTCATTCTATTCTTCATTCTTGAAAACTTAAACATCATTTAACCAAATAAAAGTGAAATAAAAATGAAAAATGAAGCATTAAACCATTTAAATTGAAATCACCCAAAGGTAAAATTTAAACAAATTTAAATTCCAAATTAAACTTTGAACTAAAGAAGTCTAGTAAAATCTTGCCACACAAGCCTTAAGCACACACATTAGAATACTAAGTCACCACTTCTAGTGCTAAGTTAGGGTGTTGTATGTATGATGTTGTGTTTTATTTTGTGATGTAATATTTTAGACTGGATGTTAGGGTGTATGTTTATAGACTGGATGTTAGGTCGTTATTAGCCTAATCATATTTTCTACATGGGGTTGTGCTTAAGGGGCAGTTGTAATAAAAATATGAATGTGTTTGTTGTGCAGATTGTTTAACCCCTAAGCGTAACCCATGTTAGGACAGGTGGGCTTGATTACCCATGTGTGGGGTGCTAAGTCCAAATTATTCATATAACTGCTTGGGTTGTATGGTGTGTTTAGCTAATATTTATTTTATAGGTGTAGTTAGATTTACTTTTTCTATTTTTAATATATTTTTGCACTAGGAATTAAGATTAGTGTTATGGGGGATTAGGATGAGCAGTGGCCAGAAGGCTTAGTCCACAGGTGCCATGATGCCTTTGGAGCAAATCAAATCAAAATAAAGAGAAGGAAGAAATGAAGAAAAGAAGACCCCCATAGCATGTATTATTTTTTTTTGTAATACGGGTTGTATAAGGGTAGAGCTTGGCTACCCATCTTTTTTTCTCTTTTCGGGGTGTACGACAGAACCTGACCACACTGGCCTTTATTCTTTTACGGTAGTCTATAAAATTGTTTGATGTTGTGTTTAGATTGTGCATTAGAACAACATGCTTTTCATAATTTCTTTATGAATGATGTTTGAATGTGTGATCTGGATGTGGTAGGCTCTTAGGATGAAATTAATTTTTACACCCCAATTAATAACTCATAATTAAAATTTTAAAATAACTCATAACCTCACATAAAAGCCTAGGAATTAAATCAAGACAATAAAATTTTTTAGCAACCATTTAGCTGGATGGATGAATGTATAATATCATGCATGTCATATTATTTCACTCTTGTTAAGAGGGGACTTCTATCTTTGCCAGAGAATGAAGGATTAACCTGTGAGAGCCTTTGGTGGAAAAATACTCATTTCTCTCTTGATTTGGCCCATAATCAAATTCTCATGCATTTAGGCATACAAAATCTCATAGCCTATATTAAAATAAAGAGTTCAAAAGAATCAAATAAATTTGATAAAATTTGCATTAGATTAAGTCATGGATTCATATCACTCACGCTCTAGTCTCTTAGGGAGTGAGTTTAAGGACTTAGACTCATTTCTAAATAAACAACAGCCTAGCCATCTTGTAAAGCACACTTATCATAGATTTAAAAGAGTTAGTTGGCGACTTGGTCAGTCCAACAGTTGGGTGGTTCATCCTCTCTTATAGAGGTGAATCAAATACCCACTTTTCACTTAGACTTAGGTCGTGCCTTTGTTTTGTACTAAGGCTCTTAGTTTAGGAATCGAGGTAGCTATTTTCTTCAGGCTACAAGCATAAATCCTCACCTCTTGGGCATTTTCACAATCTTATGTTACGGAATTATAAGCCCTAACAATCTAATAAAATGTCAACTCAAATAATTAACTCTCTTCAATTTCAAAGATATAAAGCCCAAGTATAGGGTAGATTGAAATGTTCACTAGGCTTCCTAGTATCATGAGCATTTCCTACTTTCTCCCTTTGGATTCCAAAAATAAGTCTTCTCCTTGATCTATCCCATATAATTTTCTAAAATAACCAGTCCTTTGATAGTCTTGACCTTGAAATCCTTGGAGACCCTAATTATCTAGTTTAATCGAGAGTATTCTTAAGGAATTCTCATTCCTTAGAATGTAATTAACTACGGGGGCTTGCCTCCATAGGGAACTTAATGAACCGACTTAAAATAAACCCTACTTTACTTTTTCATGTAAAGTAGGGGAAAGATCTCTGGTATATTAGAAGAGCCATCATGCCTTAGGAGTCCTTATTAGGTGATTAGGTTCATTATAGGGTGGTGATTTCAATCTTTTGAGATAGTACATCATTCCTTAATGTCGTACCCGATCACTTTAATAAGTACCCCCCCCCTAAGATCTGCGTGGTATCCCACATCCTAAAAATAAATACCATAGATTTTTCTGGCAACTCCGCTGAGGACGGTTCCTCTCTCCATCTTTAGTAGATAATTATTATCTCCAAGCATCGATAGTGGACTTATATTTTATATATGCCCAAGACTATCATTCTTTTCGTTGGCACTTAGCTTATTTCATCCTTAAGCAAAGCTTGCTAACATCCTTTAGGTTTTATGACCTTACTCCGTGTAGGTCTTAAAATCCCTATTGAGTTCCCCCAATAGGTGAAAATTAAAATTAATCAAACAAAGGAGATGACCAAAATTAAGAATTTCTTCACCATTCTGATGGTGAGGTAAGGTTCATTCCATGAACAATAAGAAAATAAAACCCTTCTACAAAATAACATGTCTTTCCAAAAGAACTTTTTCAAATCCATATAATAAAAGATCTTTACACAAAAATTTATAAGAAATTTTCAAAATAGGCACAAAAAATATATAACTAAACCTCGTTTAACAAATCTATGATTGTTACATAGAGGTTCTTTTCAAAATCAAAATCAACCATTTTTTGTCTTTTTGCACATTTTCTTTGGAAATAGCTATCCCCATCCCACACACTCAAATTTATTGGATGGAGATTCTATTTTCAAACTAAATTATAATATATAATTGAAACTCCACTCAGCATACTTCATATGTGCTAGAGTTGAAGTTTTTCCCTTTTTGAAAAGCAATAAATCATACACACACATAAAATAGAAGTCAAGACATATTTGAAACCCCCAACTTGACATACCCAAATTTGTCAAATGGGAGTTCCCTTCCCTTGGAGAAGGAAGAGCAAATTGAATTCTATTTGCATTTGTCTTATAAAACTCCTTGCCAAAGTTTTGGACTTCAAAACACATTGGGAGCTCATTTGACATGTCAAGTATATCAAATGACCTTCATTTTGAAAATCATAAGAATAAATTGAACTCCATTTAACATACCTAAGTTTGTTAAATAAGTTCATTTTCTTTCAAAAATCATAAACACATTTGACTTTCACTTAACATACCAAATTTGTTAAGTGAAAGTTTCATTTTCAAAAATCATAAACACACTTGACTTTCACTTAACATACCAAATTTGTTAAGTGAGAGTTTCATTTCCAAAAATCATAAACACACTTGACTTTCACTTAACATGCCAAGTTTGTTAAGTGAGAGTTTTATTTTCAAAAATCATAAACATACTTGACACTTTCACTTAACATACCAAATTTGTTAAGTGAGAGTTTCATTTACAAAAATCATAAATACACTTGACTTTCATTTAACATGTCAAGTTTGTTAAGTGAGAGTTTCATTTTCAAAAATCATAAACACACTTGACTTTCACTTAACATATCAAATTTGTTAAATGAGAGTTTAATTTTCAGAAATCATAAACACATTTGACTTTCACTTAGCATACCAAATTTGTTAAGTGAGAGTTTCATTTTTAAAAAAATTATAAACACATTTGACTTTCACTTAACATGCCAAATTTGTTAAGTGAGAGTTTCATTTTCAAAAAAAATTATAAACACATTTGACTTTCACTTAACATACCGAATTTGTTAAGTGAGAGTTTCATTTTCAAAAAAATCACAAACACATTTGACTATCACTTAACATACCAAAATTTTTAAGTGAGTTTCATTTTCAAAATCATAAACACATTTAACTTTCACTTAACATACTAAATTTGTTAAGTGAGAGTTTCATTTTCAAAATAATAAACACATTTGACCTTCACTTAACATACCAAATTAAGTGAGAATTTCATTTTCAAAAATCACAAACACATTTAACTTTCACTTAACATATCAAATTTGTTAAGTGAGAGTTTCATTTAAAAAAAAAAATCATAAACACATTTAACTTTCACTTGACATACCAAATTTGTTAAATGAGAGTTTCATTTTCAAAAATCACAATCACATTTTTCACTTAACATACCAAATTTGTTAAGTGAGAGTTTCAATTTCATAATCATAAACACATTTAACTTTCACTTAACATACCAAATTTGTTAAGTGAGAGTTTCATTTTCAAAAATCATAAATACATTTGACTTTGACTTAACATACCAAATTTGTTAAGTGAGAGTTTCATTTTCAAAAAATCATAAACACATTTGACTTTCACTTAACATACTAAATTTGTTAAGTGAGAGTTTCATTTTGAAAAAATCATAAACACATTTGACTTTCACTTAACATACCAAATTTTTTAAGTGAGAGTTTCATTTTCAAAATCATAAACACATTTGACTTTCACTTGACATACCAAATTTGTTAAGTGAAAGTTTCTTTTCCAAAATCATAAACACATTTGACTTTCACTTAACATACCAAATTTGTTAAGTGTGGGTCTCTTTTCAACGTAGATTTGATCCCTATTTTAACATACCAAATTTTTTAAATAAGGATCCAATTTTTCATGTCAAATCACACTTGAGCTTCCACTTAACATACCAAATTTGTTAAGAGTCTCATTCTCAAAGAAAAAAAAAATAAACATATCTTAAACAAATTTGGGGCTTTCACTTAACATACCAAATTTGTTAAGTGGGACTCCCATGTTCAAAGAAAAGCAAATCTATCTCACAATCACATTTGACTTTCATTTAACAAAGTGGTATCACACTAGGATTATCAGGGAGATGGAGGCAGCCGCCCGTTCAGCTGTTGAGGAGTTTCCCATTCTGACTTCACCACTCGTTGCAACAAACCAGTTTCATCCTCTCTCTAGGTCAGACAGAGAGCATGTTAGGAGGATTCACACATAACCTCCACCAGTGGTCTAGCATTAGCCATCAGTTACTCAGAGCAGGAAGTCGTATGCCAGCCTTCGTTCAGTCTTGCGCCAGGTTGGACGGAGCTTACGGATGTTCAAGAGTTCGGAGCTCAATTAAATCTAAGATCCATCACCCCCCCACGGTGTGAAACATATTGTCGGGGAGAGGGCTAGAAAGGCTACATACACTCATGTTACTAGTAGGGAGCGGAGGTTGATCGGTAGCTTGCGCTTGTTGATTTTCCATCGGTCGCTACCCGAACATCTGATCTTACTTAGGAACAATCATCACGAATCATCATGTTCATAGAGAGTGGGTGGTGTCTCCACCACCGCTTTCACCCGTCCATCACCAATCAGTCACAACATCTCCAATTACATCAAAGGCCATGAAGGCCATATCCGGGGAGAAGCATACCTCATTGATGATCATTCACGAGGGATCTACTTCATCTACTCCATTATGGCGGTCGACTCTCGAGCTTGACCTTACGATGGTGGTGCGAAAGGAGTGGAGACCCCGAAGCATAGTGGTCATCCCTTCATCAACTCCACCAGTACAACAGGATATGAAGATGGTAGCAGCTATTGCAGATAGCAGATGATAGCCCAACTGCTCCGATGATAGTGGAACCTCCTAGGAATGTCACCCCTTTCATACCAGTGACGGTCGAGTGTCTCTCCTAGTGATGCAGTCCTCATGGATTAACTCTCCAACATCGAGGCAGTGCATACCTCTCATGATAGTGATCATACTCAAGCGAGATCATTGTTCGTTGAAGATCGTTCTCTCGAGGAGATAATAGCTCATTATCTTTTAGAGAAGAAGGAGATCTTGGGATATGATTGGTTAAATGAGGAGATGGCCAGTTTCAATCCCAATGAAGATGACTTGTTAGGAGACTGAGCTGGAGTCTGTATGGTAGATACCAGATGATCTCTTCTCAAGGAGCAGCAAGCCATGGAAGGTAATAAGGTTGATCGGGAAGACACCACCCAATCAGCCCAACACCTCTGACATCAATTGAGGCAGAAAGATGAGAAAATAGATAAGATGGCATGGCAGCTAGAGGACTTGTAAGCAGAAGTTTCAGTACTTCAATAAGCCCCAACAGTTCATCCTACTATAATTGACATTAGTCAGTGTGAGTTAGTGCATGTCTTGGACCAAGACTCTGGAAAAAAACTTTATAGAAAGGTAGTGGAAAGTACCTCCATACGAGAAAAGGACATATGATCCATGATTGAGCAGCAAGCGAAGGAAGTGTTGGCTCAAGCCCGGGGAGGATCATCGGTTCAAAATGGTAGACCTTACCTGGAGGAATTCAATTCAATCCAATATCCCAAGGGTTTCATGCCACCTTCCTTTAAAAGCTTTGATGGCAGTGGAAACCAAGCGACATAGCACACTACATGGCAGAGTTGCAATGTCGATGCAATACGCTGCTTTTGCCTCTTTGTTAGTAGCTAGAGATTGCTTTTGATTGGTATCTTTGAAGTGTAGGTTCGGTAAAGACATTTGCTAAGTTAGACAACTCTTCATCAAAGGTTCTTGGAGCTCGAAAGGGTTCGCGTGATCTTGTTATAACACAACAATACCTAGGTGAGTCCCTTATTGATTATATTCTCTGATGGCATAACCTGAGCATGAAATGCAAGCCGCGACTATCTGAACAGCATGCCATTGAGATTCTTTTGAAGAATATCTATGACTCGATCGCCTTCATGCTTAAGGGATTCACTTTCAAAATATTTGAGAAGCTAATCAATAAGGTGGCTAGTCTACAAGGAGAGGCCAAACAATTATCATTTCAAGACCAGTTGCCTAAAGCAAAGCCACAAAAGATTTACAAGAAGAAGCCGGGAGCAGTGACAGTGGTAGATAAGGGGAAGCAGATAGCTAGAGATCAATCCAAGAGACCACGACTTCAGCAGCCTCCACCTCCTTTGCCACCAGATGACCTGGCACCTCCACGACCTCCGCCCCCTCGCCTCCTCACCATGCCACTAGAAATCAGCATACCCGCTAGGTATTTATGGTCCACCTACTCTTTTAGATAAACTAAATAAGCCTTATTCAAGGGAGGTAATCGAAGATCTTTAAGAATCTCTTAAAGAAGCTTGGTTTTACTAAGCCTAGAGATGAGGAAGTAAGCAAAAGTCATGATCCAAACTTTTGCCCCTACCATTGTATACTAGGCCATGTTTTGGAGGATTATTTCACATTCAAGGACTGGCTTGAGCATAGCTTCAAGTCCAGTGCTGTAGTTATCCCAAAGTAATATCTTGTGGAACAACCATCAAGTTTCATTAGGGTAATCCTTGGGATACATGTGATCCTTCAAAAATTAAAGAAGGTTGGGATATTTCTTTATCCAAAATCTCTAAGAAGATCGTCCAGAAGATCAAGAAGCTTTTCTTGCAGGTTCAAGTTAGCTCAAACCTCCAACATAAGGAAAGTTTGCAACTTGCCAGTGCCAACTTGAGGGAAGGTGGAGCTCAGCAGCAGCAGTAGTATATATCAGCCCGGGATAGCCCATTAGCACAACCACCAGCAGGAGCCTGATCACAATTGTAGCTTCCACACTTCTTCACTTTAGTTCTTCTTCTTCTACTACTAGTAGAACTCTTGTATAAAGGATAAGGGATCCCTTACCCTACTTACTTGATTTTTACTTTGTACCCACAAACAAATCCAAGAAATTGATGAATAAAGCTAACTTGAATTATATCTGTGTCACTTCAAATGGGTTGTCTTCTTCTATTCCTAATGATAACTCTTCAAGTCACAATAACTATAACAATTCTGATCTTTCTCTTTCTAATTCAAAGTTAGACTTTCCTACTCTGAACATTATGGGTTGAGATAGACTTGGAATCATCTGATTCTAAGGGTCCCATAGGAGAAGTTGTAGGTGAGCCTGATGTGCAGGTAGAACCTTCCATTACATTGTCCAGAGATATCAGTGAACCTCAGTAGTGGCAGGTTCTACCTCTAGAAAACACCTCAAGATGGGGAAACAAGTCATTAGTTTAGAGGATCGAGAAGCCCCTCCACAGGATGCTCCACCCTTGGATATGCTTATGGAGTATCAGCCCAAGTTGGACTATAATATCCTTTCTCATCTAAGCTAATGACGAAGGGAAGGAGAACGCTCTCTACTACCTCAGCCGTCGTCTGATCTCTGCTGAAATGAACTATCCACCTATCGAGAAATATTGCCTAGCTTTGATCTTTGCTTCCCAAAAGCTATGGCATTATATGCTTTCTCACAAGATAAACTTGATCTCCAGGATAAATCCATTCGTATCTCATGACGAGCACTATCGGGACATTTGTACGTTGGTCCATGATACTTTTGATTTGACATTATATTTGTACCCCTCAGATGCGATAAAGGATAGGCACTAGCAGTTTTTTAGCGCACACCACTACATTGATTCTCCACTTAGTGACGATCTCCCTGATGAACAAATCATGAACTTAGGGGAGGTCATCAACTATCGATGAGAGATGTATTTTGATGGTGCAGCTTCTTTTCACAAAGGGGAAGCACTACGATCTATTCTCCCAAGAAAGGCAGGGGTAGAAATAGTTCTTCTAACTCCATACCGTGATGTGATGAGATTCTCATACTATATATCCAACCCCTGCACCAACAACGAAGCCAAGTATGAGACTTTAATTATCGGTCTGGAGTTAGTCATCATAATCAGTGTCAAGAACATCATCTTTAGATTCTGGGTCATCAACCGATTGTCGTCCTACAAGGTTCTCAAACCCAAGCTTCATCATTACTAATAATGAAGTCATGTTAGCCTAAATTCTGAAGTCACCATCTACAAGGTTCCTCGAAAGAGAATGCGAGAGATGCTTTGGCCAAACTTGCAAGTGCATGTCCGTAAGATGAGTCCATTTTAATAAGAGTCCAAAATAGACAAGTCATATCCCTTATTGATGATGAACTCATCAAGAGACTTTCTTGAAGGGGAGGTTGCCATTACCAAAAAAGCGAGGACCTGGATTGGAGGAAACCATTCATAGACTATTTGAACACTGGCAAACTACCTCAAGAAAAGTTATAAACCCATCAGGTGAAAGCTTCTCTACGTTGTTTATGGCAAACACGAAGCTCCGTGGCATTGTAATTGAGGTACATATAGTCTGTGAAGCACATCCCTTCAAGATGAAGATGAAGATCAAGCAACTTAGATACTACTAACCTTCGATGATTACAGACTGCATGGATGTAGCTAGGAGATGCCATCAGTGTCAGGTGCACGGTGTGATCCTCTACCAACCACCTAACATTCTACACCCTACATTGGCCTTATGACCATTTGAGTATTGGGGTACGATTGTGGTCCGCCACCACTACTTTTTCAAGTGCAGGCAATCACTAGATTTCAACATGTGTTTCAATTTTTCAAGAACCATATTGTATATGGGTTTGGGGTGCCTCGACGAATTATATCCGATAATGGTATTGCATTCAAAAGCACGAAGATCAACAGCTTTGCTAGAAGATATGGTGTAGATTGGAGATACTCTACTATCTACTATCCTAAAGCAAATGGCTTAGCAGAAACATTCAACAAAACTCTCATCTATATATTAAAGAAAACTCTTGATGATAATAAATGGCCTAAGCAGTTGGTTGAAGACTTGTGGGCCTACCGCACCACATACCGGACTCCAACTCAGTCTAATCCATTTTTCTTAGTGTATGGGTTTGAAGTTGTTCTACCTTTAGAAGTTCAACTCTCATCACTAAGGATAGCATTGGGTAACAAGATCACTTCATAACAAAATGCAAAGTTGTGGTTAGAAGAGTTTGAAGGTTTGAAGGAAAGTCACCTATGGACATGCCAGAACCTTGAGTTATACAAAGCCAAAATGATCCAAGCTCACCATAAGCTGGTCTGCCCTAGGTCTTTCCAAGTAGGAGAACTGGTGTTAGTCCTAAGGAGACCAATTGTTGCCCATCGAAAGATGGGAGGCAAGTTTGAACTCACTTGGGAATGCCCCTATGCTATAGAGAAGGCCTACCAAGGAGGATCTTATCAACTTATTGATTGTAAAAGGGAACACCTGATGCTTCCAATTAATGGGCTCTACTTAAAGAAATATTACCCATGAAATAAATCATTTTTGAAAATAATTCTATCAGTCAATAAAATCTGATTTCATTTCATCAAATCTTCTCTTCTTTCGAAGCGTTGTTTGCTTATCTTGTGAATCCGCCATGATGTGTTTTAGGGTAGATGTAAGAGTCCCCCAGTGGCATCCTATCCCTCTTTCACAATACAAACATAATCTCTTTACGCTATTAGAATAGTGTATGAGAACTCGAGAGGCATCCTATTTCAATTAGCACAACTAAGTTAAGTGTGAGAGAACCCAAGTGGCATCCTTTCTTAGTGGGAATTCCCAACTGCCATTCATTGCACTATTTCATCAAACTTCCCACTGTGTTTAGGATTGGTGTGAGAGAACCCAAGAGGCATCCTTTTCTTGTTAACACATACACAAAATAAACATAAATATTTTATCTCAGGCTACTTTGATGTGGGAGCAAGCCCCTTGTGGTACTCACTCATTAGCTGCTCTAGGTCGGATCTACATGCTATCTCGCTAGTATGTCATCCCATTGATCATTTATTGGAAGATGTAAGTCCCCACGCTTTCTTCCTAACTTGATCATTGCTAACCAATGAACGCCTTGTTAGTATGTTAGGCTTCAGTGCCCAGCCAGTAAGCTACCTCATGCTGACTTTGTTTAAGAAGATGTAAGTCCACATGTTTTCTTCTTGAACTAGCCATCATGCACTAACTAGGTTGAGTATATTTGAGGTTTAGGATAAGTCCCCTAGAGGCTCCTTTCCTCTTGACTAGCTCATATAAGTCCCCAGACATTCACTCAATAGTCTAGTCAATGGCACCTGCCGTAAGATAGACCATCCCAGCAATTAGTTTTGATATATGAGGATATGAGTCCCCGAGCTTTCTTCCTAGGCTGATTGTTGCAAACTAATGGGCACCTTAGGTTAGTTGATGTACACTACACGGATAGCGACTCACCCGGTGAGTATACCACTCTTGGCAGATGTGAGTACTCGTACTTTCTCCTTGAATTGGACATAGAATACCTATTAGATATATGACTAGCCATACCATCTTCTCCAGGGTATTGGATTAAACCCTTTAGTGGTCTCATCCCCTGCGAGAATTCTATTTATATCACATCATTTGTGACCCCATTTAGACACTACCCGGGTTACTTTGGATTGGACAAGTCCTTCTTTCTTAGTAGCCACCCCTATGATTGGAGAATTTATTCAGGATATGCAGATTCTCCCTTGGTTAAGTAAATCTAAGATAAGTCTAGGCTGATATAAGCTCCTTCTCAATTTGATCCCTCGCAAACCAACAAGGTCCACGATAAAACAAATAAAATAAAATAAATAAAATTAATTTACTTGTGGATTAGGAATTCAAGCCCCCAAAGGGCCCCTTTTCTCAAGCAGGCATCCTATCTTTAGAGTAGTGTTAGCAGAACTCCTTATATGAATTTCTACAGCCGAGATAAATCCGCTGATACTTTGTAGTTGCCCCAGTCGTTCAATCTATTTTTCCACAAACAGGTTACCCCGGCAGTCATTCAGCTTTGGAAGATGTAAGACTATGTCGCATTCTTTCAAGCATGACTGTCGCAAACCAACGGGCAGCCTTAGGTTAGGTTTGATTTGTTGCCCAAAGCAAACGATCACCCCAGTGGTCTTCTGTAGTGGAAGATGTGAGTCCCCGAGTTTTATTCCCTTAAATTGATCATTAAAATCGAATGCTATTCATCGATAGCTACTCTCTTTGGTTAAGTAAATCGAGATGTCTACAACATCTCTCTTTAATCCATCTCAAACCAACAGAATCCATCAAAATAAAACTAAAAATGAAATTAATTTTGGCTATCCTTGAGTTGATTTAAGTCCCCCAATGGCATTCACTTAATAGTCAACCCTAGGTCGGGTTCGATTTATTGCCCAACGCAGCCAATCACCCTAATGGTTCCTTATTTCTAGAAGATGTGAGTCCCCGCGCTTTCTTCTTAAGACTTGACCATTATAAATCGAAAGGCACCCCTTTGGTTGGATAGTCCTACCTTGTGGTTAGTAGACTACTCCCTTTGGATTGGTAAATAGACCTCCATGGCCCCAACTCAGTACAATTCATCGCAAACCAATGGGATCCATCATAATCAAAATAACCTAAAAAATGAAATCTACCTTTGATTTGAGCTGATTTAAGTCCTCCAATGACATTCACTCAATAGCCCTTAGTGGTTCAATCCCTTTGCCAATAGATTATCCCAAGAATCGTCCCTACTTTGGAGGATGTAAGTCTCTACACTTTCTTCCTAAGATAGTTGTTGAGGCATCCTTTGGTTGGCCCTACTATGTGTTTAGTAGACTACCCCTTTGAATTGATAAACTGATTATTCAGCCTCTGGGCTCTACCAAGGATCCATCGCAAACCAACAGGGTCCATCGTAAAATCCAAAATCTAAAATTTTGAAACAAGACAAATCCAATGAAACAAAGAAACAAAATAAACAATCAATTAATCTAAATCAAATCTTTTGCTTCCCCTCAGTGAGATGCAAATCTTTCTAGTCCCCTAACGGATCTATAATTCTAATCCCTTAGTGGATTCCATAGCCCTTCCCTTGTGGATGACTTGAACTTGCTTCCCTAGTGGAGAGTTCACTTTTTATCCACTATGGAGTCAAAATAAAAAAAAATTAAACAAGCAACAAATTAAAATAAATTCAACCCTCTTCCCCAGTAGAACTCAAATCAAATCTCTCTCATTCCCTCAGGATAACTTCTTGTTTCTGAAAGGTTCATCCCTCCTATTCCTCCCTCTCTTATGTCTTGGACATAAGTAGAGCCACATTGCACTAAGCTCGATTCCTTCTACACCTTGGGTTAGTAGATAGTTTTTAGTGTTGTTGATCATTTCGTCAACACTACATGCAGTTCCTTGGTCACACCACACTTATTCGCCCTTTGTTGACCTCATTTTAGAATGAGATCTCAACTCCTCCATCTTGACATAGACTTCTTTAAGAGTTCTTTGGTCCTAAGACACATCTAGTGATTAGGTGGACACTCAACCCAGCCCTAGAGACTTAGAAGGCTTGGCCATAGGAATAAGTCATGCCTTAGGGGTGTTACAAAAATTTGTCTACCCTTAGTTTAAACCATTCCTCACTTCCTTTCTTTAAGTCAAACTCCAAATCAATCTTAATTAATTTTCTCAAACTCCAAATCAATCTTATTTGATTTTCTCCAAACTCAAATCAATATCACATGATTAAAATCCATGATTAAATTCAACAATCAAATTCCTAAGTCCAAATCTTTCTTAAGTCCTTAATCTTCCTTTAAGGACTTAGCCTAAATCATGATCAAACCAAATCAAATCCTTGAGATGTTCTCATAACTCATTTATATTTTCATTTATATTCATATATATAAATAAAATATAAATTCAAACCAATCAAACTAAACTCAAAATTCAAAATCAATTCATAAAATTTCCTTAGTCCTTTAAATTTTCTTTAAAAGACTTAGCCTAAATCATGATCAAATCAATTCAAATTCATGAGATTTTCTCATAACTCATTTATATTCTCAATTATATATTCACATATATAAATGAAATATAAATACAAATCAATCAAATCAAATCTAAAAATTAAATTTCAAATTTAAAATCCTTCTTAAGTCCTTAATTTCCCTCTTAAGGACTTAGCCTAAATCATAACCAAATCAATTCAAATTCATGGGATTTTCTCATAACTCATTTATATTCTCATTTATATTCATATATATAAATGAAATATAAATACAAATCAATCAAATCAATTCCAAAAATTAAATTTCAAATTTAAAATCCTTCTTAAGTCCTTAATTTCCCTCTTGAGGACTTAGCCTAAATCATGAACAAATCAATTCAAATTCATGTGATTTTCTCATAACTCATATTTTATTTATATTCACATATATAAATAAAATATAAATATAAATCAATCAAACCAAATACAAAATTTAAATCCCTACTTCAGAATTTCCTAAGTCCTTAAAATTCCCTCTTAAGGACTTAGCCTAGATCATGATCAAATCACTTCAAATACTTCAAATTTTCTCATGACCCATTTATATTCTCATTTATATTCACATATATAAATGAAATATAAATTCAAATAATCAAAACCACCCCCAAAAATCAAACTCAAATCCACTCAAAATCGAACCTAAGCCTTTCAAGTACAAATCTTGAACTTAGCCAAATCAACTTCAAATCAAGCCAAACTCTTGATTTTTCTTCATGATTCAATCAACCCTACAATCATGAATCCAAATATAAATACAAACTTCAATCACTAAATCAAAATCCAATTCAAAAATCAAACCCCAAATCCTTTCATATTCTTCCTTTGAATATGAAATTGTCATATGAATCAAAACCCATTTGACTTCAAACCACTGGCAAATGGATTTATATTTCAATCATAAGTCCATATAAAAGTTCAATCCAACTCAAATCAAGCTTTGACCAAGCCATTTGACCCACTTAGGCTCACTTGACCCAAAGTGACCTAAAGTACCCTTATGAGCCAAATTCTAATCCTAACCAAATTGGATTGAATCAAACTCATTTATGCCTCTCATCATGATCAACAATCATCATGAGATGATCAATCAATCAAATTGGGTCAAACCAAGTCAAACCTAAGGGTTGACCAAGTCAACACTTAGCCAAAATAAAGTCTAACATTGCCAAAATCCACCATAGGTCAAATTATTTGAAACCATTTATCAAGACTCATTCATGATCAATGTTTGAACTTGACCAAGTCAACATTTGAGCCTAACCTAGCCCAATTGACCACTTGACCCAAGTTGACCCAACTTGACCTAAAAAGTCAAAATAGGTCAAAACTTGATCTAAGCCAAATTGACTGAAACCAATGAGTCAAGTTCATTCTAAATCACTTGTTGAACTTGACCAAAGCTTCAATTGGCCAACTAGACCTAACCTAGCCCAATTGACCTTGAACCCAACTTGACCTAAAGGGGTTATGTTGAGCCAAATTCAAACTTAACCAAAATTGATTGGAAACAAAGATATCAATCCACTTTATATGACTAACCAAACCTAAACCTACCCATGACCTAGCTCAAATAGGTCAAATAGATCAAATTGGTCAACTTGACCCATTTGACCTAAATGAAGTCATATGAGCCAAACTCAAAACTAAACCAAATTGAATCAAACCAAAGCCACCAAAATATTTTAAATGGTCATATGAACTGACCCTTTGACCCCAATTTGACCAATTGGTCAACTTGACCCAAGTTGACCCATTTTGACCTAAATGGGTCAACATGAGCCAAACCATATCAAATGAACTCCAAATCCAATGAAACTTGGAAAAACCTATTTTCTCAACATACCCAACATATTCAAATTCAAAAATAAGCCAAATGATCATTCTACCTCTAGGCCATAGAACAAATTTTGGTCAAATCTATGGGGAATTTGGTCAAGCCCTCTTCATATCTACTTGATACCTTCCTAATAGATCAAGTAGACCCTATGGAGGGTGGTGCACCTAACCCAATGGGTTTGGGTCAGCCCAAATGGCTCCAAGACCAAAATCGACCACATGGCTCAAATTGGCTATGTGTGAAACCTCCCTCCACTCAATTTGAAGCACATGGGAGATTACCAATCCACTCCTTAGCTCAAATCGATCATGTGCCAACTCCTAACAGCTCAAATAGACCTTTCCGTATTGGCAATTGGATCAAATGGCAAAGAGAGATTCGGCCATCTGATTGCCATAGGGGGAGATATACTCCCCTTAATTCACTTGAATTCTAACAGATCATTATCGATTTAGTAAGGGAGAGTGTTAGGAGCCATTCTAGAGTGATCCCAAGCCTCTTAGAGCTCTGGCCATTTTCCCATTCTAGTCTTTTGAATAGTGAAAATAGAGGAGGAAAATTGAAATTCAAACTTCCTCTTCACTCAAAACTAGTGCAATTCCCTTTGCACATTCCATCAGGGGGATAAGTCGAGTGCACTCAAGCCTTCACACGAGCTCCAAAGGCAAGAGGAGAGCTAGTTCGATCAAGGCCGCAAGCAAGAGCAATGGGGAGTTGGTCCATAGAGCAATCTACTCAACATCAGGAGCTGATTCTTTCACCACAGCTTCGTCTCAACCAGACGAAGCTCCTCCAAGGGAATCGAGCGTCGGTGATCACCTCCGGCGAGGTTAGGCATTTTTCGATCATTAAGCTCTCTAGGTGTTGGTCCTTTGTGAAATAAAGTTTAATGGCATGAAGTTTTAACCGTTGGATGTGATCTTCTATGCTTTGTGATGGTGTGTGCAAAATTTTATCCCAATCCGAGCTCAATCGAGCTCAGATCAGAGCTTAGATCATGGATGGTTCCCATGATTCACAGGTTTTGGCAAGGATAGATCTCTGGCCATCCATCCGTGCATTTTGGATGGACGGTCGAGATCAAACACACGCTTAGATCCGATTTAATCCTTTTGAAAAGGTGGCTTTAATCTCGATCCGATCCGATCATACGAAAAGATACCACCGCCACGCCACGCGACATTTAAGTATGTCAAGGGTGACATGGAAAGTGCACAAGCCGCCATGTGTCATGTTGTAGATTAAGGGATTTAATTAGATTTTAATTAATTCTAATTAGTCCTCTAAGCTTTAAAAATTCATATCTCTTTAAAGAAAAATTAGAAAAATATGAGGTAAATTGCCACTAAAAGATAATTCAATCTAGAATATTTTAAAATTAGTTTCAATAGATTTTGAATTGTATCTTTCTCTGATTTTGCCTTTTAATGGAAATCTTAAATTATTAATTTCTCTCTAATTAATCCACTGATTAATCTCAAATTTCTTGGGTATGTTTTGGGAGATGACTTCTGCATCCCCTAATTTTCTTAGGATTTATTAAGGCTTAATTGGGAATTGCTAATGTATTTCATAATTACCCCTTTCATATAATTAAGGATAATTAAGGGTTTGATTAGTATTTTAATCCCTTATTAAGGTTGATTAAGGTTTGATCCAGTGAAAAAGAAGTTTAGGGAATAATTTTGGGGCATTTCCCCAAGCTATTCCATAAACCCCCTTTTCTTTCCTAATCTTCTCTTAATTAAGGGTTAATTCACTAATTACCCTCTTAATTAATTTCTTAAAATTTCTAAAACTTTCTAGAACTTAATTAATCTACTTTGGAAAGATGCTTAGGTGTTCAAGAGCCTAAGTTTAATTAAGGAAATCAAAACTCAACTCATATGTGTGAGGGGTGTTTTGAAATTACTTAAGATTAAACCCCTTAGATTAATTAACCATTAATCATGAGTCAAATTGCATTAGGCCCTTTTCTTCCTAAGTGGATTGCAAATTTAAATTCCTTGTGATATTTTATGTCATCTCATTGGCTTATAATTATTTGGTTAACAATGCTAAGGTGGTGTAGGTAAGGGTTAATTAACATGCTTAATTCATACCTTAACCTAATCAAAATATGAAATGAATCTAATCATCTAAAAATTAAACAAAAATGTCAAACACATGTGGGAATGGGTTAGAAATAGGAAACTCAATGCATATTTTCAAAATTAAATCAAATTAAAAATCAAACAAAAATCATACTAAATAAACTGTGATTTACTTTAAACTTTCTTATTTCATAAGATTTTCTTTAGGATTTAATTAGAGTGAATGTGTTTATATGCTTTCATTGCTTTAATTCTTTTCCCAACATGTTAAATATGTATGTCATGTGATTTCATGCATCCATGTTTTTCAAAAATCAAATTTAAAATGAAAATATTTTCTTTATATTAAAATTGCATGTGTTGGCTAAAGTAAAAATATGAGTGGCTATTATCACTATTAAATTCAAATTATTTTCAAAATATATGAATCAATTATCAAAACTGAAAGTGTGTTTCGTATATCTTAATTATAAGTTTGCATGTGAATAAAATATAAGGATGTGTTTAGTATAGGTTTTCCTTCTTTTCTCTTTTAGTATAATTTTGAATAGGATTTGGTAAGATGTGTGGTTCATTTGAAAAGAACCTAACACTTGCCTAATTCCTTATTCTATTCATTCCTATACTATCACTTAAGAAGGATACCTATGCTTGCACATATAAATTGCATAAACAAAATAAATCAACTAATATAAATTTTTGCACTCTTTCTTTTCCATTTATTTTTTTTTGTACACATGTTTGTATTTAAGAAAAGAATATTAGTCCGACAATGGGCTTTTAAGTAGATCTTGTACCTTACACCTATGGTTAACAATGGCGTATACTCACTTTTTCTTACTTTCATCTGTGCATGTGAAAATTGGATAAGAAATCAACTTAATGAAAATCATGCATCATAAACTTCCAAATTTTCTTAAATGAATTGCTTAGCATGCATCATAAAGTGTGTTAAACATTCTCATTTGTGTGTATAGGTATGCTTAGGACTCATTCATATGCATGTTATACATGTTGAGAAAGAAATGAAGTGATGTATATTTTGTGAAGTTGGTTCAGTTTATTTAATCTTAAAATATCTTTCTTTTGGTTTGTTTGGAGTTCATCTAAGCTTAGGATTAATTAAAACACTTAATCAAAATATTCACTAAAAAACTAAAATATGAATCCACTCTAGAAATTACTTAGGTTAGGGAAGGAAAAGCGAAGTTCTCTTCTCTTTCCCCCTCTTTATAACTTAGTAATTAATTGTAGAATTCATTTGACCTTAATCAAAACATGAAATAAAGTCAACCCAAAATAATTAAATCATTTAAATGAAACTCTCTAAGTTGAACATGCTTCACACTTAGAAAATTCTAACTTAAAGCCATAGCTAATCATACCACACAAACCTCTAGGGCATACACATTAGGCTAAGTCGCCACTTCTAGCTTTAGGTTAGGACAGTGCATGGTTTGATGCTTACTTTTATTTTGTGATATATGCTTTAGACTGGATGATAGGATATATGTGCATAGAATGAATGGTTGGGCTATCTAAGTCTAACTAATATCTTCAGGGATTGTGCTTATAAATAAATAAAAATATAAATGCTTTGTGCATGCTTTATACCCCTAAGCATAATCCATATACTTTAGTCCCATATGTGGGTGATAAGTCCAATATACATGCTTGAGATTTATGTTATTAATTTTATTTTGTGTATTAACTGATTTACTTTTCCTTTTCATGTAAATTTTACAATTGGATTTTGAAATAATTATTATGGAGATTAGATGAACATTTGTCATAAGATCATGCACCATTTGGAGCATCCACCTTCCAACCATCCAAAAAAAAAAACCAAAGAAGAAAGAATAAAAAAGAAGAATGAAGAAAAGAATAATGAAGAAATGAAGCTTGAAGACCCCTATAACAATGAATTCCTTGCTTAATTGCATTTAATTCATTTATAATCCGTTGTATAATAGAGTCGTACCCAATTTATTTTCGGTGGTGGTCTCACCATAATTGGCTTCTTATTCTTTTGTGATTTACTTTATAAATTGATTGATGATTTGCTTAGCTTGTGCATTAAGTGGCATTCATTTCCTAATTTTTTTCTTGCTTTACGTATGGCTTGGATGATGATTAGGCTCTTAGAAAAAAATAAATCTTTACCAAACTTAACAATTCAAAACTAAAAATAAAGAACTCATAATCTCATCTAAAGCTTAGGTTTAAAATCAAGATAAAAGAATTAGTAACCCCTTAGCTGGATGAGTATTTCTTTTAAAACATCATGTACAAAATGCATCTTCTTTCACTCTTGATTGGAGGGCTTCCACCTTTGCCTGAGAAATTTGGCTTGACCTCTGAGAGCCATGGTGGAAACACACTTCCTCCCTTCTCATTGATTTTGGCCAATAATTTTATTTCTCATCCATTAAGCATATAAATCTTATTAGCCTGAGTCAAAATAATTATCCAAAAATAAAAATAAAATGAAATCTGAATTGCATTAGATTTAGGTCATTTGAAGCATTCATTTACATGATCCACTCTCTTTAGGGAGTGAGTTTAAGAACTTAGTCTCTTTCTAAATAAATAACAGTCTAGCTATCTTGCATAAAGCATGACTTACATGAATTTAAAATCGAAGAGTTAGTTGGCCACCCCTGGTAGAAGTCCAAGCAACTGGTGGTTTGTCCTCTCAGGAGGCAAACCAATGCATATTTTGCCTTAGATTTAGGTTATGCTTCCTCACCAAAGCTAGATTTAGATTAGAGCTTCTCCCATTTATGGGCCATAAGTTTAAATCCTCACCTCTTAGCATTTCCATAATCTTGTTGTAAATCATAACCCTAAATTTCATGAAAAATTTAACTCAAACAAATTAAATCAATTTAAAATATAAAGCCCAATCATAGATAATGAGATGCTCAGTTTCAAGATCGTGAGCATCTCCTACTTATCTCCATTAGCAAAAAAGCTCGTTGTTTGACTGCGGTTCGCCTGCTCAACTAAACGAGTCGAAGACAAACATACATTTCAAGCTCGATATATGAGTGAACATGAACAATCATTTGTCGATCGTGTTCGCGATTATTTTGAAATAAAAAATTATATTATATTATATTATATTATTATTATTATTATTATTATTATTATTATTATTATTATTATTATTATTGTTATTATTTATTACTATTATTATTATGATTATTTTATTACTATTATTTTTATTTTTTTATTATTATTATTATTATTATTATTATTATTATATATATATATATATATATATATATATATATATATATATATATATACACACACAACATTTACATATCACAAATGCAAAGAAATATTTTTAAAATTTGTTATGCAAAAGATTGACACATGCTCAATCCTCCCTCATATGGCTTATCAAAAGCTCGTTGTTCGCTAACAAAGAACAAACATTTCAAGCTCGATATATAATGATGAGTAACACAACAAGAGTGTCTCAAGTTTGTTACACCCCTAATCTCCATTTGGCTTCGATACTAAATATCTCATTGATTAATCCCATTTGATCTTCAAAAAATGAACCAATCAATTGATAGTTTTTTCCTATTGAAATCTTTAAAAATAATGATCATTTACTTTAATTGAGAGTTTTCGGAATCTCTATTCTAAGATGTAATTAACTATGGGGCTTGCTCTATAGAACATAAATGAACATTTAAAATAAACACTACTTTACTTTTCATGTAAAAGAAGGTACACCTCAAGACCCAACGCCCTGAATCCTTATTTTGGTGATTAAGTCCATGAAGGCGTGACTTCTATCTGAAGATACCTAATAAGTACATCTCGGATCTGTGGCATCCAAAGCAATTTTATATTCCCATGTGTTCTTCTCTTTCATTTATCTTTCTTTCTTTCCACCTAAAAAGGAAAGGAGGAATAGATGATGAGTGGGGGACATTCAGGAATGTTCAATTTTCACCATAACCATAGGGTTATAATTCTGCACGTATAACATGACGGGTGGAATCAATAGGACAAGAACGTGCCATCGTAATAATTCAATTAGCAATCGGCCGCAGTGATGGATGAGTAGTAAACTAGCATCAAGGAGGTCGACATCCAAGAGAAGCGAGGCTTAGAAGGCCGATAAGCATTTTGACCTTCCTTGGCTAACGATCGATCTTGGGGGAGATGTGTTTGCCACAATAGTGGCTACCATGTTTCTCGTAAAAGTTGGATTATCTCATTTTGAGACTCCTATTCGGCGCACACGATCTTGTAGAGAGATTCTTGTTGCTCCTTCACCGATAGGGTCATGCCTATCAAGGGGAAGTGAGGTAGAAGCTTGACATCCTTAGTTCAAGGATTAGTTTCGAGAGTGACCGAGTTGAGAGGCTCATATTGATACGCTTATCCATAATACATGCTCACGTGATATTGCGATGGGGTTTTGATTCCCATCGACGCGGAAATTATTGTTAGAAAACCAACAAGAATAAAATTTTACTTTTATCAGAAATCCAAAGACACACATAAATATTGAAGAATGAATAAGAAACCCATTTTACTGAAAAATCCTCAAGAGGGGAAAAATCACGGCTAACCCAAGAAAATCTTCCACTATGTATCTATTTCGTACAAAGTTTTCTCGATAATAAGATTACGAAGATGAAAAAAAGCGACAATGAATCCTAATGTAAAACAAAAAATGTTAAAATACAGATCGTTAGGATTAATAATAGCTAATGCAATGAATAACGGCCAGGTAATGACCGCGATATGGCCACGGTAATGCGGCGGATATGGCGCGGTGATGACGACGATCAATGACGGCCGCAATGGCGATGATCGTGGTAGCTAATGCGCGGTCGATGACGCACAACGCGAATCTGGTAATCCTGACCGACGTGGTTAACGGTGGACCGATGGTGGTCGACGCGGCGATCGGCGGTATTGAGACCGACGGCGATGGTCTACGACCGGCCAAATGGTAAAGACAATTATATGAGGATCGCCTCGGACTCTTCTCTTTAGCTCCCAAGAATGAGATATTTATTTAAGCCAGAAATACAAAATCCAAACCATTATCTGGATGACTCAAAATAATTTACTTGATCATCTCATGTATTTTAAGTATTTAAATGCTCAAATGAAGTCAGAATCAAGAGATTTTTGGCTTGTTAGATCCGGCTCGTCAAGAGGCTCGATTTGATCATAAACACTCCATATTTATGAATTATTTAGGGATTTAACTGATATCTCAAAATTTTTAATGATATTTTAAGTATTTGATGTTTAAGATCGATTATTATTTACATCAAGATTCATGATTGACAAATAATTTTTATTATCATATCAATAATATATATATATATATATATATATATATATATATATATATATATATATATATATTATTGAATAACATATAAATAAATAGATCTTAATTAAATATTAAATAAAATAAAGCTAAAAATTCCCGTGCCTAATGTGCGGTTTCACGTGGCAACTCTTGTCCACCAACACCTTGCGCGTTCCAGGCACGTGTGGTCATCTCTCTCTCTCTCTCTCCTCTATATAGCCGTCGGCTTAAATCTCTTTTCCTTGCTGTGAACATTTGAAGAGAGAGAGAGATGAGCCGCGCAGAACCACCGCCAAGGCCGCCGCCATGGGAAGTAGTCATCCTCGTCTCCAATTACCTAAACCCTTCAACACTTGCGATCTCCTCCTGCGTCTCCAAGTCATGGCGCACTGCCATGTCTTCTCCAAACCTCTGGGTTCCTTTCTGCCTCTCACTCTTCCCATCATCCTCGCACATCCTCTCCCTCCCCTCTTGCCTCCTCTTCTCTCCTCAATCAGCCTGTGCGCCGCTCCCTCCTCCCTCTCCCCTCCTCTCTCCGCCACCTCCTCTTCACCCTCGACGTTTTCCTTCCCAACCTCACCACTCCCCTGCTCTCCACCGCAATAACAGGGGAGGACCTCGAGAAAGAATGCCATAACATCTTCCACTTCGACATCGACGTGTCGGCGGCGGCGGTGGAGGTGGAGAAGGAGGAGGACGTGAGGGTGGTTTGGATGGTGGTGAGAAAAGGATGGGGAGGAGCTTTCATGATGATGGAGGTGAAAGGGAAGGGGAGGGAGATCGGAGATACAGGTCTGTGGTTCGAAGAAGAGGTCGATGGGCCAAAGTGCTGCGCGGCGGCGACAGAGAGAGGTGGCATGGTGGCGGAAGTTGGACTGGCCTTTTCCGGCGAGGGTAGGAGGGTGAAGAAGGTGAGTTTGGCGTTAATGAGGAGAGATGGGTGTAGATATGTTGGCCTGCGTGATGCTCTGCTTTACTTGCAGAGTTACCTTCTTCCTCTTGCCGTTCCTGGCTAATTTGGTGCTGTAAACTGCTGGGAAATAAGCTGGGTATTTATTGAAAAAAAGCTGGAGAATAATATAGCAGTTGATGATTATTTATGATTATATTAATTTTTCATACAATTATTATTATCTCAAACACACTCATAATTTGCCAGCAAAGTTGGTTTAGTATAATTATTTTTTTATATTTTATCTTATAGGAGTGAAACAATTTTGAATAATAATAATATTAATATTAATAAAATGATAATTAGATAGTTTATGAAAAAAAAATTTATGAATTTTAATATTTTTTAAGAAATATTAGATTACTTGTTTTAATTACTTATATTACTTGTCTCAAACTGAGATGATTACTACAACTTCATTAACAATTCTTTGATAGTTTGGATGACTTGTTAGGATGATCTTCTCAATTTTTTTTTTTTTTTTTGAATGGGTATCCATCTAACACCTCATCCATCTTATGAATGGAGATATCATTGTGATTAATCTCACGAATGCCTAACGTCATATTTATCACCCACACATGTCGGATCCCCACTTACTTTTCCCATCTTAGATATAAGCGCCTTGAAAAGATTCAATTGGAAAAAATTTTTGCTTGCCCATCAACTGAGCTAAGAGACAATGAAGATATTCCAAATCTCTTACGATTATTTGTACAATCGCCGTAAGCAGCATGACTTTATTTGCATTGAGTATAAAAAATGGAAATAATGGGCATTTGTCATGCTTCATGCTTTGGGCATATGGAACTGACCATTTACCCAATTAAAATTTGCCATGTGGCTTTTCTTTTTTGATTTCAGAAGACATCTTCTCTAATTTTACCAAATGATCCATCAAATATTAAAAATTTAAACAGTTATTTGATCAGATAAATTTGAAATATAATATAAAAAATACATATAAAATGAAAATAATATATTTAAATTATTTGAATAAAATCAAATAATACAAAATAAAATATTCATGATTTCAACATTAAAAAGAATAATTCCACTTTATATAAAATAATATATTTAAAATTCATTCAAATTTAAAAAACACTGAATTTGAATTACAATATATATTTAAATTACATTAAAATTTTACAATGCAATTTAAATTCTTACAAAAAAACTCAAATTCCCAAAACCCTTATTCTAAGCCTTAATCATCTACAATTAATATGAGCATGTAAAATATATTTCAATTTTTGAATCTATAAGAAGCTTCATATGGGATTTAAATTTATGATCTTAGAGGAACAATAGCATCCTCTTTCACCATACAATGAAAGGACTTAATACTTAATGGTTAGTGCATATTCATAGAAGGTTGTCTATCATTTTCACACACATTCATAGGAATATTATTACAAAGCTCATAAAATTCAACAAGTAGATACATTATTCATCATTCCTTATAATTTGAAAGAAATCTAAGGAAGGCAAATGCCAAGCATACAAATACTAATAGATAAGATACAACTTTCAATTACTTTAATTTCTAGAGAGAGTTTTCTATTTTTTACTTTTCCAAAAAGTAGCCAAAAAATAAAGTTACCAAACTCAGAGAGAGAGAAGAACAATCGAAGTACCTAGCGTCATCTATCCCAGCATCCGAACTTATGATTCCTAAAATAATAATGAGGGGATTTACATACATATCACATAATTCTTATGTATTTACATATCTAATATCTAAATTTTAATTTTTACATATATAACACCTTAATCTTCGATATCACATCAAAAATATTATCACTCACTTTTTAAAAGTGAAAAACACCATTTTATGCATAGGAAAATCAAAGCGGAAGCTATAAACTGTATGCATTCTGCATATCACATTCACAAGATAACATAATTGCACAGCTTAGAATGAACTGTTCTTGTTTAGCAGTATTTTTTTTTTTTATTTGATAATTTAATCAGAACTCATATATAATGACGTAAGCGACTAACTAAGACCTCTGAAAGTTTGTATCAACCAAGTAATTGCCTCGCACAATTAGAAGTATTACAAAAGAAGCATGGTTTGAATTGAGACAAAAGAAGCTCACATGGCAGAGTACATTAAACATAAAAGGCTACAAATTTTAGAATACTAAGAAAACATGTTCACAACATAGACAATCCAAGAAGACAGTAGGAGTCAACTAAATTGTCAGTTTTCCTCAAAGACAAAAAAAGTCAAAATAACAAGAGCATAAAAGCTAAAGCTCTTAAATTAAGCAGCAGAAATTCATTGCTTACATTTTTCATAGCGACAAGCTCTGAACAATCCGCAGGTTTATGCTCCAAAAGTTTCACTAATCTGAGCCATCTGGAAAAGGATCCAAAGCATTTTGTTTTCCATTAACATAGAACTCAACAATGGCCTTCATTCTTGCTAGTTTGTCTGGATGGTAATTCACATGTATGATTACTGGCTTCAACTTCCTGCGTTCAGCATCTTTTCTCACAGTTTTGAAAAGAACCTTGCTGTTCATAAAGAGATAGATATCCATGGTTCGCTTGGCTGCATGTAGGCCATCAAATCCAGGGTGCGAAGGAAAAAAGAGTTCTCGTTAAACACTGCTTGGTCCCAAGAATTGGACTCGTGAGACAATCGGTGCGCTACACGGTCCAACAGCTCGATAGCTGGAAGTGTGGGCCTTATGAAGAAGAAACCAGAATTGTATACCCAAATTCGCATTGTATGAGCGTATCTCGCCCAACCCATCGATTGATCGTCAAAGACATCATTGAATCCATACGCTGTCATGTTGTTGTGTCCATCGCTCATTGATTCTACATCCGAATCCCTGTAAAGATGATCAAACGGATTCTGCAAATAAATTATGTCAATATCTGAGAGAAGAACACTGTAACCAAGCTGCAAGAATTCCCTTAAAATATGGAACTTTAGTCCAGAAACAGCGTGGTTGCCGCCCTTCTTTCCAATGTAATCAACATTTTGATCTGGAGGTCTTCGGTAAACAGGAACATCCTTTGATCTGCAGAAATTCTCCGTCTCATCATCTAATGCTACGACAATATAATTGGGTATGCCCACTCTTTTGATATTTTCAAACCAAACTTCTAGCATTTCTCGTACGTGAGTTAGCCAACGAAACTATAAGTTCTTTTCGGACGGCAACCTTCTCAGTATCTTCGCTAAACGAGGGTTCACAGATTCATCGGATAGAACAGATGGGTTGGTTCTTAGACCTTTCACGGTGCCGAAAGGACCAGCCTTGTACTGCGTTCCTAAAGATAGGAACTGCTTTTGGGCCTGATCTTTTCCTTGCTCAGCCAGCTGCATCTTTGATGACAGTTCCCTAACTTGTTTCTTCAATTCTGCATTCTTCTCTGTTAGTGAAGCTAACTCTGACTTTAACATGTTTATTCTCTCAGGAGATTCGCATGGAGATGAATTGACCTGGGTTAAAAAAAAATTTGCACAAACAATGCAACATAAAAACTAGTAAGAAGAAAAAAAAGCAAATGTCATCCCATATAACAAATGCAGAACTAGATGAAAAAGTTTGAAAAGATGTAAAATAAGTGGAGTAGAGAAAAAAGTGCAATTTATAATATCATAATTCAAGCCTTCCAGTTTACCACCAAAACAAATTTCTTGATAAAAATTATTCATAAACGCGTATGATATTCAATGCATGGACCACAAGGATTGTGCTAGAAAACTAGGATTTGGAATTTGATTCTAAAAGTTCTGCTTTAAAAGATTTATTTAAAAAACTATTTTTTTTAAACGCTAAAATGGAGTTTTCACGTGAGATGAAATAAAACGCAGCTTCAAAAGACATTATTCAAACGGTATCAAAATTAAAATTCAGCTCTCAAAAAAACGACTAAAAAAGCAGTAGTTCTTTAATGACTAGTCTAAAAGGAGTTCTATCAAACAAAAAACTTAGTCATCTTACAAGATGCATGCTTCGAAATAACGATGGAGCCTTCATTTTCCAAGAACATCATAAAAAAGACTTAGTCAATCAACTTATGATCATATCAGAATTAAGGCTCTAATCACTCGCTCCTCAAACCTTTCCACAGATACGAGCAATGCCAGGAGACAAAATTAGCAGACTAGGAACTTCCTGTGATACATCATATTCACCATCCATCTGTCAACATTTCAGAGACTAGGAACTTCCTGTGACTCTTGTCACCACATAGAATTGTTTTCTCTGCATGAAATGAGTTGTTCAAGTTCCATTGATCTGAGGATCACAGGTTGACTGGCGTGAATCTACTCACTTAGATCTACATGCTTGGTAAAACTGAGTAGGTATCTTCGTTATCAGGGGAGTGCTGTTCTATGCAGCATGAACTAAGAAAAATCTGAGATCTAACAAATCTTTCTACCAATCTTATTTTTTAGTTCTATCACCAGATAAGTGAATGACTGGAAAAAGAAAGAAAACTGTTGTCATCAACAGCTTATTTTTTTTACTAATGTAAACCAACGGCCTTGAATTAAAACTTATTTTTAACCTAAACACAGTAGCCATATAAAAAAGCTTTCCCACATAGAGTAATTCATGCCAAATTTTATAAGATTTTACAAAGCTTTCTGACATTAACAAATAAACTGCAATGCCATTGACACATGCCTTTAGTTTCCTAGAATCAACAACAACATCATCATTGCCTTATTCCAACTACATGGAGCCGGATTATTTTACTAGAAGTCAAGAATAAGATTTATGCAGGGTAAAAGATGAATAAGATCAAGGAATATTGCAGGTAGATAAGATCGAATATATGGCGATTATTGGACCCTTAAAAAACATTTTTAAAGTCTCATCACTCAGAGAAAGTGTCATTGGAGTATGTTAGCTATAAATTAGAAAAAAAAAACTATTTTTGGGAGTTAGAGTAGCGACTATATATCAATTTTGGGTAGTTATTAACTCAATGGCCTATCAAAATCAGGATAAATAAAAAAGTTCTAGAAAACAGAACCAAAATCACAGAAGCCCGAAACAACATTCATTTAAGAGGGTGTTTGGAAAAAAGGCAAATCAAACTCATTACTCTGAGCTTACATCAACGCACCAAAACACCTTAGGATTCATCCACTACCTTAAGCTACGTTAAATGGAGAAAGCTTCAAACAAGCACCACTCTTCTTCTAGGCTCGAGGGTACAACCATTAATTTCTTTTTTCAACACCTCATAGCGTATAACTTGCCAATCTCTATTTTGCAGTTAAGAATAACCCTATACAAAATTCTTTTATAAGGAAGAACCCTTAAAATGAAATTCATATGAAAAATAAAGCAGAGATAAAAGAGTTAATCTAAAAAATAGACTAGTGAGAGACATTTACAAGTAAGAGCGTTAATATAATCCATTCACCACATCACAAAATAACAACAAATTCTGAATCAAGAAGAACGATACTCAAACTTCAAAAGCTATTAAATTTCATTGAAATTTTTCAGGATGTTCAAAATTACTAAATGTTGAAGATGCATCAAAGTCCCTTTGAAAATTTTAGATTTAGAAAAAACAAACCAATTATGTATTTTCAACTAAGGCATAAGCAGAAGAGGGAACTAATAGGGAAAAATGAAGAAAACTATTGCTGTAAAAGGCCAAAGCTTAACAAAGTTAAACATTGTTGGTCCCTTGAAGAGTTAAGCAAAGTAGCCATTCCAAGAAGATCCAGCCAAGTTCAACCTCCCAAGGCAAAAGGCTTTCAAACAGCAAACCAGCCAACTCTCTTGTCCAACTTATCCCAACAATGATGACCTCGATCTGGAAACCTTCTAACACAATCATGGAAATTCACAAATTATTGAGATTCAAATAACCATTTTCTGAGAGAGTTTATAGAAATTACTAAAAATTATTCTCAAGGAGCCGGGCAAGATTCATTTAGGTTCAAGAATTCCACTTGAAGAGCAAAAATCACTTGAAAATCAGATTGGATTCTTAAGCAAGCTCAGATGGAAAAAAAAAAGCAAACAATCAAATAAACCAAGTTTAGATCAAATGAAGTTAGCTTAGGATCTAAACAAGATGTATAAACCTGCATGCATGCGAGTATGCTCATGTGTGTACATGTATTGGTGTTTACACTTTATAAGCATGCATATAGGTGTGTAGATCTTTGTGCATGTATGTATATGTTTATTAATGCATGTATGTATGCAAGGATATCAATAATTTAAAAGATTTAAAACTATGTCAGTTTTTTTGAGTTAAATCAAGCTCAGATTGAAACTTGAATAACAAATCATGCTCAAAAGAGATTTGATTATGTCAAACTGCATCTATGTTTTAGCCTAGACTGAGATCAGACCTGAAAATTTTAATCTAATCATGAGGCCTAGTTGGATTGGGTAGGATTTGGATCATTTACAATTGTAAATTCATGTCATGGCAGGTAATGGAGTACTTTAGTAGGGTTTAGCCAAAAAGGTGGACTTCCGTTGATGATGGATTGAAGGCGGGGATGATAAACATATCCTCATCCATGCATGGCAAAACTGTGGACTCCACTTTCAAATCCATAGTTTTCCCTGACTTAAAGTTACGTTGTTGATGATTTTAGAGTGAAGAAGGGCACCACACCAACATCTAGTGCCATGCAGGTAATCACATCTAAAGAAAGTTTGAGGCCTATTTTGGTTCTTAAGAGGGGATTTTAACTCTGGAAGTTAGGATTTAACCAGATCATGTGATCACACCATCGGGAATGACCATCAACCAGACCAAGAGTGAAGGATATAGAAACTTAAAAAAGTTAAAACACCTGCAGCTCTCTAGATGATCCCACTAAAATCTGAAAGAATCTCACATTTGCTTTCTCGTGCCTAACACAAAATTCTTAATGAGGGTCAAATACAATGTTGCTTAATTCGACCTCGACTAATAGTTTATGGTAAAATAAGAAGGAAAAAGAAGACGGCTTTCATTCCAATAGATTGGACAAAAAATATAATTGAACATGAGGAAATAGAACATTGATGCGTCGACTTTTTAACTTATAGAGAGACTTGAAGTTTCACCGATCAGTAGTTAACGATGGACTGTGCCGAGCATTCGAACACTCAGAACATCAAAATTCAATCTTTCAAGACGTTCCAGCTTCCACTCAATAATCTAACGATGTCCAAAGACAAAAAGGCTCAAAAGGGAGTACCTTGCGCGATTTGATGCTCGTATTAGCTGGAGAAATGCCAGCAGGCGAAGCGAATAAACCATTGGGGAAGAGGAAGGCGAAGACGCAGCCACATAAGATCCCGATTCCGACAGCGATCGCGATCCGAGATCCGGCTCCTCCACCGCCGCCGCTCTTCATCAGCGGTCCCTCCCTACGACCAGCCATAGTTTAACCTCTTCTCTTCCGACACTAGATGTGAAAGCGAGAGAGTAGTCGGATTTCCAGATTTAAGAAATTTCACTCGCTCCGTGGCCGTTTCTCTCGCAAATTCCTCCGCTCCTTCGCACGCCGCCAATCTCGTCGATGCTGGGGCGTCGTGACTTCCTCGATTCTTCTTTCTCGTCGAGGGTTTCCGGTTTCCAGAATTTGGGTAGAAGTGGAAGGGGGAGAAGGCGATGACTTTGGGAATTTAGGCTGTAGCGGAAATGGGAGTTGCATCCAGATTTACAGGAGTAAATCCTACTTGTAGCCGAACAGCCCCAAAGTCAAAAGTGAGGTTGAGCGAAGAAATGGAGGAGAGGCTCGTCAAAAGCAATTAACAGTATAAAAAACCGATGGTCGCCTGGTACCTCGATTTCTCTGTAGTCCGGAATTTCGTTTTTCGTAACACTTGGAAATTTAATATTTAATATTTAACATTTTAATTTTTAAAAATTATATACAAATCATATATATTGATACGTCCTCAGAAAATTAATCTGATCAAGCACGAATCTCAAGGCATTTTCAAAAATGTTTTGATCTAATCACCGATTTCAAAGAAACTTATCAGAATGACCCTCACGAGTATCTAACATAAGAATATCAAGATAATCCGAAATAATCGACTCGTGATCATCTATCGGAGAATAAAATGGATCCCCGATCCGCCAAATGGTCACCAAAATCGACATATTTATAGTCGATCGAAGGCCACAAGACGAATCCAACAAATCCAAGATCACCCAATTACATCATTAAGGCACCTGCATCATCAAAATACACCGCTTGATCGGGGATGACCGCCGTCCGATGGGAGTGGGGAGTTTTCCACGAATTTACAAGGCCGCCACTCTCAAAAAATCTATAAAGAGCTTCATTCTCACCTGTAGAGACCAACTGATGAAGACCGTGAGAGAACCACCACCGACGCCGACGATCTTTCACCAGCACAAGATCGTGAGTCGCCTTGAGATCGCCTCGTGGGACTAGAAAAGACCGCCGCCTCTTTCTCTCAAGATCAAGAGGTTTCTGTAAGATCGCCTCGCCGCTTTTGGGAAACTTCTCCTCGGAGTTGACCGATATCAGATTTTTCTACACTCTAATATTGTTTCCTCAGAACACCTTCTTCTCCAACTAACGAAGCAAGGACCTCAGATCTTTGAACACATAAAAGCAAGACGCAAGACCGTGGTTTTTTCCCTTAACGTTTTCCACGATAACCCCGTGTTCATATCCCCGCTGTGTTGATAATTTTGACTACGAAGATCTCGTGATCTACCGGAATAAAATTTCTAAGACGCAATGCAGGCCGTCAGGAGAAAAACAGCTTCCCCATTGCTATATCTCCAATATGGTTGGTAAACGGGCGCCCAACGCCTTCTCATTCTCGTGATCAAGGACGCCAAGTCTCCAACACTTCTACATAATGCACTGTCTCGTGTGAGGGTCCGCCCCCCTCTTTGGAAGATCGCTCAAAGGATGGAGGATTCCCGTAACCAAATTCTTCGACTCGAGAGGACCGCAAGAAACGCTCCAACACGCCTGGAAGAGCCACGTTCCGCACCTCAAAGATAATCCATTTTCTTCCCGAGAATGATTACCCGAATGCTGATCAACAAGTAGAGAACCCTTGGCACCACATCCAGATGTTGAACTTCGATACCGCCAGCTCTACTCACCTCACACTAATGGTTCACCAGACGGTGAAACTCCACGCCACCTTATACGCTGATGAACTACGACGACCGGTGCAGAAGAGTTCGAAACAATAATGATCCATTCTCCCGCCGCTTCTTCCAAAACTCGCCTCGCCACGAGATCATCTCGCAATACCCGATTCGACGAGATTCAAGCTTCCCAAAGATGGACCCTTACGATGGCACAACCGATCCAGACGAGCATATCGATCACTTTCGAACGATCATGCACATTCGGGCCGTAAATGACTCGCTCAGGTCGTATTCCGACTCAAAGGACGTCAGCATTTGGTTCTATTCGCCGCTAAGGGTCCGTCCGATCATTTGGAGAGCTCGCCGCATTTTTTTGTAGAACAGCTTCCTCGCAACAAGAGAATCATCGTGGATTCATCACATCTTCTCCTAATCCGCTGTAACGAGAGGTATAAATCTCCGACGTGCTATCGGCTCATCTACATGAACCACCGCCAAGCAAGAAGGTTCCCAAAGGTGATGTTCAAACAAGAAAGAACCTCCTCCTCCAAAACCTGTGACCTCAAATGACTCAATCGAGAGGAGATATATGGCTCTCAACATCCAACATCGGCTATTCGAAGAGAGATGGCAGTGGCGACCTTTAAAGCCCTGGAATTGGAAATCAAGAGAAGAGGCACACCAGAAGAGTGCCACCAACCAAAGGAAGAAATCAAAGACCCATTCAATAAGGATATCCACGCCAATTGGAAAAGAATCAATCGACCATATGAACATACCCCAACTGGGGCAACTCTTAATCTCAAAAGATAAGCAAGTCGAACACCAACGAAAAGGCAAAGATCAATGGTCAACTCGCTCATACAAATATTCGACCTCTCTTCCATACGCATTTATCGGTAAACACTCGACAAACAACCTAGAAAGGTCAAAAGTCCGTGGACTTCCCTTCCATAGTTAGCGACGAATAATATTCACCAATAACCTGGAAAAGTCAAAACTTTGTACCCACTCCAATGTCATCGGATAATACTCTGACAAACAACCTCGGATGGGTCAAAAATCCTCAGCGGATTCAATTATATCTCTAACATGCAAGTTAACGACATCAATTTCAACTGTTGAACCATCCATTGAAGTTTCAAGAAATCTTATTTCCTACAAGAAGGAGGGACTACAGACCACCTCAACGCCAACCATGAGCGACCATCCCCACCACCACGCATCACCGCCACCACTACGCTCATTATTCCTCCAACTATCGATATCGGCCGAATCTCGCTTCATCTTCGAAACCTTCGTTTGTCATCTCACCCATCGCCAGCACTTTCGCATGCCACCGCTGACTACTGCCGCTATTGTCGCTGCCGACCATCCCTCGCCAACTACCGCCATCCTCATTGCCGATGACCATCTTTGGTTATCCTTCGCCATCATCATCGGTTTGGCCATTCCGCCGATATCGACTCCGCCACCGCTGACTGACTTGGTGGACTTCATGACTTTATCAGTGTAACTCGACAAACAACCTTGATAAAAATCCTCGGATTCAATTCAACTCTTCCACAGTTAACGCCATCGTAATACGACAAACAACCTCTGATAGGTCAAAATCCTCAATTCGACCTCTTCATATAGTTAACGCCATCGGGTAACAATAAACAACCTCGATAGTCAAAATCCTCAATGGATGATTCAATTCAACCTCTTCCATACAGTTAACGCCATCTGCAACACTCGACAAACAACCTCGGATGGGTCAAAATCCTCGCCGATTCAATTCAACCTCTTCTATACACACGTCATCCACGAAACAACCTCGATAGGTCAAAATCCTCAACGATTCAATTCGACCTCTTCCATAGTTAACGCCATCGGGTAACACTCGAACAACAACTCGAGTAGTCAAAATCCTCGGATTCAATGCAACCTCTTCCTCGAGCGTTAACGCCATCGATAAAACTCGACAAACAACCTCGGATGGGTCAAAATTGATTCATTCAACCTCTTCTTCCATACAAGTTAACGCCATCGTAACACCGACAAACAACCTCGATAGGTCAAAATCTCAACGATAATTCCTCTTCCATACAGTTAACGCCATCGTAACACTCACAAACAACCTCGGATAGTCAAAATCTCGGATTCATTTTCAACCTCTTCCACAGTTAACGCCATCGAAGTCACACTCGACAAACAACCTCGATAGGTCAAAATCCTCGGCAATTCAACCTCTTCCACATTGTTAACGTCGTAACACTCGACAAACAACCTCGGATGGGTCAAAATCCTCGGATTCATTCAACCTCTTCCATAACGCCATTGGGTAACACTCTCGACAAACAACCTTGATGGGTCAAAATTCTCACGGATTCAATTCAACCTCTTCCATTAAAGGTTCACATCATCGTTAACATCATTGAGCAAACACTCGACAAACAACCTAGATAGTCAAAATTCTCAACGTAGCACACCACCGCTGACTACCGCCGGCCATTACCGCCACCATCCGGCATCTGGCCATCGCTTATCATCGCTTATCATCCGCCTGCAACGCTAGCCGCTATGCGGACATCATTACGCCGCAGGTTACTACCGTTGACTGACTATCGCTGACATCTTTCATTTATCGACGCGACTGCTGATTCCGGCTATAGCCGACCACCCTGTCGGCCAACCCCTGAAGCCGGTACCGCCATCGCTCATCGCCGGCTATCGCTGGCAATTTATCGCTGGTTACCACCATCGCCATCTCGCGTGGATTCTGGCCACTGTTAACATAGCCGCCATTTGCCGACCACAACCGCTAACCATCATCGTTACGGCTGGACTCATCGCCATTATCGCACTAACCATCGCATTATCTCGCTGATTACTGATTCGATTTCACCGTTTGACTATTGGCCACCGCTCACACCTGCTACCGCTAACCATCAGAATACCACTGCTGATTGACTTTGCCGGTTACTACTGGCTGACTCAACCATATAACCATTTCGCCGGTCAATCGTCGCTATTATCTCATGCCCGTTGGCTGTCGCCGTTGTTGGCACGCCGACTATCGCGGCTGGCTCTACCGACCATCAGCAACTCAGACGATCGAGATAAAATTATTCCAAGAAGAGTGCCCAAACTCCCACTGTGGGGAGGCTATGCACTCACTTGGTGGAGATATGGTGAGGTTGATCCAAGAAGAGTGCCCAGGGGAGGGCTATGCACTCGGCTTGGTGGAGATGAGGTGGTAGAGGTTGATCCAAGAAGAGTGCCCAAACTCCCACCGGGGAGGGCTGCACTGGCTCTGGGTGAGGTGGATCCAAAAAGAGTGTCCAAACTCCCACCGGGAGGGCTATGCACTCTAAGAGGAGAAGAGATGAGAAAAGTGTGCCTTTCCTCTTACCTTGAGGGGTTTTATAGACCCTTTAGGGGCAAAAGGGTAAAACCGCCTAAACCGCTGAAACCGCCAAAACCATCATTAATCTATTGGCCCTCGCTGCCGGGGCCAACCACATCACAGACGGACATGACCGCTCACGGCCCATTAACCGCACGACTGTCGCCCATGGTTGAACCCCCACCATGCGAACCGGGCCGCCAGATATTCATGGCGAACTGGGCCGATCGCCCTCGCTATTCCGCCTGAGACTTCCGCTTCAGATCACGCTCATATCAGAACCGCGACCAAGATCCGCCTGTCTGTTCACATGGCCTGTCATCATGACCCGCCGGGCCTCACCAAGGGTTCATATCAGGCCATGGTTCCCAAGGATGTGGCTCACATGTATAAGAAGGCAGGGCCATACTTACACATGCGCGGGCTTCGTTGATTCGCACCGGATGGATCCAGAATCTCAAATCGACCCACAAGAGATACCACATTCATACCGTAAAGTCATAATCTTGCTCCTGAAGACTGTTTCTCTCAAAATGCAGTTGATGGACTCTTTCAAATTGAAGAATTTGCTATTTTCAAGTATTACATATATTTTGGATGATCGAGATAATGTCACCCAAAATAGAATCGATATCGCCCTCGTAAAATTAATCTGATCAAGCACGAATCTCAAGGCATTTTAAATATTTTGATCTAATTACCGATTTCAAAGAACTTAAAACTGACCGCCTAGAGACTAACATAAGAACATCAGCATACCGATCCGAGCTCGAATCGACTCAGATCAAGCTATCAGCATGAAAATGGATCCTGATCCGCCAAATGGTCACCAAACTGACATATTTATATGATCGTCGCAAATCCAACGAATCCAAGATCACCACCCGACATCATTAAGGCACCGGATCATCAAAATACACCGCTCGATCGGGATTGACGGCCGTCATGGGAGTTTTGAATTTACAAGGCGCCACTCCCAAAAATCTATATCTCACCTAATTCTCACCATTACTCAATCGAGAGATCGCCCCGTACCACCAGGTGCCACCTCAGCTGCGCCTCCTTTCTCCCCAAGATCAAGAGGTTGCTCCCGTAAGATCGCTTTTGGGAAACTTCTCCTTTTGGAGTTGATCGATATTGTATTTTCTACACTCTAATATTGTTCCTCAGAAACACCTTCTTCTCCAACTAACGAAGCGACCGTATCTTTTGAACACATAGTGAAAGTTCTACTGACCGCAAGACCGCTGGTTTTTCCCTTAACGTTTTCCCCGCATATCCTGTGTGTTGGATAATTTTGATAATAAGATCTCGCATCTACCTAATAAAATTCTAAGACGAACATATATATATATATATATATATATATATATATATATATATATATATATATATATATATATATATATATATATATATAATATCTATAATGTAATATTTATCTTTTTGATATTTTATTTATACATGAAAAATATGTATATAAATTCTCGATTATAATCTATTAAAAACCTTCATATTTCAAACTCTTTAGTTTCTATCTCATATTCCTCACATAATTATCTCATATCATTGGTTTAATTATCTTACTGTAACTAGATTAGTTATATGAGTGTGTGATAATCATGACACTCGCCTAGCTGAGCCAAGCTAAAGCGGCCAATCGGCCTTCAATCTCCACCTTAACAAGATCTATATAAAAATAGATATTGACTTCTTACGAATCTTTTTCATTATCGAAAGGTTTAGGTTCTGTTTTAGGCAGCTGTAGTTTTTTTAAAATTAATTATAAAATTATCCTGGAAAACAACCTTTTGAAAAACTATTATGTATATTACAAATATTTTTCTTTTTTAAAAATTCAAATATTAACTTTTTTAAGCCATTATACTCTATTTCAATTTCAATTAATAAATTTTATGAAAAGAAAAATAGAATAAAATAAATAGATTGATTTCTTAAAAGCAAAACAGTTAGAAAGCTATCACAAACACACTCTTACTCAAAAATTACTAATGATAATTAATAGTGTCATATTATAACAAATTATAAAGTTTAGGTGTTGAATTTTTAAATCATATAAGTTTAAATGTCATGTATGTAGTTTTTTTTTTTTTCTTAAATCCATACTAGGCTCCTCAATTTTCTTTTATAGAAATATAAATAGATATTAAATAAAAGAGAGATTTACATACATACCACAAAATTCTTATCTATTTACATATATAACGCCCAAACTTCAATTTTTTTTTTATATATAACACCACAATCTTCAATATCATATCAAAAATACCATCATATCTTACTTTTTAAAAATGAAATACACCATTTTAAGCATAAGAAAGTATTAGATAAGTAAATATATAACTTTAGGTGTTAGATATATAAATACATAAGAATTATGTGATATATATGTAAATCTTCCTCAATAAAATAGGCTCCCACACTCCTCTTACTTAGATCCTATTCAATAAATTTGCACTATACAATCATGCAATTTTTTTGGACATTTATTTTATTTTCTATGAGTGGAGTTAATGTATTGTGTTTTCAAAATAATTTTAATTGTGATGTGATGCATTTATGTTTTTTTTTTAAATGGTTAATGGATTAAAGTGGAAGGAGTTGCCCCCCTTAGAGTTATGATGGCAAGAGAAGGTTCATTGTAGAAAAGCATAAAAGTTCTTTAATATTTATTTGAGAAGATGTCAAGGTGTGACTATGCAAATATGTAAAATTTATGCACTCATATTGAAATTTGCTCATGACTTCTATAATATAGACAATTAAATTTTTGATTGATTATATCAAATAATTTATACATAAATATTTGAGATAAAAATTGTTAAAAATATTGTGCATATTAATAAAATCTAATGAAAAAATTGAATTGCATGAAACTAAACTTGATGCATTCTATAATCTAGATGTCTTGTAATATCATGAGGATATCTCTTACTATGAAATAAAATCTTTGACATTTTATATTTTAGTATTATATGTAGCAATAATATATGATTCTTGATCTTTATTATCATCTTACATATTAGTTGAAGTGTAAATGTTGACTTATTTATTAGGTTCGTTATGATCATTCCAACATAATGGCGATATACAGCTCATATATAGTGCTTTGTATTTGCATGTTGATGCTAACCTAATTATCATTATTGGACAATAACTATAACAATGGAGTCACACTTCATTATCAATTTACACATTTGATGTCATGTTGTATGTGCCTCGAATCCACTCTCAGCGTGACTTTCGAGCATGTAAACCAAGTTGTCATCCCTTTTGCCTATAGAACATATATCATTAACAATATTTTCTTTTTAGATAAAACTTTTTGGCTAGAAAAAGAAAAAGAGGTTGGAAGATTGTAATTTGATGCTTTTGATTTGGTCAATATACTGCTTTTTCATGATATTTGACATAAACTTATCTATTCAAATCTCTAGCAATGCCCCTTCATTGTTTAGTTTGTCTATTTATCTCATCAATCATTACATAATATATGCATAAGTTGGACTTCCAACAATTACCATCATAATATTATTACTTGTAGGGGGAACCCTATAAAGAATTATGAGGCCTTCTAAGTTAGTCACTTGCATCCCGATTCTTCACGTCCACAAATAATCTTATATTTGATTGATGAATTTTCTTAACTATGTTCATATCATCCTAGCAAATCATCTTTGATCCATTAGTTCATTGAATTTATGCTATAGAAACTATAATATAATAACTTTTATTGGCCAAATATTTTTGTTTATATTAGTTGTTGTTGTGCCATTATCACTAATCATTTGCTTGCAGCCATCCCCTATTTCAATCTACGCAGGTTGATCTAGTAACCCTGGGGGTTGGATCATCTAATCACCTATTAATTATATAAAGTGTAATATGATGCATCAATTATTAATATAAATAAAAAATAATTTTGTATAATATCAAATAAAAATAGAAATGCCTCTTTAAAGTTTATAAATGCAACTCATTTTAAATATTTATAACTTCAAACTCATAGAGAATTTTATTTTATAGTTGTAGAGGTTTCAATTAATAGTTTTACTATCTTGGATTCTTATTCACTGATAAAGAGAGGGGCTATTCTAATCACCATTAATTTATCATTAAGATCTTATCTCATCATACGACACCTTTAGATTATGCTATTTTCACCTCTATAAGCGAACCAATTTGATCATCTTTGGTGGTCTTTTTAACTTGCATTTGTCTCCTCATCATCGTCTCTGGGTCATGGCACCTTTAGCTCATGATCGATTCGATGGTCTTTAATTATCTCCCTAATCCCCCTGCATCATGATTGATGCCTTTGGGCTATGGCATCTTTAAGAGAGGACCAATTTGTTTATCTTACTTTTTTTTTTGTCTCACTTTTTATGTTATGGAAGTGTAACCTCTTAGTGTATATAGATATGTCCACCTTCAATGACTCACATGACTTTATTTTGTCATCTTATCTTTCACCTCATGGTCATCCCACTTTTACCTCTAAAAAATGACTAATGTCATTACCATTTCATGTAACAATTATTTTTTTTATCTATCTTATATTAAATTTTTCTTTGAGTTTGAGAGGACAACCCTTTGTAACTTATGTTTATTATTAATAAAATTTTATTTTATATATTATAAAAAATTGTTCTCCTCCTCTAGTGGAGAATAATTATGGAGATAATAAGAGAATCTTGAATGGTAATGAAAACTAGAAAGTGGTTGGGCAAGGATGTTTGGAAGAAAGTATTCAGACGATAGTAATTGAGTATAGTTGATTAAGTAATAATTTGTCAACAATGTTAGTTGGATGACTGTGGTTGTTGACAATGGTTGTCAATGCCAATCATCATAATCATCAGAGAAAGCTTTTAGTTCTTTAAATTTATTAGTACTTTCTCAATTCAAGTCATGTTATTCTCTCCACACTCTTGTAAAAAAATATATGATTTATTTATAGTTTTATTCGTTGAATTGTGATAGTTTTAGCCAATATCTCAAAACACCTAATTGAATAACTTGAATCAATTATTTTAATAATATATAGTTTATTCAACATTGTAGTTCAAATCATAAGCTTGCTCACTTTTTTTTTTTTATTTTTTTTATCAAGCACTCTATTTGATTATAAGCATGAAAGATCATTTAATTATTCAATTAATAATTTAAAATTTTCAATCATATTTCAAGTATTTGATTTTAAACTTATTTGAACTTAGATCTAATCACTTTTTCTTGTTATTTTTTTCCGCTTTATTGAGATACTAAGTTGAATTATAAACTTGATGAAACTGAATAACTAATGATTTTGAATTTAATTCAAAAAATTTCAACTCAAATATTGTCTTGATATTCATACTTGATCAAATGGATTCTCTAGTGAGGTAAGTCATTGAATAATTTTTTATGTTTTTGTCTTATGGAAAAAATTTGTGAAGGAATATCAAGATTATTTAAATTTCATTTTCAATTAATTTAAAATCCAATGTACATCTTATTGAGACTAATTGAATGAGCTTATATCACCTAATTTTGATGTTATTGAGGTGTTAAAAATGCTACATAAACATCAAATGTGTAAGTTTAGTCTCTCTAGGTTGCTCAATGAACCATTTGAGATTTTGAAAAAATAATCAAAATGCTCCAATAACAAATATATATAAATAGATATTTATTTTGCACTTAATGGGGATTTTAATTGGTCATAAAGCTCTTAGGCTTGAATAATATTAAAGCTTTGCTTACCGATCGACATTTATATTCACTACTTATGATCAACCAACACTAATGATCATTGGTGACATCCATTATCAAATGACCACCATGGTGTTATGCCGATCAACATTGATGCCCTGCCATAACCCTCTATCAGCAGATCGACAACCATCATCGACTAACTGACTTCACATGCCATCAATTGATGCTAACATTGATGTTTATTACCCCCTTTTATTTATCCACCATTTTTTTTGTCTCACTTTTTATGTTATGGAAGTGTAACCTCTTAGTGAATATAGATATGTCCACCTTCAATGACTCACATGACTTTGTCATTTTATCTTTCACCTCATGGTCATCCCACTTTTACCTCTAAAAAAGAACTAATGTCATTACCATTTCATGTAACAATTATTTTTTTATCTATCTTATATTAAATTTTTCTTTGAGTTTGAGAGGACAACCCTTTGTAACTTATGTTTATTATTAACAAAATTTTATTTTATATATTATAAAAAATTGTTGTCCTCCTCTGGTGGAGAATAATTATGGAGATAATTAGAGAATCTTGAATGATAATGAAAACTAGAAAGTGGTTGGGCAAGGATGTTTGGAAGAAAGTAACACTATAGTAATTGAGTAAGATTAAGTAACAATGTTAGTTGGATGACTGTGGCTGTTGACAATGGTTGTCAATGTCAATCATCAGAATCATCAGAGAAAGCTTTTAGTTCTTTAAATTTATTAGTACTTTCTCAATTCAAGTCATGTTATTCTCTCCACACTCTTGTGAAAAAATATATGATTTATTTATAGTTTTATTCGTTGAATTGTGATAATTTTAGCCAATATCTCAAAACACCTAATTAAATAACTTGAATCAATTATTTTAATAATATATAGTTTATTCAACATTGTAGTGTCCTAATGACCTCATAATTTAGTAATCTTGCTCACTTTTTTTTTTTTTATCAAGGCACTCTATTTGATTATAAGCATGTAAGATTCAAATATCATTTAATTATTCAATTAATAATTTAAAATTTTCAATCATATTTCAAGTATTTGATTTTAAACTTATTTGAACTTAGATCTAATCACTTTTTCTTGTTATTTTTTTCCCGCCTTATTGAGCTACTAAGTTCAATTATAAACTTGATGAAATCGGATAACTAATGATTTTGAATTTAATTCAAAAAAAATTTCAACTTAAATATTGTCTTGATAATCATACTTGATCAAATGGATTCTCTAGTGAGGTAAGTCTTTGAATAATTTTTTATTTTTCTGTCTTATGGAAAAAATTTGTGAAGGAATATCAAAATTATTTAAATTTCATTTTCAATAAATTTAAAATCCGATGTACATCTTATTGAGACTAACTGAATGAGCTTATATCACCTAATTTTGATGTTATAGAGGTGTTAAAAATGCTACATAAACATCAAATATGTAAGTTTAGTCTCTCTAGGTTGCTCAATGAACCATTTGAGATTTTGAAAAAATAACCAAAATACTCCAATAAAAAAACATATAAATAGATATTTATTTCGCACTTAATGGGGATTTTAATTGGTCATAAAGCTCTTAGGCTTGAATAATATTAAAGCTTTGGTTTTACCGACATTACTTTATATTCACTATCAACCAACAACTCATCGATCATGCATCCATCAAATTACCATCATGGTGTTATGCCGATCAACATTGATGCCCCGCCATAACCCTCTATCAGCAGATCGACAACCATCATCGACTAATTGACTTCACATGCCATCAATTGATGCTAGCATTGATGTTTATTACCCCCTTCTATTTATCCACCATTTTAACTACTCACACTAGAGTCTATGTCCAATAGTCAATATTTTCTAATATTAACTTATATACTTAATGGGAATGGCAAAATTTTGTAATATACACCACACATAGTTGAGAGATTTATCTAAATTATGACATACAAAATTTTCACATAGTGAAAGATTAACTCTTTTATTCGCTTACTATTCAATGGACCAAGGGCCATTTGGGGTGGCTCTCGTGTTATGGTGGGATGTCGCATTGCGTTGCAATACCATTTTGGTATTACATTTATGCCATGTTTTGATAAATCTGCGATGAGAAAGCTATATTTCCAACCTTATATGGTACCCGTGATGGCTATGAGAAATTTGTGGTTTAACTTTTGTAAATTTTATAAAAGATTTGTATACCCATCATAGCTTCTTCAAACAACACCTCCACCATTATTTTTTTCATAGAATTGTAGCTGTCCCAAATAGACCCAAAGTCATTAGAAAGAGGTCAAAATTAGTTTGAATTCTAATATGGTTAGAACCTAAATTCAAATAATTAGCCTTAGTTGAAACTTATATTTTACTTGAGCTTCTCTAGCGATGGCATGTGAATGAGACAACGAATTCTTAATGAGCTCGAATTCTTAATGCGAGCTCATTGGAGACATCAATAGGAGCAGTAACATAGAAGCTATTTTGTGGTGAGAGCTCATTTAGGGCATTTACAGGAACGATAATGGAGAATAATATTCGGTGAAAAGACCTTACTAAGAGTATTGACAGGAGCATACAATATGTGAAGTAGAATTTGAATTTATAAGTTACAACAATGGAGTTGAGTATTTTGATATGGGAGCTCTTTGAGGATGATATTGCGGGTTTAGTGAGGCGCAAGGGAGAAGATTAGTACGTGATAAGAGCTGTTGGTGATAGACATGACTAGATTGTCATTGTAAAAGGAAAAGAGCGGTCACAAGGAGAAGTTGTTAACAAAGCCATAGTGTGATCATAAACATGTGAAGCTAAATAGAATTTTGTAATTGAAGCTCATTATGATAAATTTAATGAGCTTAAGGATGTGTGAAGGAGAATATACCTTCAAATTTTAGCTTGAATGAGGTTCTATGTCGAACCTTTATTTAAATTAAATTCTAAGAATATTTTGAATGTGAATCAGTTTAAATCAATCTTATTTGTAAGTGTAGAAAACCAGAATGGAGGAAAGTTTACCTCGACATTCCAAAGACACAATACACACAAAAAGAGCTAACAGGAGACACCCATAATTTTAACGGAAAACCCTCAAAAGAGTGGGAAAAATCACTGGCCTAGCCCAAGAAAAGCTTCCACTATGTATATTTCTGAGTACAAAGTCTTCCTGATAACTGCACAGCTGCAGAGAGAGGAACAACCTGTAACAATGATCAATTGTAGCATATAGGAGATGCCGGGTAACTTCGTGGGAATACACAAGGCATAGACGATTTGATGGTCGAGCTTGAGTGCGATCTTGTTTTCAGGCATCTTGTTTGAGGATCTTCAAGCTCGTGAGCTCTCTTCCCTCCTCACTGCTTTTCCTTCTTCCTGCCTCTGATTCCTTTCCTTTCTTCCTGTTTGACTCTTTTCCTTTTCTTCCTTTCCTTGACTCTTCCTTTCTTCCTTGACTCTTCCTCTTCCTGAACTCTTCTTCCTTGTTGCTTTCATTTTTTTCTTTATTTCATTGACTCTTTCCTCTTCTTCCTGCTCTGACTCTTCCTCTTCTTCCTTGCTTCTGCTCTTCTTCTTCTTTACTTGCTTCAGCCCTCTTCTTTCACTTGCTTCAGCCTCCTTCTTTCATCTGCCCTGCGAGAATGAAGGCCATTTATCTGAGGAGGGTGCATTCTTATAAATTCACGTAGCCTGACTCACTCCCTCGACGGACGGCTCGTGATGATTCCTTCTGATCATTTGATGTATTTTGAGAATTTGATGCCCAAATGAAGTCTAATTATGAGATCTAGCTCGATCCCGCCGTCGGAGACACCTGGATTTGATTATAAACATTCTCTATATTTGAGAGTCGCTTGGGATTTAACTGATGTCCCAAAGCATTCCAATGATTTTAAGTTGATCTCGATCGATTTTGACTCAAAATCATATCGCTTTCGACATCAAGATTTGTGCTTTGACTAGTGGTATTTTGAGAGCCATATCAGTAAGGAATTTCATAAAATAATCAAAGAAGATTTACATACATATCACATAATTCTTATGTATTTATATATTTAACACCCAAAGTTATATATTTACTTATTCAACACTTTTTATGCTTAATAGGTGTATTTTACTTTTAAAAAGAGAGTGATGGTGATATTTTTGATGTGATATTGAAGATTGAGGTGTTATATATGCAAAAATCAAACTTTGGGTGTTAGATACGTAAATTCATAAGAATTATGTGATATATATTCAAATCCCTCAAATAAAATATTGTAATTTTATCATATATATAAATTATAGGTTGTAGTTAAAAAAAAAAGGTCATTTACATACATAACACTCAATTTTTATATATTTACATATCTAATACCTAAATTTCTATATTTATAAAAGTATCACCCAAATATTTGATATTACATAAAATTAGCACTATAATTAAAATTTTAAAGTGAATATATTTTGATGTATAAAAAATGCTGTATTTATAAATATTTAATTTTAGATGTTACATGTATAAATACATAAGAATTATATGCTACGTGTATAAATTTCTAAAATAAAAATATTTATTTAATTATATGTATTATGAGATACATAGTTAAAAATTTCTAATTATATATTATTAAAAATAAAAAAATAATTCACATAATTAAAAAGAAATTAATAAAGTGTGCAGCATATTTTTCTACGAAGTTTTAGGCTGTAGGCCTCCTTGTCCAATGCTTGGAACAAGCTTCGCCTGTCGTCGACTCTGAGAACTAGTTCACTTTCCTTCTCTATCGCTGCCGGCTACTTCCACTGCAATGGCGCAGAAGAAGACTCACCGTCCATCCTCCGACGACCCGGAAGAGCTCGCCCGCATTGCTCTTCAGGCCGTCCTACTTGCCGATAGCTTTGCTCAGAAGTTCCGCCCAATAACCCTCGAGCGTCCCAAGGTTTTAAATCCAAACCCTAGTCCTATCACATCTTCTATGGCTCTGGATTCCTTTTTTTTTGTCTGCTTACAAGTTTTTCCACTACTCGTTTCTTCTGAAGGTGCTCTTGCCGTTGGTTAATGCCCCGATGATTGAGTATGCCCTTGCCTGGCTTGAGTCCGTCGGTGTCGAGGAAGTATTTGTTTTCTGCTGTGCTCACTCTCAGCAGGTGAAAAGCTATCTGGAAAATTCCCAGTGGACAAATCAGCCTGGCTCGTTCTCCGTCACCACCATAGAATCTCACGACGCCGTCAGCGCTGGAGATGCCCTACGTGTCATTTATAATCACGGAGTTGTGAGTGTCTGATTCTTTCTAAATAACGGGGCTTCTTTATTCTTTGATCTGCGTTTGGTAGTGTTGGATGTTAGTTCTGGAAGGCTTAAGTTTTTTTAGCAGAAAGTTTGCGTAAATGAGTTCTACTTTTTGGAATTCATTTCATATATGCGTTATATATGTTCGAATTATGCGGATTTGAAAATCACCTTTAATATATATATATATATATATATATTGATATGAAGTAATAAAATATCATTTATAAAGTTGATGGAAAGATTAACATAATATACTTTAATAGAAATAATAAAATAGTAATAAAAATAATATAAATTTAATAGAAAGATGAGTAAAATGTAAATTCCCTCTTGTCCATACAAATACTAACTCAAAGGAAAAAAAAAGTCATCATTGGTGCTCATTTCAATAAAACTTCAAATACTTACATATTCATAAACTTGCCAAAATGTTGAATTGTAATGCCTCAGAACTGCTGGGCACCTAGAAAGAATTGAGCAAGGCTTTTAGAAGATAAGCATCACAACTGACACGGTAATATTGTTCCAAGACAAATGACAAATAAGACTTTTTGAAGATGAAGCTAAGCTAGCAATTAAACTAAATTAGGAATTTACCAAGTCTCCTTAAAAATACGATGATAACTAATGCAAAGGTAACCAAGAAACAAATACAAAAACATAGAATTGAAAAACATAGGACTAATTATGCATTTTTTGGGGGGCCAAAGTCTTACTGTTCACTATCATTCCTTGTTCTAGATGTACTCCTTCAGTCCCAAGTCTATTGGCCACATACATGTGTCAATCTTGTTGGAAAACAACCCAGCTGCACTTTATCGAAGTTTTCTCTACTTCCTACAATCAAGTACAAAGGTGTTCAACAACAATGGTAGCTACCTATTGAGGTCCTGTTCCAAAGTTAGTGGATGAAAACATCCACACTTCCACCGATAATTGCAAGAAAATCCAATGAAGGATTAGGTTGGTTTTTAATATATCTAAATAAGAAACAGTTTAATAGAACTAGAAGATAACAAAGTCCCTGATAGGAGCTTCTTGCATTCTAAATCTCTCTCCCTTGTCAGCCTTTATAGAGATTCATTGTGTTTTTAGCTAGCTAAATTAGCATTAGCTTTGCTTGTATGTCCCTTCCTAGGGTTGCAAACGAACCGAGTCGAGCTGAGCATATATGTGTTCAAGCTTGAGCTTGTTTAATATTATCAAGTTTGAGCTCGATCCGAGCTTTTAAGAATAGTGTTCAAGCTCGAGTTTGTTTACCAATATCGAGCTCGAGTTCGATTCGAGTTTGTCACGAGCTCGGTTCAAATTAGATTATCAAGCCTGTTAACGAGTTGCTCGTTTAATAAAATAAATGAGCTTTAATCAAGCCTTAATCAAGCTTGTTCATGAGCAGCTTGTTGAGAAATATATATGAGCTGTATCAATTAAAGCTTATTAAACCAAAAAAAAAAAGAATTTGAACAATATTGTTCACAAACAAGCCTTAATCGAGCCATAATCGAGCTCCTTAGCAAACTTGCTCATCAGCTTTAAATGGTAATGTTCATGAACATAAATGAACCGAATGATAGTTTCAAGCTTGTTCATTTAGCAATCAAGTATTTTAAAGAGTGTTCAAGCTTATTTGATTAGTTAATCAAACGAACATGAATGAGCTCTAATTAAGCCGAGCCACAAGTAGCTTGTTGAATGCTCGGTTCATTTGCAGCCCTATCCCTTCCGGAACCTCCATGATTCAAAAATTGTTGCCACACAATAGAGGTTGATGAACACATGGGAAAGGACTGTCCATGAGATGATCCTGTCCCTTGCACAACTATCAAGATTGTTGTTATGGTTGACTGAATGATTTTTTGCTTGTGGACTGCACCACCAAAGAGACCATAGGACCATATTATGAGTCACTATTTGACTCAAAAAGGCACCTCTTGTTGTTTGTTCATCTCATGTAATTGTTGGAGAAGGGCTCGAGCTTAGAGTTGGTGGTGGAGTCCTGAACTCCACCACTAACTCTCTTTACCCACTTGTCGTCCAAACTTAAAGACCCAAACAGGGATAAATCTGAAAAAATTGCCAATCTCTAAGTATGGGTCTAGCTAGCCCTCCTTAATAAAGCTCACACTCTCCTAATTTCAGAACAACCCCAATAAAAGAAGCATAACAAAAGCATGCCTTACCAATTAAATTTATTTATTAAAAGGATCCCTAAATACTATGCCATGTTTCCCTAGTAAGCGGAGACTTGTTCTTGACATCTTGAACACTTTTTTGTTTGTAATATGGTTTTAATTCGACAACTTTTAAAGTCGCAGAGATGCTTATATCTCTCGGTTGACATGTATTCTCTCCAATACATTCGATGACTCAATAAAGGACCTTTAACTTTTGTTAAGTTTTCCAAAAGGTTCCAGTGGAAAGAGTTTTATTGTTATCAAATCGATACTTGATCGCCTTCTTAAAAAATAATTGATGCACGAGATTTGTTATTTTACCTTTTGTATTAAGTGTTTTTCTTTATGATCATTGATCCTAATTTGTTGGTGTAATTTCTTGATATCACTTGCTCGTTTACTTGCAACTATATTGAATTCAGTGTTGGTAATAAGAGTTAGCTCTAAGGATGCAATAAGATTATAGCCATAAACTACTTGAAAAGGATCACATCTTATTGTTTAGCTAATAGATCTATTGTAAACAAACTTGGCTTGACCTAAATTAAGATCTCATTGCCAGTTTTTTTTTTTTTCCAAAAAAATACCAAAATTGATTTCTCAGGCTATGATTGTTATCCTTTATTTTGTTATTAGAACCCAACTTTCACCATAACATATTTCAAAAATGACCTAGAAATTACATGCAAGTGTAAAATTTATTGATATATACATCAACAATATACGAAGCATCATGTGTTTGTGGCAAGGGACATAAAGGGGCGTTTTGAAAAAATGGTCTATAATTTCTATAGTCGAATCTTTATGTCTTTGGGTATTTGGAAGTTCAACCACAATATCCATGCTCACTTTTATCCATAATGAGTAAGGTATGGATAGAGGGTTGTATAATTTAGGTTTTTTGACCCTTCTTTGCTATGTGGCACTCTCAACATCCCTTAATGGGTTGGTCAACATGCCACTTAATAGCAGGCCAATAAAAAAAAAATTCACTTGAAACATGGTAGTGATATTGTCATGATTGAAATATCTTTATAACAACCTTCATGACATTCAAGTAAGATGATGTCTCGTTGCAAATGTAATGTAATACTAACTTGATTATCAAAAAAACAAATTCTCATATTGAATTTGAAAAACTAACAAGCTCCTTATTGGCATAGATGATATTTCCTCACAAAATCTATATCTTCTGGGTAAAGGTTTTTTATTATCTTGAAACCAATGACCTTAGACTAAAGGGAATGTTGATGACTAAGAGCATCTATATTCTTGTTTGAATACTTGATTTATGCTTTAAATATAATGAAAAGATGAAAGAAATTTGACCCACTTAACCTATATACCCTTGAGTTTATTTTGACTATGTAGGTGCTTTAAAGCTTCATGGTCAAAATACAAAACAGCCTCATTAGATAATTATCATCTGGATAAAGGTCATTTATTATCCTAAAACTAATGACCTTGAACCGAAGGGATTGTCGACGACTAAGTGTATCTATATTCTTGTTTTGAATAGTAGATTAATGCTTTAATATATAATGAAAAGATGAAAGAAATTGACCCACTCAATTTGTATACCCTTGAGTTTATTTTGATTATGTAGGTACTTTAAAGATTCATGATCGAAATACAAAAATAAATTTAATTAATTAAGTGATTCCACTGTTTTAAGGCTCGAATGTTTCATAGATTATATATATTACGTGGAGCATTTTATTTAATTTCTCATGGAATATGTGGCCGTGTGTCCTCTTTGACTCAAAACAACACTACTCATATCGAATGCATTATCATCAACTTCTAATATGCAATTGCAATTAGGTTGAGCCAAAACTATTGTTTTAGTTACTATTTGTTTAAGCTCATCAAAACTGGATTTGGTTGCTGTGTCCTAACAAATTCATCTCTTTCAAGTAATCGGACAAAGGAGCAACTATCAAATTAAAGTTTTTAATAAATCGGTGATAGATAGATGTAAGATTGTGGGAACTTTGAATATTAGAGAAAGATTGAGTCGTCTAATCCATGATGGTCTTGATCTCCTCGTAGTCCATTTTCATCATAATAATATAAATGATATATCCAAGAAAACTAATTTTATGAGCCAAGAATCGACATTTACTTGGATTGACATATAATTTTTCTCAACATAATCTCTCAAAGTATTGTTACTAGTAGTGTACATGATCCTCCAATATAGGACTGTAAATCATTATATCATAGAAGTATACTACAACACATTTACTAGTGAATGACCAGCAAATAAGTATTTACGAGCATTAGTACCACCTTCTCACTCTCACAAGTATATAAGCATTCATGTGACCATCATAAATGGTGTGTTTATCATATTGATATGATCGACCTAAAATAAATGGCAGACATCCATCAAAATAATGTTGCACTAAACCTTCTAAAATTTCTTATTGATAGAAAATTGTATTTTGATGGAGGAAAATTACTTACCGAGCATTGCCATTTACAAGGAAACTAGATAGTTTTGCTATAATATATTTTATACATGCTGCACTGCAAAAGGAAACAAAAATATAATTCTATTTTTAATAGAGAAACATTCTACACAAGATCACCTAAGCCTTACCTTACAAATTATTTTGGTTGCATAAGGGAAATGAAATTAAGGTGTCTATATGATGTTTAGCGCTTGTCCTCAGCTTCTTGTATTTCTTCTTCATCATTTTTGTTTCCCTATGATGCTTCTTCAGCTAATGACATGCCTTGACGATTGGATCAATGGGGTAATGCGATCAAATCTTAAGCATAAAAAATATTTGATGGGTTAATTCTTGTTAGTGGATGTATTTGATTTGTTAGTGTCTACCGGATGCAACAACAACAACAACAAGCTTTTATCCCACTAAGTGGGGTCGGCTATATGAATCCTTCGTCTCCATTTTGTCCTATTATGTGTCAAATTCTCATTTAATTCAAGTATACTAAGGTCATTTTTTATCATCTTAATCAAGTCTTTTTAGGTCAACCTCTACCTTTCTTAACATAAGGCAAATCTAATGCATCTACTCTCCTAACCGGGTCATCGGATGGCTGACGCTTTATATGGCCAAACCATCTAAGGCGACTCTCTCTAATTTTATCTGCCACCGGAGCTACACCAACTTTTTCCCGAATATACTCATTTCGCATTTTATCTCTAAGAGTAAAGCCACTCATCCATCTGAGCATCCTCATCTTTGTAACACTTAACTTAGTCTTATGCTTATCTTTTATTGGCCAACATTCTGCACCATAAGTCATTGCAGGTCTTACCACCATCTTATAAAATTTTTCCTTAAATTTAAGTGGAACTTTTTTATCACACAACAAGCCAGATGCATTCCTCCACTTCAACCATCCAACTTGAATTCTACTAATAACATCTCCATCTATTTCACCATCATTTTGAATAATAGAGCCTAAATATCTGAATCGCTCACTCTTATTAATGACTTGTTCACCAAATGTCACAACACTATCACTAGAACTTCTACAACTAAAATTACACTCCATATATTCAGTTTTAGATCTACTTAAATGAAAACCTTTAGACTCTAATGTTAACCTCCATAATTCAAGTTTCTCTTGGACTCTCTCTAGTCTTATCAACAAGAAGAATGTCAAAGAAAAAGCATACACCAAGGTACATCTTCGTAAATGCCTGAAGAACATCCATAACTAAAGCAAAAAAGATAAGGGCTTAAAGCGATCCTTGATGTAATCCAATTGAAATGGGAAAATATTTTGACAATCCTCCTTGTGTTTGGACGTAAGTAATAGTATACATATCCTTAATGACTTGAATATAACCAATATTAACTCCTTCGCTCTAACTCTTCAAAGAATATCTCTTGAAACTTTATAATAAGCTTTCTCTAAATCAACAAATATCATATTTAAATCCTCCTTACTTTCTCTATACTTCTCCATCAAATCTCTTAACAAATGTATAGCATCCATAGTAGATCTACCTGGCATGAAACCAAATTAATTATGAGAAACTTTTGTATCACATCATAACCTATGCTCAATTACTCTCCCATAATTTTAATGTATGACACATTAACTTAATTCCTCTATAATTTGCACTCTTGTGCATCACCTTTATTCTTAAATATATAGAACCAACGAACTCTTTCTTCACTTATCTGCATCTTTTAGTCTTTAAAATAACATTAAAAGATTTGTAAGAAATTCCTGATCTCCTAAACATTTCCACACTTCTATTAATATCATCAAGTCCTACCGCTTTTCCATATTTTATTTTCTTTAAAACTTCTCTAACTTCAAATTTACTAATCTGACGATAAAATAAAATTCTATTTTATTAGGGTATTAAGGTTCTAAAATCAATCATATTCGGATCCTTCATTGAAAAGTTTATCAAAATATCCCATCCACCTATTTTCAATATTCTTTTCTAAGATAAACACTTTATTATCTTCATCCTTAATACACCTCACTTGAACTAAGTCTTTACTTCTCCCATCTCTTTGGTTGACTAACTTATATATACATCTTTCACCTTCAGATCTAATCTATCAGTATAAATCACTAAATAAATTTTTCATCATATATTACTTTCTTATAATCTTTCTGTGCCACTTTTATATCTTTCCCATTCTCCAAGTTTTTACATCTAAACCAAATTTTATAACAATCTTTTATTTCTTATTTTTCAGACTCAATTTACCACAAACTATTTTATTAAAAGAACTTTTCCTTTTGATTCTCCAAGATATTTTTAAGAACTGCTTAATTTCACTTCTTACTTTTTCCCACATAATATTACTTCCTTATGAACATCCCAAATTCTAATTTCTTGTAGGCTTTAAAAATATTTTTATTTATGTTTCTTTAAGTCATTCCCCATCTAATCCTGGACAATAATTTAGTTTATTTTTCTCTTACAACTTTTCATTTTAAAATCTAAAATTAATAGTTGGTACTTAAAATTTCACTTGGAATGACCTTACAATCTTTACAATCTAAACAATCTATTTTTCTTATCGAAAATAATCAATCGTGTTTTACTAGATCCATTTTATAAATAATAATATGTTCATATCTTTTCTTAAATAAAGTGTAAGAACTAAAATCATGTGGCAAAATCTAATATACCTTTACCTTTTCATTATTCTCTAAATCCATAATCACCATGAACACTTTTAAAATCTTCTACCACTCTACCAATATGCCCATTTAAATATCCTCCAATAAATACTTTTTTTTCAAGAGGTATCTTTTGTATTAATCCCTCTAATTCATTCAAAATTTTTCATTTGAGCTTACATCCAAACCTACTTGAGGAGCATAAACACTATAACATTGATAATCTTAGTATCAACAATAATCTTTAAAGCTTTAATTCTATCTCCACATCTATTAATATTTATGACATTATCCTTCAAACTTTTATCTATAATCACACCTACACCATTTCTAGTTCGACTTCTACCTGAATACCAAAGTTTGAAACCTAAACTATCAATCTCCTTGGCCTTCTCCCAATCCATTTAGTTTCTTGAACACATAAAATATTTATTTTTCTTTGAACCATAATATCTATTAATTCCATTAATTTACCTAGTAAGAGTACCTATATTCCAAGATCCTATCCTAATTCTAGTTTCATGGGTGACTTCTTTGCCCATCCGTCCATAATGTGGGAACCTTGCTTATTTAACACCGCACGCCGATACGTGCTTGACATTTTTTTCAGTGTTGATACAACGGCCACTTCGGGACGCCTAGCATTAACACAATGATTTAAAGGATTCATGTCATGATTATTTCGACAAATTTTACGCTGGCTGTCGACTATCTATCGCAACCCTCCGCTGGATGCAACTGATTAATAAAATTGTTTTTGTATTCAATTCACCCTCAAATTTAGAATATTCAGCTTTACCTCAAAAACTTGATATAACTTTCTTAGAAACTTCTAGTAGTCTTCGTCCTCTTCGGATGATTTTTAAAACATCTTATAGAAAGGGTTGTTCATACTTTTCGTGATTGTCATCTGAATTTATTTGTGCGCCCCATGATCTTGCCACTCACATTCCCCATGATTGTTATGATCATTGAATTTGTTTTGTCAGGCTTTCCATGATGACATCTTCGGCTTATCATTAGCTATTATTCCTCGACAACATCCTAAGGCTGTGATATCCCTTGATATTGGACTATTGATTTGAGACAAATGACGTAAGACTTTTTTGGAGGTGAAGGTAAGTCAGGAATTACACTCAATCAAGTCTCCACTAAGTCTCCTTGACACCCATAGGAGAACAAGATGACATCCAATAAGGATGTAACCAAGAAATAAATACAAGAACTTAGAATTGAGAAAAATAGAGCTGACAATGTAGTTTTGTGTCTGAAGACTCACTACCGCACCCTCATTTTTCATTCTAGATTTACTTCTTCAGTACCATGCCTGTCGACCATGTACATGTGCCAAGCTAGATAGAAAACTGCCCAGCTGCACTTCTTAGGATTACTTCTTGCTACCTACAATCTAGTATGACGCTGTCCAACTGCTATGGTGGTTGAAAATATCCGCACTGCCAATGATTACTGCAAGAAAATCCAATGAAGGATAGGCAAATCACTATTACAGCAGAATAAGAAACAAATTAATAGAACTAGAAGACAACAAAGAACTTGATCGAAGCTTTTTGCATCCCACATATCTTTTCCTTGCCAGGTCCAGTAGAGATTCCTTGTTTTTTCAACTAGCTGAGTTGGTACTGGCTATCATTGACTGCCCCTTGAAGAACCTTAATGGTTTTAACTTCTAAAAACTGCTGCTGCACACTAGAGATTGATCGACATACGTGAAAGGACTGCCCGCCAGATGATCATGATCACATCCCTTACAACACCTGTCAGGAATCTTCACAGAAGAACTTTCTGTGTATTGCACCTCCCAGGAGACCATATGGTGCTACTGTTAGTGACTGTGGCGCAAAGAGCTTGCTACCATCTGCTGTTTGTTTGCCTCAGGTGACTGTCAGAGATGGGTAGGAGCTTGACGTTGATGGTGGGGGAGTTCCAGACTTTGCTACAAACACGTTTTCTCACCTCCTTTACTACAAACTAAGTGAGTCCTTTTCAATTCAGGATAAACTAGAAATAAATTACCGCCAAAACTGCCTATTTTTAAGAGTATGTGGGTATAAATTGGCAAGCTCCCTTGATTAAAATATAATTATTGAAAAGGACCCCCAAGACTATGTTAACAAAACTAATTATATGTTAGTTCAGTAATACTATTTTTTTTTTTTGCTGAATGAAATGAAGTAGCAGTAACATGAAGGATCTGAATGTACGATTGATTTTAGCAACCTTAATATCCTAAATAAAAATAGAGAATTTTATTTTTATCGTCGTATTAGTAAATCTGAAGTTAGAGAAGCTTTAAAGAAAATGAAATGTGGAAAAGCAGTAGGACTTGATGATATTCCAATAGAAGTGTGGAAATGTTTAGGAGATCAAGGAATTTTTTGGCTTACAAATCTTTTTAATGTTATTTTAAAGACTAAAAAGATGCTAGATGAGTGAAGAAAGAGCTTGTTGGTTCCTATATTTAAGAATAAAGGTGATGCACAAGAGTATGCAAATTATAGAGGAATTAAGTTAATGTATCATACATTAAAATTATGGGAGAGAGTAATTGAGCATAGGTTACGATGTGATACAAAAGTTTCTCACAATCTGTTTGGTTTCATGCTAGGAGATCTACTATGGATGCTATACATTTGATAAGAGGTTTGATGGAGAAGTATAGAGAAAGTAAGGAGGATTTACATATGATATTTATTGATTTAGAGAAAGCTTATGATAAAGTTTCAAGAGATGTCCTTTGGAGAGATCTAGAATAGAAAGGAGTTAATATTGGTTATATTCAAGTCATTAAGGATATGTATACTAGAGCTATTACTTGTGTCCATACACAATGATGATTGACAAAATATTTTTCCATTTCAATTGGATTACATCAAGGATCAGCTTTAAGCCCTTATCTTTTTGCTTTAGTTATGGATGTTCTTACTAGGCATTTACAAGAAGATGTATCTTGGTGTATGCTTCTTGTTGATAAGACTAGAGAGGGAGTCCAAGAGAAACTTGAATTATGGAGGTCAACATTAGAGTCTAAAGGTTTTCGTTTAAGTAGATCTAAAACTGAATATATGGAGTGTAATTTTAGTTGTAGAAGTTCTAGTGGTAGTGTTGTGACATTAGATGAACAAGTCATTAATAAGAGTGAGCGATTCAAATATTTTGGTTCTATTGTTCAAAATGATGGTGAAATAGATGGAGATGTTATTAGTAGAATTCAAGTTGGATGATTGAAGTGGAGGAATGCATCGTGTGATAGAAAAGTTCCACTTAAACTTAAGGAAAATTTTATAAGATGGTGGTAAGACCGCAATGACTTATGGTGGAGAATGTTGGCCAATAAAAGAGAAACATAAGACTAAGTTAAGTGTTATAGAGATGAGGATGCTGTGGATGAGTGGTTTTACTCTTAGAGATAAAATGAAATGAGTATGTTAAAAAAAGTTGGAGTAGTGATAAGATTGGAGAGAGTCGCCTTAGATGGTTTGGCCACATAAAGCGTCGTCCGATGACTTAGAGAGAGTAGATTTCTTGTTAAGAAGAGGTAGCCTAAAAAGACTTGGTTAAGATGTATAAAAATGACCTTAGTATACTGGATTTAAATGAAAATTTGACACATAATAGGACACAATGGAGATGGAGGATTCATATAGCCGACCCCACTTAGTGGGATAAAAGCTTGTTGTTGTTGTTGAAATGAAGTAGCAGTAACTCTCACGGAGAGGAGCAACTACTATGCTACAATGCCTGCTGATTTCCTTTCAACACATTGTTATAGTGTTGGTTTTCTTGTTTTTTAATAAGCAAGACAACTGAAAACTAGTCTGATCTCACATCAGTCGTGGTTTCTTTTTAAGGTTTTAGTATCAATATTTTGATTGTTGTTCCTGGAGATGATATCTTCTTGAAATATGACGTAGGTTTCAATGTGGTTGTGCCTTTGATAGTTATTTGCCGGAAATAATTAATCTTCATACTGTTTTTGTGCTTTTAATAAAGCTTAATACATTAATAATAAAATTAATTATGAAAAAAACCCCCAAAACCTATGTCAGCAACACTATTTATATGCTACTTCAATAATACCATTTTGTTTGTTGAATGAAAAGAAGTCTGTGCAACTCTCACAGAGAGGACCAAGTTGCATGTTACATTTCTTATTAATTTTCATTTAATACAGATTGTTATATTTTTGGGGTTTTGCTTTATTTAAGGGGATATACATATATAACACACAATTCCCATGTGTTTACATGTCTAATACTTAAACATTAGTGTTTACTTATATAACATTTTGATATTTCAATCACATCAAAACATAACCCAAATGATGTATTTTATGTGAGAGGTTAATATTAGTGTTATTTTTGATGTGATTTAAAGATTTGAGTATTATACAAATAAAAATTAGGCGTTATATATGTAAATACATAAGAATTGTGTGGTATGTATGAAAATCTTCCTTTTTTTCAAGCAAAGCAACTAAAAACCATTCCAAAGTATGCCTTTCTTGGTTTCTTTGGTAAGGTTATTATATCATGATCTTTATAGTTATTCCTGGAGAATATATTCTGTTAAAAATATTAGTACATTCAATGTTGTTTGTGCCATTGATAGTTTTTTTTGATAGAAATAATCAATCTTCATGCTATTTTAGTCAATGAGTTTTTTTGGATTATGTACTACTAGATTATAAATATATACATTTATGCCAATATACTTGGTGGACTTTCTATGGCATAAACATTTGAAAATCTGATGTATGTAAAATACTACTTAAAGTAAAATGATGTATTTAACTCTATGGTATTTGGTTTTTTTTAAAAGAAATTTAACTGTTTAGTCTTTTTATGTTTAGTAATACTGCCATTGGCGGATTTTAAGTCTTGGATGAGAAAAGTGGAGGGCTAAGTTAGGTAGTTGACAGCCAACATAAATCTTGTTGAAAACTATGACATGAATCCTTTAATAAATTGTGTCAATGCTAGGGCATTCCTTGAAAGCGACACACTGTATAACTTGAATATAATGAAAAGTGTGCAAGGGCTGCTGCACATCACCTATATGACATTGTTAAATAAGCAAGGGTTCTCACATTATGAATGGATGCGGGCAAAGAAGCTAGTCCATGAAACTTGAATTAGGATATGATCTTTTATAGGCAAATTAATAGAATTAATAGATGTTATGATTTGTAGGAAGATAAATATCGTATGTATTTAAGAATTTAAATGATTTGGAGAAGACTAAGGAGATTGATAGTTTATGTTTTAAACTTTTGTATTTTGGCAAGAGTCGTACTTATGAATGGAGTGGGTGTAATTATAGGTAGTGTTTGAAAGCTAATGTTATGAAAATTAGTAGAATTGGACATAAAATTATAGGTTTAAAAATTATTATTGTTGTTAAGATTAATTTTAAGTGCTTATCCCTCGAGTATACTTAAATGTATGCTAAATTTTTTTTTGAAATAATCTAAAAGAATTAATAGAGTGTTTATGAGAGGAGATTTAAATGGACATGTTGGTAGAGTGATAAAAGATTTTAAAAGTATTCATGATGGTTATGAGTTTGGAGTGACTGATGAAGAATGTAGGATTATATTGGATTTTGCCTTAATTTATGATTTGATAATTGTTGATATTTTATTTAAAAAAAGGGATGAGCGTATTATCACTTATAAGAATGGATCTAGTAAAATGCAGATTGATTATTTCTGATAAAAAAAAAATGATTGTTTATATTGTAAAGATTGTAAGACCTTTGCGAGTGAAAATTTAAGTACCCAATATCGTTTAGTGATTTTGAATTTTAAAATGAAGGGTTGGAAGATTAAGAATAAATCAAAACATTATACTAAGATTAGGTGAAGATACTTAAATAATACTAATAAAAATATTTTTAAGAGTAAACTACAAGGTCTTAGAATTTGAGATATTCATGATGAAGCTGACGTTATGTGAGAAAATGTAGTAAATGAGATTAAGCAAATTGCAAAAAATATGTTTGGAGAATCAAAAGGAAAAACTTATATTAGTAAAAACAATTGGTTGTAGAATCAAGATGTACAAGAAACGATAAAAAATAAGAAGATTTAATAAAAAATGATTTAGGTGTACGAGCTTGGAGAATTGGGAAAAATATTAAGTTTCACATAAAGTAATATGTGATGTAAAGAATTCAACATTTAATGATTTATATAATAGATTAGATACTAAAGAAGGAGAAAGAGGTATATATATGTTAGCCAAATAAAGAGATATGAGAAGTAAATATTTAGGTCAAGTGAAGTGCATCAAGGATGAAGATCAAAAAATAATTTTTTTTAAAAGAGGATATTTAACTTAAAGTGGATAATATATTTTAATAAATTTTTTAATGAAGATTGTGAAAATACGATTAACTTTAGTAGCTTTAATACTTTAAAATAAAAAAAATATTTTATTTTTATCGTCGTAATAATAAAATTGAAGTTAGATAAGTTTTAAAAAAAATAAAATTTGAAAAAGTAGTAGGACTTGATGATATTCCAATAGAAGTGTAGAAATGCTTAGGAGATCAATGAATTTTTGGTTTACTAATCTTTTAAATAATATTTTAGAAATAAACGGATGCCAATTGAGTGTAGAAAGAGTTCGTTGGCTTCTATTTTTAAGAATAAAGGTGACATAGAAGAATGTGCAAATTATAGTGGAACTAAGTTAATGTATCATACATTAAAATTATGAGAGAGTAATTGAGCACAGGTTACAACGTGATACAAAAGTTTCTCAAAATTAGTTTGGTTTTATGCCAGTTAGGTCTATTATGGATATTTTACATTTGTTGAGAGGTTTAATGGAGAAGTATAGAGAGAGTAAGGAGGATTTACATATGATATTTGTTGATCTAGGGAAAGCATATGATAACGTTTCAAGAGAAGTACTTTGGAGAGTTTTAGAAAAGAAGGGAGTTAATCTTGTGTATATTTAAGCCATTAAGGATATGTATATTGGAGCTATTACTTTTGTTCAAACACAGAGATTTGACCATGTATTTTTCCTATTTCAGTTGGATTACATCAAGGATCGGCTTTAAGCTCATATCTTTTTGGTTTAATTATGGATGCTTTTATTCTTACTAAGCATTTATAGGAGGATGTTTTTTTACTGATGATATTCTTGTTGTTGATGATACTAGAGAGGGAATTCAATAAAAACTTGAATTATGGAGGTCAACCTCAGAGTCTAATGGCTTTCGTTTCAGTAGATTTAAAGTCGAATACATGGAGTGTAATTTTACTTATAGAAGATTTAGTCGTGGGGTTATGACAATGGGAGATTAAGTCATTAAAAGATTGAACGCTTTAGATACCTCGAGTCTATTGTTCTAAGTGATGGTAAAATAGATGGGGATGCTATTAGTAGAATTCAAGTTGGATGGTTGAAGTGGAGGAATGAATTGGGCTTATTGTGTGATAGAAAAGTACCACTTAAAACTTAATGGAAAATTTTATAAGATGGTGGTGAGACCTACAATGCTTTATGGCGCAGAATGTCGGCCAATAAAAGAGTAGCCAGATAGTTCTTTTATGTTTTTCAATATTCTTATTCTTTAGGTAGAGGTAGACCTAAAAAGACTTGGTTAAGATGTATAAAAAATGATCTTAGTATACTTGAATTAAATGAGAATTTGACACATAATAGGACACAATGGAGACGAAAGATTCATGTAGCCGACCCCACCTAGTGGGATTAAGGCTTGTTGTTGTTGTTGTTGTTGTTGTTGTGAATATTCTTATTTTTTAGGGTGGTCTGATTATTTGTACCGTCAGCTAATTCAATTCTCTTATGAATGGGCGGTGCAACTTTTTGTATGTCTTTCTTCTGTAGTGTTCTTGAATACATTGCTTGTTTTCAATTTTATAAATGCATCTTTTTGCATTTATTTTATGCTATTAAGCTTCACATGCACTGGTATTCTCCCTTCTTCAGTAATGTTATTGTTGAGTGGATATCACCTAAAAATCACTGTCCTAAGGCTGCTACCTCTTGCTGGTTGCTCACTTGCACTGGTGCTTTTGTTCTAGGTAGTTATATTAGTAGTTCTCTCCTAGGCTGATCCCATGCTTGAAGAAGACTAACGTTTTTAACTAATTTTGATAATAATTTTTAAATTATTTATTCTTGTTGTTGCGATAGTTATTTTTATAGCATATTCCACCCATATATTTAATTTATGGTATTAAATATCATGCAAAAAAATCTTTGGTGTCACTTAAAGAGTTTTAAGGCCTATGAATGTAGTATGATCGTTTATATATCCACCTGTTAATGTGTTTGCATGTATTTCTACGAATAAACACGTGCGCAACGTCAATTTTATATACACCTGTTATTGGGTTTGTGTAACGGCAGCATTCAGCTATTAAGTTCTCTTCTCCTTGGTAATTTACTGAAAATAGGCTGAAAGATGTTGTGGATTGTGGACGATTTTATTGTGAAGTCATTGGCATATGTGTTTGATAATTTTAATGCTATTTATTTATCCAGACTTCATTTTTTTTGGAAACTAATTGCACCATGTTTTCTCTTTTTAAAGATACGGGGAGATTTTATTCTCATAAGCGGAGATACAGTTAGCAACATGAGCTTAGCAAAAGCACTTAGTGAACACAAGGACAGGAGGAAGAAGGACCCTCTTGCTATAATGACCATGGTCATCAAACATTCGAAGCCTTCAGTGCTGACGCATCAAACTCGTCTTGGGGATGATGAAATTATTATGGCTATTGACCCTGATACTAAAGAGCTACTTTACTATGAGGACAAGGTGGATCTCTCACAGCATGTTATCTCGCTTGATAAGATATTACTTGCTGAGAATTCTGCTCTTTCTTTACATAACGATAAACAGGTTGGCTTTTTATTTTCCTATCTATATTTTTTGGGTTTTCTTCTTCTTCATTTCTCTTGTTCTCTAGGCTCATCGTCCCTTCAAATCCTCCAATAAAGGATATTTGTTTATCTGGTTAATAGTGAAGCAATGACATAAAGGTTGCTAATTACTAGTGTGAGATGTGAAACTTATCTATCATACTTTTGTAGAAATGATCTTAACTTGCACTTTTTTCTCCTCTTGTGATTGTTTCACACTCATTTAAACATTTAATGTTATTTACTTGTGGTCGTTTGTGTATTTATTTATGCTGTGTAGTAGCTATTTTCTTCTTCTTTTTAATTATCTTGACCTGTTAAATTTTTTATTGATCACCTTGATTTTATGTGCTTGGAGAATCAAATGTAAATTTTTTTTTAGTAAAAATAGTTATTGGTAGAGTCAAAATATGCAAGACAAGATAAAAAAAAAATTGTTATAAAATTTGATTTAAATGTAAAAATTCGGAGAATTGAGAAAGATATAAAGTGATTTGTAGAGATTTTAAGAAAGCAATATGTGATGCAAAATATTTAATTGTTAGTGATTTATATAATGGATTGGATATCAAAGTGGGTGAAAGATGTATGCATACGTTAGTCAAGCAAAGAGATAGGAGAAGTAATTATTTAGTTCAAATGAGATGCATTAAGGATGAAAATTATAAAGTGCTTTTCTTAGAAGAATATATTGAACATAGTTGGATGAGATATTTTGATAAACTTTTCATTGAAGGTTGTTAGAATGCGATTGACTTCAACAACGTTAGTATCAGCGGTGGTTGGTGATGGTGGTGTCAAAATGTGCAAGAGAAGATAAATCAAGGAGGATTGATCAAATATTTTCAATTTCAGTTGGATTACATCAAAGATCGACTTTAGGCCATATCTTTTTTAGTTATGGATATTCTTACTAGGCATTTACAGGATGATGTACCTTGGTGTATTCTTTTTGCCGATGATATTCTTTTTGTTGATACGACTAGAGAGGGAGTTTGAGAGAAATGTGAATTATGGAAGTCAACTTTAGAGTCTAAAGGTTTGGTTTAATTAGATCTAAAACTGAATATATTGAGTGTAATTTTAGTTGTAGAAGATCTAATGGTGGGGTTGTGACATTGGGTGATCAATTTATTAAAAAGTGTGAATGTTTCATATATCTTGGGTATATTGTTCAAAATGATAGTGAAATAGATGTGGATGTTATTAATATAATTCAAGTTGGATGATTGAAGTGGGGGAATGCATCTGTTGTGTTGTGTTATAGAAAAGTACCACTTAGTCTTAAGGAAAAATTTTATAAGATGATGGTAAGACTTGGAATGATTTATGGCGCAAAATGTTGGCCAAGAAAAGAGAAGCATAAAATTAAGTTAGGTATTGCAGAGATGAGGATGCTCAGGTGGATGAGTGGCTTTACTCTTAGAGATAAAATGCAAAATGAATATATACATGATAAGGTTGGAGTAACTCCAGTGATAGATAAGAATAGAGAGAGTTGGCTCAGATGGTTTAGTCACTTAAGGCGTTGGCCATCTAATGACCTTATTAGGAGAGTAGATGTATTAGATGCGCCTTATGTTAAGAAAGGTAGTGGTGGGCTTAAAAAGATTTTGTTAGGATGTACACAAATAGCTTTAATTTGTTGGAGTTAGATGAGAATTTGACACTTAATAGGATACAATGGAAAAAAAAAAGGATTCATGTAGCCGACCCCACAGTGGGATAAAGTCTTGTTGTTTTATCTTGGATTTTATGTTTGGAGATATCTTTATTGTTCTAAATGTGTATTTTGTCATTAGTTTTTTAAGTTATATGGGAAGTCATCAGTATAATGGCTTTAAGGGCAACGTCATATAGTAGTAACATATGCAACCTTTCATTCATTGTAGATGAGACTTATATAATATTCCTTTGCCCACACTCTTGCCAACCAACTTTCCATCAAACAAGCAATTAATGCGTTTGGAATCAAGATAATAGTAGTTGCATAGGTTGGACTAAAGCTGCAATGCTAGTTGAAAGTTGTTCTATTGCAAGCCTGCACTTATTGAGGAGGAGGTCCAGATCCCTTTAATTGAGAATAAGGTTGGATTTATCTCTGATTGTATTGATCATGTCTCTTCCAGTATTGCTAGGAGATCTATTTCTCTTACTTGAGATGTGGACTATCTTAGATTGGTAGTCCGATTTAATGAAGATAATACCCGCATGCTTACCAAGAAGTTCATAGGAGCTATTGAGTCCCTTAAGGGGAAGGGTTCGGTTTATTGCTGGGAGTTCCTTGCATTTTTGAGATCTTTGAACAAGTTTTATATGAGTTTTTATACATGTATCATGGGGATCATTGTAGTTAGAGACTGGGTGATACCAACAAGGTTGCTACATGACCCTCTCAAACTTCTTTTGCCGCACCTTCTGTCATATCATTAGGTGTGGCACCTTTGGTACTTTCTATTGCTTTTGGTTCTATTTCTATTATATCTCTAGTCATTGTGTTTATGGCTATGTCTGAACCCCTTATTCCTCATATTGATCAAAATAAAGAAAAAATGTGATGAGTTATTTTTTTTTTCTTCTCTCGGGAGAAATAAGATGCATGTTTCATATTCTAATGTGAGGAAACGTAGGGTTTACCCTCTTTGGTCTTTCTTCTTTCCTTATGTTACAAAGAATTCCACTGCAAGTTATCTCCGTCACCCTATAAGAAGGTTGCTTTGCATTCATAAAATAATTATTATTTACTAAAAATAATTTAAAAAATTAATGGTAAATATTTTATTCATTTAAAGTTAATATATATATATATATATATATATATATATATATTCTTAAATATATTTAAAATTATATAGAACTTCCAGAAATTTTATCATAATATTTTAAAAACATTAAAATTATTTGGGCTCTATTACAAACAAAATTAAAATATATTTAATTTTTGAAGGCTAAAAAGTGCTTGATATTACATGAACACACACACACACATATGTGTATGTATGTATGTATGTATTCATGTATTTGATCATGCATTTTAAAATATAAATTAGTTGTAATGTTTTTAGTCAATTTGATAGATGGGGATAAATTTTCTGTTAAGAATCAATTTAAATTATATAATTTTTCATGATTTGATATGAATAATTAATAAATTATACTAAGGTTTTAAAGTTATAAAATTTTAAAAAGAACACCATTTTAACTTTAACCCTGTAAACAAATGATCAACTGCATCATTAAGAATAATATATATTTTTATAAATTTTATTATTAATTATTTTTACTGAATTCTAAAAATTAAATCTCATGAATAATATAAAAAAAAATAATCAGATTTTAATAAAGAGCCTAACTTTAAGAAATCATATCTCCCTCGTTTGGACTCCAAATGAGATAAAATAAATCATAATTTTTTTTTCTAAATTTATTTTATATTTATAAAATAATTTTATTATTTTTTGATTTTTTTAACATTTATTATTATTTTATATGTTTTATTTTAATTATAATGAATAGCATTTAGCAAATAATATTATGAAATTATAAATTACTTTGAGTGATGTTAATATTCTGATTAAAATTGATATGAATGTTATGAAAATGTATTTTATATTTCTAATGAATACACTTTAATCTTAGCTTATAATATTACTATATATATGAATATATAAAGTAAATTTATATATTATATTATATTAAGATTATTTTTGTATAAATCATACACGCACACACACACATGCACACACACACGCACACGCACACACACACACACACACTCGCCCGCCCGCCCGCCAGCACTAGCACTAGCACGCTAAATTAGCTATGATTAATGAATTAATATTCGATCTGGATTTGACCTGGAATAATGAGATTGCTTGGATAATTTAAAGTAGGTTAGGACACTAGGTGGTTTCACCCAATTATGTTATGCATCAAGTCGAGGTGACCAGGTAGCTCACTTTAAAGTGATCAGAATCATGATAACATTTATTTTGCATTTAGATTATTATAGGCCATATAAGTTATGACATGAAAGATGTATTAGTTGATGGCAGTTTATGTTGTTCATCATGTCATCATCTACATGACCATGTTTGTGTGAATAAAGTTCTTACCTATCACTTATCCCTATTTAAGCATTCATATTCCTTTGTAAATCACTTTGATATCATCTCGTAGACTCTCGTTTATTGTAAGGGTTTGCCCATAGAGATATGGTGATTCACCCTCTGCCTTGTGACCCTGTTTAGCCTCAAAATATGAGATTTTTCTTATTGAAATGATGATATTATTCCCTGATACATCATATTGTAAGATTTTGGAACAGTAGCAAAATTTCTTTATCAAGAATATTCTTGGGTATCCTTTAAGAGGCAATTAATTATTGGAACAACGTTCCTTTGGGAGAACTCATAATGTTTGGTTATATATGGGAGATTTTTATATATCTTTTTCATGGACTTGCTTAAGTTAAGTCGATCTGATGCTTTTAGATCTTTTTTCTCGATGTCTCATGAAAATGTTCTTTGGGGATCTTTCATATTTTTTTGTTCATCCATTCTTTCTACTTTTCTCCCTCTCTCACTCTTATTTATTTATTTATTCATCTTCATTTACTTCCACTTTCTTTTCTTCTCTCTTATATTTATGAGAGGAGACTGGAAAAGATTTAGGATGAAGATGGTGTGATGCTTTAAGAAAAGACATTGTTTGAGAGGGGGATACATGGAGGGAACAAAGATGTTGCAAAAGGAGGTGAAAATTTATGGTTTCTTGCATTCTATATTGTTCAATGTAAACATAAAAACACTTGCGGATAGTTTGTCATATTTTCTTGTACTTGTCATGACCTAGTGCTGGAACTTGGAGTACCAAGGTGGGAACATATTGTTAGATGAATCTATAAAAATATTCTTACATTATTATTAATAGAAAAGAGCCAACTAAATTTATCATTTGTAATGCATTTGTAGTACACTACATACATTATTTTCAATATCAAATATAATACCTAGTTTTAGAGGTAAGCCTTCTACTATAAACATACTTTCATCCTTAGTTTTTTTACGTTATGAGAGGTTTTCCTAAAAAAATAATCAACTAAAGAGTGAGTTAAATAACTCAGTAGAAAATTATATCTCTAAGTACAATAATTCAAGAATTAATAAAATTTATGCATATCAATTTCTATCATTAAATCAACATCATTTTTTGTGATGAAACAATAATAAATTGCATAAAAGAGTAGAATTAATAATTATTTACCTTTTGGAATATCTTAAATTATTTTTTTATACTTTATAATACAGTTGTCATAATTATCATTGTTTAAAAAATGTGTACTATTACATATCCATTACCAAACCAACTTTAAAGGGAAGGTAACTTTTACCAAACTTGACTTAGAAGGGCTAGCAATCTCTATCATTTTTGTTTATCTATGTGGGTATGTTGGATCTCCAATCACTATTATAAGGGGGCAAGCTCCACATGTCAACATGCATAAGTAGTCACTATATAATATAATCATTTTCTTGCCATTTATCATTCATTTTAATAATTTTTTTGCTTTTCATTAGATAGATTATTCAAAGTTCAATAATAAAATAATAGAGAAACAATCACATCAATATGAGGAGTTTATAAGCTAGGAAGGAATAAATCATTTTGTACACATGGAAGCATAAATGTACTTGCAATATCATTTGAATATTCACTTACAAACCATACACAATAATCAATGTATTTAGGCCTAGAGGAAATGAAATAATTACCTTAAAGTAGAAAATATAATTACCCACTTTTGACGAGGTTTAGCTGTTTTGTTTCTTTTGAGCGAGATTCTTCTTATCGCAAAAGTCTATAGTTGTGCACTAATGTCAATTTGATTAATGTTTTTAATATTATCTTTACCATATTATCACCATCATCATCATTGTAGTCATTATAATTATTATTATATTATTATGATCATTATTATATTAATATTATTACATTATTATTAACAATAATAACACCTTTTTTTATTATTATTTGTCATTATTAATAATAATTAATAATAATTATTTTTATTATCATCATAATTATCTTTATTTTATTATATTATTATTTTATTACTGATAATAATACTATTTATATTATTATTATTATTATTATTCTTATTTAATATTTAATATTAATACTATTATTATATTATTATTATATTATTATTTATGATTATTAGTATTTTTAATTTATTATTATTACTATACTATTATTATTAAGCCATTATTATTATAATAATAATCATTATTTTAATTATTTTAATTTTATTGTATTATTATTATCATACTAATAAATTAATAATATTATCATGATTGATCATTATCATTTATTTTAGTTTATTAGTATATTATTATTTGTATTGTTATAATTATATTATTTTTTTTGTTATCATATTATTTTCATTATTCTTATGTTGTTATTATTGTTATTATGGTATTATGATATTATTATTATTATTATTATTAATATCATTATTTATTATTGTTTCTAATAATAATAATATCATTATTTTTTTACTATTAATGTTATTCAAGAAACATCCAAAATGATGAAAATAAAGAAAGAATCAAATATCACAACCTGAAACAAGATTGAACAATAACAACAACAACAACATGCTTTTATCCCACTACATAGAGTTGATTACATGAATCCTTTTTTTTTTTCAATGTGTCCTATTAAGTGTCATATTCTCATTTAACCTAATAAATTAAGATCATTTTTTATACTTCATAACCAAGTAATTTTTAGGTCGATCTCTACCTTTTTTAACGTAGGCTGAATCTAATATATCTGCTCTCTTAATTGGGTCATCGGATGGTTGGCATTTTATGTGACCAAACATTCTAAGACAACTGTCTCTAAGTTTATCTTCTGTTGGAGCTATTCCAACCTTATCACATATATATTTATTTCTCATTTTATCTCTAAGTGTAAAGTCACTCATCCACCTGAGCATTGTCATCTCTACAACATTTAATTTTATGTTTTTTTTTTTTTGCCAACATTCTGTGCTAATTCCTGAATATAAATCTGCAACCACATTCCCTCCTTGATGCTTCAGTTGTAGATAAAAAGTCTGCCACGGTGGTAGATAATGCAACCACTCATTGCAATGATGACTTCCAATTTACTATGCCTCCGAACATAGTGAAAATATAATCTGAAAGTGAACTTATATCAATATTTCTAGCTTGGTCTAAATTTGTGTAACCAATAATGATTTAAATTTTTTTTAAATCAATAATGATTTCATTTGTATCATCTTTATCTCCATATAATTAACTCAAATTTAGATATCCTTTAATGTACATGAGAATACCCTTTAATGCTTGCCAGTGTATTCTTCCTGGATCAGCCATGAATCAACTAATTACACATTTACACTCATTGAATATGCCAAGTCAAATCTGGTCTTTTACAAACCATCCCAAGTCCATACGTTAAGCTATCAACAGCACTTGAGTATGGAACTTCCTTCATGTAGTTTCTTTCTTCATTATTTTAGGTGTGTCTTCAATTGTAAGTTTAAGATGTGAATGTGAAGGAATTTACATGATTTGCAATCCAGCATATTGAACATTTACAACACCCTTTTTAAATATTCTGTGAAACAAACAATTTTTTTGCCACTCTTTATTTCTTATAATCTATATTCCCAAAATTTTACTTGTTGATCCGATATCATTCATCTCAAATTCTTGATTCAATTGGTTTTTTAAATAGTCAATTTGAGATTTATCTTTGCAGTTAATATATCATCTACATATATAAGCAAGTATGCCACACCTCGATAATCAAGAGACTTTTCAAGGTACACACAATTCTCAAGATTGCATCTTATAAAACTATTCATTTGATGAAGTAATCAAATTGAAAATACTATTACCTTGAGGATCATTTTAAACCATATATGGGTCTCTTCAAGAGGAAAACTTGATTGTGCATTCCTTTCATAAAACCTTCTAGCTGCTTCATGTAAACAACGTCTTCCAAATTTTTATATAAAAAGACTGTCTTAACATCCATATGGTCAAGCTCAATGTCTAGTTTGACAATGATAGACAATATGATCTTTATAGGTGTTTGTTTGACAACTAGTAAAAATATCACATTAAAATTCACTCTTTCCTTTTGTGTCAAACCTTTAGCAACTAATCTTGCCTTATATTCAGAGTTTTCATTCTCACGTGCAGCCTTCTTTTATTGTAAATCCTGTTGCAACCAATCACCTTTTGATTCTTTAGTCTATCAACAAGCTCCTAAGTTCACTTTTAATTTAGGGAATTTGTCTCCTCATTTATTGCTTCCATCCAATGAATTGAGTCTTTGAAAGTGATAGCTTCTAAATGTGGACCTATTTCTTAGTTTAAAACAGAAAAAATCATATGCAATGAAACCAACAAATCTTTTGTATGACAATAATTTTGTTGATGCTTCTTTGCAACAGACTGTTCAGGAACCTTTGTTTGATTTTCTTCCAGTTCCACAACCTCTTTCTATTCTGTTTCATTATTATAATGTTCAATTGCAGGTTCGCCTTTAGATTTTATTGGAAATTCCTTTTCATTGAATTTTGCATCTCTGCTAATGCATTTCTCATTTCCTGCTTCAGTGCACGACAATCTATAACCCTCAACTCCACCAGGATATCCCAAAAAATGCATTTCAATGCTCTAGGTTGCAACTTCTGTTATTTAATGTGAACGTATATTGCACAACCAAATGCTTTTAGATTACCATAGTCAGATGGGTAGCCTATCCATAATTCCATTGGTGTTTTAAAATTTAGTGCTGCTGAAGGTGATCTGTTGATTAGTTATGCGGTTGTTTTCAAAGTTTCAGCCCAAAAATCTCTACTAAACTTTGCACCTGTCATCATACTTCTTACCCTTTCTAACAGCAATCTATTTAATCTTTCAGCCAAGCCATTTTGCTTTGGGATATTCACAGCAGTATTATACTTTGAAATACCTTCTTCCTTGTAGTATTTATCAAATGCATTTGAACAATATTTTAGACTATTATCAGTTCGTAACTTCTTGATCCTTCTCCCAACCTAATTTTCAATAATAACCTTTCATTCTTTAAGGATCTCAAATGCTTAATTCTTTGATCCAAAGCAATATACTGAAACCCTTCTTGAATGATCATCAATGAAAGATATGAAATATCTTGCACTTTTTTTTGATGCAATATTTGATGGTCCTATAAATCACTATAAATGTAATAAAAAATGCCTTTAATATTATGAATTGCCGTATCAAACCTGATTCTGCAACTTTTTTCAAGGGTGCAGTCTTCATAGAAATCCATTTTACTCACTTTATCACCCAATATCAGATTTTGTTTTTTAACTTCTGCTAAATCTCGATCGCTAATATGATCAAGTCTTTAAGTGCCACATTTTAGTGCTATCAATGGTCTCTGAAAGAACGTGAGTTGTTGATTCTGAGACCGTGTTTCTTCTAGCACATACAAATCATTCTTCACAGATCCTCTCATCACAGTCATGACACCTTTTGTTACTTGATAACTTCTTTATCAATCTTTACAATACAACTAACATCTTCTTACATTCCAATAGAGATTAGATTGCGTTTCAAATCAGTGACTACTCACATTTTGCAAGATGTGGCAACAACCACCAAACATTCTTAATGTGATTGATCCTAATCCTATAATTTTGCAAGCTGTCACTCAGAAAGACCATGCCTTTGTCCTTTTTATCAAGGCCTTGTAACCATTCTGCATTTTGGTTCATATGAAATATACAACCTGAATCAAGAATCTATTTGTATGTTTTGGCCAAAACTACATGCATATCAGATGATTCATACCCATTTAACTTTGAAATCACTGCAGCCTTCCATTCATTCACAGATCTTTCCACTTGCCATCTTTTTCTTTCCTGACAATCTCTTTTGAAATGTCCTTTATGGCATTGAAAGTATTTTTTAGATGTTTTGGATTTAGAATGAGGTCTATCTTGAGAATTCTTGCTGTTTTTATGTTCTGATCTTCCTCTAGCAATGAGACTATCCTCATTTCATTTGATCTTATTTTCTGATTTTCTTTGCATTTCTTTGGGCATGAGGACAGACTTAACCTTTGTCATTCTTAAATTCTGTTTTCTGTACAGCATTGTGTTCCCTTGCTCTTGTGTAGAGATCAACAAAACCATCTTAATCTTAAGCATGCTCCAATTTAAGTATAAACCTTGAGGAAAATGTCATCAAATCGTGTTGGTTTCTGCTTGCTGGAAATAATTTTCTGTTTTCTATCCTGCAACTGTATTGCATTGGAATGCTTCGGGGAGTGTAACATCTTTATTATTCACTGCCTGTTGTAATAGCTTGAAAACAAATTTGTTATGGTCTGTTGAAATTAGAGGTTTATTTTTTTATTGAGGTGTTGGTGAATGGAGATTTTCTGATTAGCTGCTACATTGATACATTGTGAACTAATAAACATTGAACAAATGGTGGATTGGTGCTTGAAAATAACAATCAATCATTAATGGCTACACAGGAAATTTCTCAAAGACGGTGTGGTTTTGCAATTGTAGTTTTCCCCCATATTGCTGTGCTCTTTGTGTCTTGTTCAGTTTATGATGCTTTTTTTTATTATAGAACATGGCGTACTGTTTGAATTATTTTGTTTGCCTGCTTTTATTGATTGTAATAACTTTATGATTTAAATGATGTAACATTTGACATAATTCATTGTTTCCTGCCCAGACTTTGTAATACATGTGCTATGTTTGAGTTCATATATTTTTGACTAAATGGACTGAAAAAAGAATAAACTTACCATGTCATTTACATTTGCATTCTATCTTTATTTATTGATTTTAAAATGATGATTCACTGTGCAGGATTGTTACATTGATATTTGTTCTCCTGAAGTTCTTAGTCTTTTTACTGATAACTTTGACTATCAACATCTGCGCCGTCATTTTGTGAAGGGTCTACTGGTTGATGATGTAAGATGTTTTCATATTGTTCTAGTCTGTCAACTACAATTTTTTTTACGCAAGCAATCAAAAGTTGGAGAATGCCTCAATATTGATACATACGTTCAATTTCCCTTTGCCACAACAATTTTTCTTGTTGATTTCAGTTTGTGGACATAAAGTTGCTTTTCATCTATTCTCCATTTAAGATAAGGTTTAATTTTTCACTCCAATTCATTATTTTTGACATCGCTAGTTTTATAAGCATATTCTCAGTAGTGGACTAGCTACCTTCTGCTTATATATGCAATTATAAGTCATGTTTGATGACAATCATGCTTAATTAATAATTTCCTTACGAATAATGAACCTTTAAATATGTAAATCAGGTAGTTCACTCACTTTATTAATAGTATGCAAGCATATAAAGTTGGTACTGATCTGTGGTCCAATAAGTATGCTTACTTATGTACTTATAGCTAATATTATTCCTTTATAGGAATGGCAATTAAAGAATGTTTTGTCTCAAACTTATGCCATACCAAGCTTTCTTTGTGATGCACCAAATGCTGAGCATCTTATACTAAAAAAAATGGCTCGAGTTTGTATTGATCAGGAATCTTATAATCGTGAGATGGCACTGTATGTATCTAATTATTGGACCTATGTTGGATAAACCAGAAGGGCCTGCTTAATTTATCTTGCTTTATACATTATGTTAATTATGACCTGGTCAACTTCCATGCATCCATGAATGTTTTGTTTGTCACCAATTTCTGAGCTCAAATTAATTTTTGCATGGAAAATAATATTTTTTCTGCCCTTTTGGAACTTGACATAACTTCTTTTTGGTGTATGATTGACGTTAGTTTGTGGATAAATTTTAAGGCCATCGGTTCATCTCTATCTGGATATTGGTGGACACACAGTCTAGTGAGTTTCACTAAGATTCTTTAGAGCTAGAGTTTCCAGCTCTAATCATTTACTAGGTTTCTATTTTCTTTAAAACCTCAGTACTTTCTCAGAGGAATGATTGCGAAAAATCTTTTGCTTACTGAAAAAATTTCTTTTACTAAACTCATCATATAAACGATTAAATTTGAATATTGTCTTACTTGTTCATTTATGTTTGTAAGCATATTCATTTGTTGTCTAACAAATAGTTTGATAAAAAAAAATGCTCATTTAATGATAGTTTATTTTTTATACGATGATTTAATCTCATGTCTTTTTATCAATTTTTTATAATTCATTTTAAAAAATATGCGTGTGTATATATATATATATATATATATATTTTTTTTTTCCAAAGGGGTGCAATACAAGGACTTCTCAGGAGGTCACTCATCCTAGTACTACTCTCGCCCAAACACGCTTAACTACGGAGTTTTGATGGGATCCAGTGCACTGTTGCTGGTGTGGTCGCACACGAATTGAAGATTTTATGCAAATACAAAATAAAATTTTGAAATCGATTTTGCAACTAAGTATTTGATTCTCAGTCCTATAATGATATGACTGTAGGATTGAATTGAGTCATGAATTTAAAGCCGTTTTTATTAGCAATTGCTTCAAAGCATATGGTGTGAGTGTCTGACTAAGTCTTGCCAATTCTATCTAGATGCTAATTATGATTGGGCTTGAAACATGAAACTTAAGACTCTACCCTATAAGCATAGCTACCCATTCAAGTGTGTGCATATAATATGCTAAGAACTTTGAGTTTGAATGAGAGTTTGTTAAGTTTTCAAAAATGTTTGCTTGCTTTTGGATGCAACTTCAAGTCTCTTGAGGAAAAACTTTGAAATTTGAATTCCCTTTGAAAGGTGCATGCATCACATTAAAATTGCTGTAGTGTTGATTTTTATAGAGTGTGCAATGAAGAGTCCACTAGCTAATGCACCACTTAGAGGAAGTGCATGTTCATCAATGCATTCACGAGAGAATGCACTTGATGGATGACATGCTTCTTGAGGTAGCATTTAGATTCCAAGCTTTCTTGCAACTAGTGTGAGACTTTGAAGCCACCACGACATTGTTTTTCGAGAAGGGTCTTGCTTATTAGTGCATTTGCATGAGTGCTCACTAAAGAATTGGCATGTTTCTCAAGGACTTGCACATTCTTCGATATAAATACAAGATTTTTAAGATATCATATTTGAATTGAAAATTGTCTCATGATGTATGCACTAGATTTCTAATTATTTGAGCTCAGTCGCTTGCTTACATATTTTGTTATTAACAACAGACAAGCAATTTTCCTTTTGAATATAACACTAACTCTCTCAATTTGTTCGCTTGCTTGCATATTTAGTTGTGAGGCTGCGAATTAAAGTTATCATGCATGTACATTAATGCAATTAGTTACCAGCATTCGGTCCACATAAATGTTAGCATAGACCTCCTAGTGACATTCTTTTGCCTTAAACAAGGGTTTTTACTTGGTCATTTTAGGTGCAAATACAGTTCATAGTTCTGATCATTCTTGGATTCAGTGAGATGTTTATACATTATCATTGGTAAGTTGTTGAGTCCTTTGTAGGTCTCTGTTTGTGGTTGGTTTTACTTGTGATAGATGTCATATTTTAAATGTTTAATTTTGTTTTTCAATCTTATTTTATTATTTTCACTATTATTTTTTATTGTATTAGCAGTTCAGAAGGTTCCTTTTCCAATATATTTTTTTGAGTTATGTGCAAGTATGTTTAGTTGAAATTTTAGTGGCCTCCCAGTGTCTCTTCTGCGATGGAGGATCCACAGTGAGTGCTAGATCTTCTCATTATGCTTAGAAAAACATGCATGTCGGTGTTTTCAACACTATAGATAGGGATTTTTAAACACTTGCATTTGAAAAGCATGCATAAGCCTTCAATTAATTACACAAAAAAGGCTTTTTCTGCCTGGAACAATATATTGAGTACTCATTTTGCATTTTCCCATCAACACTCATATACACTTACAATTTTTTTGGCTTTTCTTGCATTTTTATTTTATGCATGAATTAATTTTATCGATGATGATGACAAGACAGGATTTTTTAGAATAAAAATTTCCTTTTTTTTTCTTATCTTTATCTTTTTTCTTTTGCTGTTTTTTTCTTCTTTCTCTTTTTTCACCTTTTCATATCTCTATTAAAAAAAATATAACTTGTATATATATATATATATAGAGAGAGAGAGAGAGAGAGAGAGAGAGAGAGAGAGAGAGAGAGAGAGAGAGAGAGATTGGATTGTTAGCACAAAAGAAGTGTGGTGGTGGCGGCTTAATGAGTGACTTCGGACATGTGTTGGGGAGGAGAGGGGTAAATGGATTGCTGCTAAAGGAAGAGATTGACACTGGTGCATGAGATTATTTTGGCTAGGTCATGTGAAGCAGGAAGCATGGGGATGGGGGGTATTTAATATGCCAACAGTTGATCGTAGATACAATAAAAAAAAACACAAAAAAACAAGGAGACAACAGAGAATCTAATAGTGATTTTTGCCTGTAAATAAATCCTCTTAGTTGGGCTATGTAGAGATTCTGCTATTATCAATTTATTACATTGGCAAAGGTTATCCCTGTAATACCTTTCAAGACTCCCAAGCCTTTAAGAGTTGCTGTTGTTTCCTATTGGCTGATTGATAGCTGAAATTGACCACCAATAAAGGGCTCTCTCTACAACAGCTGCCAAAGGCGCCTTTTTTAACAGATAGAGTTGTTGCCGCCCTTTGACTACCATTAGAGAGAGACCCACGTTCTGTTATTGCCCATGGTTCTGCTTAGTTGCCAAAAATTAATGCTTGCCAGCATCTGGTGATTGTTGAACTGTTTAAGAACATGGAAATCTTTCCATAACTTTAGGATAACTTGAAAATTGACTCTCTAAAAACTATTTCTTCTTAAGGTATGGGGTATAAATAGGCTAGTCTCTCTTTATAACACCTACGTGTTCATAGTTATAAAACTACCAATCTAATAAAAAGAAAAAATAGATTCAATAATAAAAATTCAATTACAAAACAGACCCATCCAAGGAATATGTTATGTTTCTTAGTAGCCAAAGACTCATCCTAGATGTCTCGAACACTTTTTTTATTCATAGTAGGATAATAAATTGATAATGCTGGAAGTTACATGAATGTTCATATTTTCTATTAAATCTATTTGATTGGACTTTTTTCCAATACATTTGAAATGGACCCTCAGTTTGGGGTTAAGTTTTGCAAAAAGCCCTCACAAAGTGTGCCTTTGATAAACTAATCCACAGTTGATGTCTTTATTTTAAAAACAACGTTAGTACAGTTGATATTGGATGTTTTTTTTTAATAATCATCTCTCCAATCTGTTGATGAAGTTTTTTAATTTCATTCGCTCCGTCACTTGCTTTTATATTGAATTCAACATTGGTCATAAATGGATTTGCTTTAAGGTTGTAATAGGATTCTTCCCAGAAACCACTTTAAAAAGGATTGCGCCTTGCAGTTTGATTAATGGATTTTCAAATTTATGGATTCCTATCCTGACCTCAGTGGAAAAATATTAATGGATGTTTGTTACCGTTCAACTCTTATGGCCGGTTTGGTGACATCAGAAAATATCCATTATTGTCATAATTGCATATCATTAGTGATTTCAGAAATTAAACCACTAATGAAACACACAATGACACAATCCTATGTTCCTTATGCTCAGCCACATTACATTTTACCAGTAGTTGTTCAAATTTAACCACATACCCTTCTACAGATAAGTTCCTTTATTGAAAATTGAGGAGTTTTTTGAAAGGTTCTTACCAAAAATGGGAAGACAAGTATCTTTTTGCAACTCATTTTTTTTTAATCTCATCAAACAATTTTGCTTTTGCCCTTCCTAGCCCTAGGCTTCTTAAGGTTTTCCAACTAAATGAAAGCGATCTTTTTAATTTAATGGTAACTGGTGTAAGGAGACTATCTGCTGGTACTTCTTTATAATTAATTGTGTTTTACAGTATGCAATTATGCCAATTAATTAATGAAATGATTCAGATTCAATCCAACCTGAAGTATTAGAATTATATACTTTCACTCTATGGTCTTAACATTGCTATCTTGGTTCCCTTCTAGAACTTTTTGATAATGTTCATCTTTATTCGGATGAATTTTAAAACATTTGATGAAAATGGTTTTCCATTTTATGTCCTTCCGTACTATTGTCCAAACTGACCAAATGCATTTCACAATCTTGCTTCTCATATACCACAAGATGTTGTGAATGTTTGAAATCCCATTGTAAGTTTTGTATGGTGACTTATTGGGCTCAACATTTTCAAGTTCTCTTAGGAGACATCTTGACCGTAGGCTCTGACACCAGTTGACATTGAAGAAAAAACAACGTTATAGTTAAATAGACTAAATCAAAGGAATAAGTACAAGAATTTAAAATTAGAAACAATGATGGATAATACTGTGTGCGTGTGTGTTTTTTTGTTTTGTTTTGTTTTTTGGCACAGGCTTCCGCCATAAATTCAAATGCCATGCTGCAATATTAAGACCAAAGCTTGTGATGTGCTGGATGGGTGTTACTGTACGTTAAAGTATTGCTAGACCAAAAAGCACAAGCTGGATATCAGAACCAAAACTCTAGAATAAACCCTTACAGTTACTTATAAGAGTAGGTTCTCCAAGTGGAAATGTGATTATTGTGTCGCAAGGATGGAAATTCCCAAGGAAAACAGCCCAGTCTCTAGTCACTGGTGGTCCTTCCCTGCTGCCACTCTAGGACAATACTTTCTAACTGTTTTACTTCCTATCTTCTCCAAATTCAGGATCAACGAGCAAAAAGTCCCATGGCAACCACCGTTCCTGTCAGAAATCAAGAAAAAGGAACAAACAGATCACAACTACACCAAAAAATGAAAGAAATTTAAGGGAACAAAGAGACAACATAGAACCTAGTAGATGATTCATTGTCAAGACAAACCTTCTATTATTTGTAACCAACGCACTTCTACTTGATATCTTTAATGTAATTTTTCCCCTAATAATATTTTTTTATAGAAAACATTCATAGTTAATCAATATTGAAGAGGAGTGCAATTTATATAATGGGAAGTGATTTCATTGAAGCTTGATTAATAGTTCTTTTGACAGATCATGGGATACAAAATTTTTACTCATGAGATTCAGTCAAGTTATGCAGCAAGAGTAGACAACTTTAGGAGCTACGATACAATCAGCAAAGACATACTTCAGAGGTGGACATATCCTTTTGTTCCAGATGTCAAGTATTTAGGAAATGGCTTGCAGATCAAGTTAGACAGAGAAGGAATCTATAAAGCACCTGGTATGACTCAACTATAACTTGGGAAATCCAATTAGAAGCGTGATATTTCTTTGAATATATAGTTATACACTTGACTCCTCACCTCTTTCTATTTTATTACTGTCTTGGATCCAGGCTTTCTTCTGTCAGTGCATTCTTCTGACAGTGATCGTTAAGTTTTTGGCTTGGCTCTGCATTTTTTCTCTGGCAAATAAAGTTTGAATTTACAATTGATCTAATCTAATTGTTTATTGCTGTTTAGAACGTTGGACTGAAAGCTGATTTAGATATGTAAAGAAAAATTTTAGATATACTAAGGTGGCTCGTAAAATAGGTGAGAAATAGACACAGTGGATTTGTTGAATTTTTTCTGATTGTTCTTTAGGATAATTTTGACACTGTTCTTGGGAAGCCAAGATGGTATTAAAAAAAAGGAATACAAGGGTAATGTGTTAAACAACCTGAAATAACAATAAGTTTGTTGGTAGGCTTCTGTAGGAAGGGAAAACGGGGGTTGTGAAGGCTGAAATCATGTGCTGGAGAGGAGACCAGCGCTGGAGCAACGGTTATATGGCAGAGCAGTGGGCTGGTGCAGGTTGGGGCAACGGAAACTTGCTGAGTAATTCTTCTGGTGCAGAAAACTGCAAATTGGTGCAGGTTGCACTGAGGAAGCCAATCAGAAATACTTTTCAATGTAAGAAAAAATTTATACGACTCGGATTCAAAATTTATTGGCTCTTCTCAATAGATACTAGCAGAACACTCTTTGAAAATGAACATGAAAATGACTAACCTAAAAGATCACTGGAAATATAAGTTTTTTTTTGTGAATGTATAATAAATAGGTCACGCAGATATGAAATATACAATGAGTCTGATCATAACAAAAGTTAATTCTAGTTTTGGATACTAGATAATTTTGTCATTACTTTTTATTTTGAGTCGGTGTACTTACACATTTTCTTAAATTCTATTTATAATATATTGTATACTTTGTAGATAGTTAGTAATATAATTGATCAATAACTGAATAATATTTTATATATTTCATATTGTATTTTTGTAGATGTAATTTCCTATCACCACATCATGACGTTTTTGCCAAACAATTAAGTTTACAATAAAAATGTTTTGCCCCTTTTATCATTTTATTTGTAAATAAATTATTATTTATATATTTCATAATGTATTTCTTAGCACTACATTGCATCGTGCTTATTGTTTGTCCCACTTATCACATTATTTATAAGTAGACTTGTAATGATTAAATAGCTAGATTTAATTGTAAATACAAAAAATATGACATTCAAACTATATGTGAGCCTTTTTCATAAATTTTTGGGTTTACTTTTAGTTACATGTTATCCTTAGGACTATTTAAATTAACTGCATCATAATAGTACAAATTCAACTTGGTTTGAATCCACAACTCGACTAGCCTAATTTGATTCCTCTTCCTCCCTTGGGCATGCACATGATGCAAAGCATCAAATCTTGTGTGAATCAGCTTGAAAATAATTCAAATCAACCTAGCTTGACTTGATCTAACCCTGCCATAGTTTTTTGTACTCATTTTCCATGAGCTTGGCATGCTTTAGCTACAAGTGTGTTTCTTTCACTACTTAACCTGTGCCACTTTTTCGCTTACTGTTTGGCTCATGAGTGGCATGGTAAACTCATGGAAAGTTTATTGGCCTTAAAAAAATCATGACATGGCTTACCTTGGAGGATTTTAAAATTTCCTATAATTATCTTTAGAACTTGTCGCTGAACATAGAAATTTTCCTCACGGTATGCCAAAATCCTTTGACTTTTTATTGAGTTGTAGAGGTGAAAATTTATGGGCTTTGTTAGGTTGATAAAATAAAATCTCGTTGTCTCTTACAATTGGTATGAATCAAACTTAGAACTAGGAAATATTTTTCCATATGAGCATTTTGAGAGTGGACAATATGTGTGTGTGGGTGTGTGTATGGCATCTTGATGTGATAGTTATTTTTGTATCATATAGAATAATGGAGATATAGATGAAGTGGAGAGGTATATGGGAGTTTTGTGTGATAAGATGATTTCAAGAGGTTTAAAAGGTGAATTTAATAAAATATCAATCATGTTGATGATGCATGGATTCAAATGTGGAGCTGTAAAGAAGTAATTGATATATGGATGTGTGGCAAATTAGGAAGTATAAAGCATGGAATGATTACATTAGGAGAATACTGGCTTGACATCTATCTTTGATAAGGTGTTTGTAAATAGACTTTAGTAGTTTGAACATATAATGTCAGGTTGAAATTGCACTCATTAGATGAGTTGATAAAGTTATTGTCAAAAGATTAGAAAATTGGAAGGAAAATGGATAGACCTATGATTACATTGAATATTGGACAACACTCAAATGAAAATGCGGATTCTTAATGACAATTTAAATAAGTTCAATAATGATAATGATATGAGGTATAAAAGTGAAGCCGAAGGGTAGAATTCTATACGTGATCGTTTTGTCATGTTGTCTAGTCACCAACCATATAGATTGTTAGTCTTTTATTCATAGTTGCTAATCACACAGTGTATTGCTCTTACATTTTAGCCGCTAGCCACGTGAAGTGTTGGTCTTTCATTTATATTGGCCAACTACATGGAGTGCTAGTTTTACACTTTAGTCGCTGAACACATTGAGTGCTTGTCTTAACAATTTTTGTCCTCAATCATACGGAGTGTTGGTCTTTCTTTTTATTGATATTTTATAAAGCGCTTAAGCTGAGTGAATTTAGATAATGTTTTGAGTCTTTTGAGTCGATCCTTGTACATTGGTGCCAAAAGTAGGTCGCCATGTGACCTGAGTCAACAAGCACTCCCCAAGTCTTCATTAATCCTAATTATAGGTTAAGGTTTTAATAATTAATCATGGATTTGTACAAACCCTTTGAGAAAATTACTAAAGGTAAGGGATACCTCCAGGAATGTTTTGTAAAAGTTTCACCTCAATTAGACTTGTATTTTGTGATTAATTTTAATAGTTAAAATGAAGGGGGTAAAATTGGAAAAAAATTCAACCCGTTCTTATAGGGTTTTATATTTAAATAAATTGCAACACTTGCTTTGGAGAAGAAAATCACAACTCATAACACTGCGATGATTTTATCTTAGGTGAAGGGGGGCATGGAAGGAGGGTGGGATGGAGAATTCATTTATCCTAATCCTTGATTGTTGTCATCATCAATTGCAAAAGAATCATGAGTCATCAATCTCCTCTCTCTCCTTTCTATCTTTCATGCTATTCTTTTCTATCTCCCCTCTTCATTTCTCTTGGTCACTGCAATGAGTTCACTGCTCTTCATTTCTCAAACCCCAATGGATCAGGAAGTTAAGTATCTAAAGAACAATGATGTCTTTATATCGAAGGCATTGTACTCTCTCTAAAGTCAGTGTGGTAGATGCCTTATTGATTGGTGTTGCTGTTTCCACTTACACCCTCATCCTAGAACTAGTTTCTAGGCTCTAGCATAGCTACTAGAGTGTCATGGGAGCAAAGAGGTGTATTGTTGTGGATAGTTTGATGACTATCTTCATCATGACTTGCCATTATGGTAGTTAGGAGCGTCAACACTTGCTATCATCATTCTTTTGAGGATTTCTTTGAATCTTGCATAATTTTACCAAGGCATCCCTTGTCCCATGACCTGCTTAGTATATATTGTACCTTGAAATTAGTTTATTTTGTACCTTAGCATCTCAATAGTAAATGCAATCTGGAGTTATTTGTTCCTTAGAGTTCTTCCTGTTAAAAGTGGATTAGTTCAACATTTTATGATGAAGCAACAAAACACATCATGTGTCACTCGAGATTGCTGAGGCAGGCAATCAATTATTTTAGGGGAGCCACATATGCGCATGATGGGTTTCATCATTTTGATTTAGAATCATATATGATTTTCTAAAATTATAAAGTTTAAGCTGTATAAATTGATGGCTTGCTTAGTAGGCCTATTGTTTATCTGTAGATTTTTTTAGTCCGTTGTTAGCTCAAGGGCTTGACATACAAAGCATTCGGTAAAGGTAAATAAAGGGATTAGGTCAAACAATTTGAATTATATTGGAAATTCAGAAAAAAAAACCTGAGGAATTGTTGCAAATGTAGTACACATGATCTAATTAAAATTAGCTGGAATATCATCTCATTATTACGTTTGTTAGAATAATCTTACTATGGTGTGTTAATTTTGCATAAAGCTCAAACAATTGAGTGTAAAACTTTTTTTTTTTTTTCACAATCACTTTAAATGTTATGTTGCGTGTCTTGATTATTTTAGTGGCATGATGCACTAATTGTTATAAGAAAGCCAATGAAAGAAAATCAAGAATATTTAAGGCTGCAGTTTCATTTAATGAAATTTCTTTATTCATGTTGATCAATTTTTATATACATTGCTAGTTATTTTTTGATCATAGTCATAACTCATTGTTATATAAAGATGTTTATTTAAATTGTTATTATTTTGAATTATCAAATATTAATTTCTTTGTTAAAAGTTTCCATTGAAATTTATCCTTTTATTCAAATTAATTTTTGTAACGTCAATCTGATGCACATGCATTTTTATTATTACATATAATACTACTTTTGCTGATCTGACAATTGAAAATTTCTATGTTAGATGTGTATTTCTATGGTGCAAAACTGCACTCATCATATTGAGTTCTATGGTAGCATGGTAAAATATGAACCAACGACAACAATAACTTAAACACCTTTTTTTTGGAGGGCCTTTGGATGATTTTATTTATCCAATGATTGTAGTAGTAATTGAATATGCTTAATACTAGGATAAAAGGCGGGAATATGATTTTTACTAGTGCTGTAATCGTGGCACACAACCAAATAAAGCTCTATCTGAGTCTGGTTCAATAAATTTTTTTCACCATTTGTGTTTTGTTCATGTTTGTTATTGTTTGTTATTTATCTATTTGTGTTCAATTCATCATAGCTTTATTTGTTTGTAAGCATAAATGAACACAAACAAACATAACAATCAAAATAGTGATTTTCATTCTTTTGAATACAAAAATATAAGGATTCATGTAACTGACCCCACGTAGTGGGATAAAGGCTTATTATTGTTGTTGAATACAAAAGTATAAGATTCAAATTCAAGGCCTCACCATATAAGGTGCTTATTAACACTTATGTCCAGATGACCCCTTATCTTGAGAATTGATAAAGTGTAGAATAGGATATTTCGATTGGACGATTAGCGTTCCGCACTTGTCTTCTGCGACGAGCAGTGAAAGATGTATCAATCAATCGTCATTAAACTATTTCTTATCTCTTACTTAATTATATCACAATTCTTGGAGCGTAAATCTTTAAGTTTATAATAAATCTGAAGTAAAAGCGAATCTAAGACAAAGAAGGTGGCTTGAGTTTATTAAAGATTATGATTTAGATATTCGGTATTGTCAGAGCAAAGTTAATGTAGTGCGTCGTTAAGTCTGTCAGTATGGAAATCGGTTGGGTTATTACTCAAAAAAGTTGATTAGAATTAGAGCTCTACGGTGGAAGTTAGAAAATTGATGATCTTGGGCATTTATCTCGATTGGCGGTCTGATACTTTATTTGATAGAATCAATCAACAGATGTGGATATCGAAATTCATTGAACAAATCAGATTAGTCGAGCGAATTTTCTTGTAGATCTGAGAGGTATTGGAAGCATTCACATTATATTTACGGTGATGCGGTGTTGAGACAGAAATTTTCTGAGGAGGCTCATCGGGATATCTTATTCATCCGGTAGTTCAAAATGTATAAAGATTTAAAAGCAACATTTTGGTGGTGAGGTATGAAGAAAGACATGGCGAATATGCCAAATGTCGCAGATTGTTAAAGTTGAGCATCGGCGGTGGATTATTACGGTCATTACCTATAGGAGTGGAAGTGGAAGAAGAATTCATGAATTTTGTTATGGGATTTCCTAGATCTAGGATTATAGTATATGGGTGCGTTGTGGATAGATTGACCAAGTCATTTCATTTCTTGAAACCGAGCAATTAGGTTGATAAATTGTCGGATTATATGTTAAAGAAATTGTAAAACATGGTATGCAAAAGTGATCGTCTACGGCGGAGATGATAGATTCTTAGGATTATGGAAAGGAATTGAGAAAGGCTTGGCCTGATTACAGCAAAATGCTTTTCATCCTCAAGCGATGGACAATCGGAAAAACAATTCAAGTCTAGAAGACTTGTTGAGGTTATGTGTTTTAGATTTTGGAGGTAGGGAAGATCGTATTCTATGATCGAGTTTCTTCTGATAATAGCTACCAATATAGTATTCAAATGGTTCCGTATGAAGCATTGTATGGTCGAAAGTGTAGAACTCCATTAAGTTGGGTTGAAGTGGGAGAAAGAGCTGTAGGTCCAGAGTTGGTTGATCAAGCTACTGAGAAAATCAATGTCTTTAGTTTTAAATTCAACAAAACAACCATATACAACCACTCATTGCTTATTTTTTGGGTTATTTTCACTAGAATATGCATAGTTATTTAAAATTTAATATGATATATTATAATGTGCTTTTAACAAGCCTAACACAGATGAGCAAAATTTATTTGTGTTTTGTTCGTTAAGTAATCTATTACACATATTGTGTTCTTATTTGGCTTTATATTTGGTTTTTTAATTGCTGAATAAGCCCAACATGGGTTGCTTAACATCTGAACACAAGTTGTTTGCAAATATCAAGGTGGATGAACAACTCTAGTTTTTACTCACAGTAGATGCTTTCATGAATAATTCATGACAAACTAGGAATAATTGATGGTTGATGCACAATGCTATATCTTTAATTTGTTCTGTTGCTATTAACTAGTGTTTACGATATTATGTATGAAAGCGAAAATGGATGGACGGTAGGTAAATATGAATGCTTTTAGAGGTGATTATAGTATTGTTTCTTGTAGTGTTACTTGCCAAGGGATCTCTTTGTAAGCAAAATAAGATTTATTTTGATGGATACAAAATTATTTGTTTTAGTAGTCAAGTTTCTTTATCGTCAAATTTCATTTGTTTGTTTTTTTTTCTTCTTTTTTGTTTTTCCTAGCACTTTCTGCTTTAGGGTGGCAATCAACTTGCATTTTCCTGGTTTCTTCCATAGGTTACCTTGGTTTTAGCTTGATTGGTTGTTCTCTTGTAGGGCTGATTTTAGGATGCAGTTTTAGTCCTCAGTTCACTATTGTGCATTATGGAGCTGTAGAGGCTTAACAAAATAAAGTCAAAATCATTCAAATTCTAAACAACATTCAATCATATTTTTTATCATTTGAAAAAAATGTGATGTTGGTGTTGTGCATTGTTTGGAATTAATGTTAAATTGTTCATAATTCATCAATTGGATCCACAACTGTCTCCTAATTTTTTGGCCATTCAGATGAAGGGATTAATTTGCATCCACTTCTTGGAGGTTGATATCACTCAATTGGTCAAATGTTTCATTTATTCAACCCTCTGTCAAGAATAATTCAATTATATATTATGGGTCCCTATTTATAGAAATAGAATTACAAGGATAATATCAAATATTTCAATTCATAATTAATCCTATCCAATCCTAGTGGCCATTCAACTTTAGTCCATATCTTATCAGGAGGTGATCAAGCGCTTATTAAATAGTTTCAAATTTAAAATCATGAAAAATTCAGCCATAATTAAAATGGGTCTAGTTTATGTTTGTTATGACATAGGTTGATTTTTTATAACTGCTTATGGCCATTGAGTTTTTTTAGAATGATTTGATCTATTTGAAGTCCTGTATGCACCACATTCTCACTAAATCCAATTCCCAGTTCCAGGTATGATATAATGTATATTTTTAGCATATTCCTTTGTATTCTTTCTCTGGTTTTGATATTTGTTACTATTTTAAGAGATGAGATTAGGGCAGCAAATGAGCCCAGTCGAGCCGAGTATGTGCTTGTTTGACTTCAAGCTCGTTTATCCTTATTGAGCTCAAGCTCGGGCTGAGCTTGATTCAAGTTTTTATTGATGATGGTCAAGCTTGAGCTCGTTAAAAAAAACCCTGTTCTACCTTGGCTTGAGTTTGTTCGTGAGCACGATTCAGATTGGGCTTATCGAGCCTATTGACAAGCAACTCGTTTAATGAAATAAATGAGCCTTAATCGAGCTTTTTCGCCAGTAACTTGTTGAGAAATATATACAAACTATATCAATTAAAGTTTGTTAAGCCTAAAATAAAATTTTAAATGATACTGTTTACGAACAAGCTTTAATCGAGCTCCTTAATGGCTTGTTCATGAGCTTTAAATGACACTATTCATGAACATAAATGAATTGAACAACAAGTTATTCAAGCTTGATTATGAACGAGTTCTAATTGAGCTGAGTCGCTAGTATCTTGTTGAGTGCTCGATTCATTTGCAGCCTTAGATGAGATATTAATGAAAATATTCTTTATGAGAAACTGAATTAGATGCCTACATATGAAATTGTGTATTGATAATATGATGGAAATTTTATTGCTCTAATATTGGTTCAAAGGAGTATAATTTTTTTGTTTTGTTTTCAGTATAAAATGCTCGTACAATTATGAATAATGAGAAAAATATTGGCTTCATTCTAATTTGTAGAGGATTGTTTGTCTTGGAGAAACTTCCATTACTTCATTGCTAAGACTTCTACGTTTGAAGGTTATGAAGGTTGTCAAGCTAATTATTAAAGATTCATGTTTGTAAAGGGAATATGCAATCCATGAGCAAGGATTTGTGCAACACTAAGATTGTGCATAAGTTTGTTGGTCTAATGTATTTGTACTTAGAGGAGACTTGGAGCAACAGTTAGGTTGTTCGCATTTAGATCTTCAGGTCCTGGTTGCTTGGAAGTTATGAAAATTTTGCCCCTTGTAATTCTGGTAAGGTTGTGTGCATATTGCAGTTTGACAGAGAGCATTGGTGGTAGCCTATTGCACTAAAGTATCGTTGGGATAGTAGGTGCTTGTGAGTGCCACGTTTCAGTTGTTGAATAAATATCTGGTGCTGGATGTTCGTGCTCATGGTATTTAGAGTACTTTATTCTTCTCGATTACTTATAGCAACATATCAAAGTTTTACCAAATATTATTTTATTTGGAATAATCTCCTTTTTAACGATATGAGGCTAAATATATGATAGAACTGCATAAAGCACTGTCTTGTGTTTGCTTTAAAGAAGAACATATTACTCTGCAACTCTGAATAAAAAATTTAATTATGCACAAGATCTGCTACAATGTGGGTTTCTTTCAAATTTAGGTACATGAGATCGAGGCTCTTAAAAATGACAACATTAAAATAGATAACTTGTCTATTATTTCTTCTAATAGTGGATTACATTTGAATCTGATAGTTTTTAATCAGCCTATTGCTGTGAAATTGTGTTGTATTAATCATTTTTGTACTTGTTTTATGTAAATGAGTTTAACATTTCACTTATCTTTTCAGAGGTTATCCAGTCACGCTCTGCACATATTGATGCTTTTACGATGCTTGGTAATGCAACCACTGTTGGTGATGATACTATCATATCTAATTCAGTGATAGGTCAAGGTTGCACAATTGGGCGCAATGTTACAATAGAAGGTTCTTATATATGGGATAATGTCAACATTGAAGATGGTTGTAAATTAAGCCATGCTCTTGTTTGTGATGGTGTTCACCTAAGGCAAGGTGTAGTTCTTGAACCTGGCGTCATATTATCCTTTAAGGTAATTGATGCTCTTGAATATGGTGTCATTATTTTATTCATTCTTAATTTGTCATGAGATTTCTAATTTTAACCTGTTGAGGTAAATTGAATGATTACTGTCTTATTTAGCTTAAACGCCTTAACATTTGTGTCTTCACTAATTTGGAAATTCATCTAATTCACAATTTTTAGTTGCCTTAAATCTTGGGTACTAGTTGAAATAATGAGGAGTGAGGATATGGAATATGCTGAAACTAATCTAAATACCAACAAGTGCTAATAAGTTGAAGCTGCCATCTGTAGTTATTACTAGTAATTTTCTTGCAAATTTTTGTTAAATGCCCACTCATGCTTGTGTTTCGAGAGCGAGGTTGTTGAAATTATGAGAGGAAGAATATTATATATTTTTTATTTCAATGAGCATAATTGACACTATATATATACGTGAAACTTAGCCATTTAAGAAATAAGTAGCAAAAGTAATTGACCTAATTAATTACAATTAATTTTGAATTTAAAAAATATCCACATGAACAAATAATTGTGGATTGCTTATGGGAGATAGGAGGGTGGCAGATTTTCAAGGTGGTTGATCACATGGCTGGCGGGCATTTACATGTAACGAAAGAGGGGTTTGCAAGGTTGGTTGAGACACCTTGAAGGATGGAGGTACTACGGATGGCTTAGGTGGAACTAGATCAAGATTTTCACACTCCCCCTCAAAATGAGAATATATGTAGATTGTCCCTAATTTTTTTGTAAGGTTGTCAAATTATGATTGATCAAGAGCTTTAGTGAGGATATCTACAGTTTGAAGTTTGTTGGAGTGTAATTCAATTGGATGGTTTCTTATTCATTTTTCTTTTTTTTTAAAAAATATCGATTTTAAAATTCTTATCTCGATCATGGTGGATTGGGTTCTCAGCAATTGTAATAATAGTTTAGTTTTCACACCTAGTTATCATAGGTTTTGTAATGGAAAGATTTAAATCTTTAGGAAGATTTTTAAGCCACACTTTCACAAATCTTATGTGTCGTTGCCTTGAATTTTAATTCTGTATTATTTGAAGCTATCACAGGCTATTTTTTTACTTATTCATGTGACTATATTTCATCTTATAAATGAATAATAGCTTGATATGAATATTCTATTTGTTATATATTCAACTTAGTCAATAACGCTGAATATTTCAACAACTATGTTAGTCTTCTTTTTGTAGGACTCTGAGATCCCTTAGTGTTCTGCATGCATCTTTAATGTGCTCCTTTGTGGTGTTATTTTTAAGCTGACTAACAATACTTAACAACAAAGCAAATATTAGGTTTGGTGTAATATTGATTATGGGCTTTGAAAATTCATGCTCATTTCTCGTGAGAGAGTTTTGGTAGTTTTGAGTTAAATTTTTAGAAAACAGATTAGTTTTGTGGATAGAACATTTCTTACAGATTTTGCCCTTATATTGATCATGGTTTAGGCATTGAGCTTTCAATGGGCAAGAATTCAAGTAATGGATATATGGAGCAATATCTCCAATTATGAAGTCAAATTTGAAGCTATACTTGAAGTTTTTGGCTTGTTTTTTAAGATTTTATTGTTGACTGGTATGTGTGATGTGCAAGGTTCCCTTACAATTGATAATATAAGTAGTGTTGGTTTTTGAGTGTGGGAGAATCTTATTTTAAAAGGAACAAGTAATTAGGAAATTCATAAAGTTATGTGTTAAAAAAAAGGTTAGAAATAGTTACTGATAGCTACAAAGATCAATTTGAGTGACTTGCTAGGTTAAAATATATGAAATCACTCATTTAAGCTTTGAAATCCAATGTATTATAGTTTTTAATAAATATTGTCAACAGGACTATACTAATTCAGATGCATAGTTGGTTCTAAATGATGAGAATCCTTGAATGGCTCTAAATGAGAGGTGATGGGTCCTATTTATAATGTTCCACCCACACCTCTAAAGAATATTCTTAGATTACATTAGATTTTTCTTAAGTGCAAAGTTCTTTGGAATGCTTGACCTTCTCATATTCTTAATATAATTTGGAGAGTTTTAGAGACTTATAGGTTATTCCCTTAGCATCTATATTATTCTAGAATAATTCGGAGACATGTAAGACCCTTATAATATCTATTGTCTTCTGGAGGCTTCTAGTATCATTTTGACAAGTCTAGATTAGTGTAGAATCGTCTGGAACCTTTTTTTGTATGATGGCTCTACTCCATGATAGTTTTGGTTGATCCTGTTGTCTCCCCTAGTGGTGCTATGCCTAAGCCATGACTCCTCTCTATGTAATTTCATACCTTATATAAGTGCTTGGACTTCTCACTTACTCTTAGCGTTAGTTGCCATTTCAACTTAATCCCGTCCACCTATGAACTGGAGATTGGTACCATTGACTTCCAGCTTGGTCCCTTTGCTTCCATGCTTTTCCTCTTTAGGGTAATGCTATAAGCAGCTCCTAAGGCGTGACATCCCTGGACTCCTTGAGAACCTTTGCTCTCCCTTGTTGCTTGTTCTTCTTGGATCTTGGCTCCTTGTGAGGCCAAGTGACTTCCCTTGTCCTTCAAGTTGTCTCGCTTGACTCTCGATGCCCATTCCCCTGGGCTAGCTTCTTCATTTTGAAGTGCCAACAACCTCTTTCAAGTTTTGTTTAGTGTTTCAGATCATAGGCACCATGCAAGTCTTATTCCCTTACATAACGCACAAATCATTGGCTAACGACATAAGAAACACCTTGGCTTTATCCAAGAAGTTCCTCACTAGAATAACTTGGTAGTCATTCATGGGGATGACGGAAAAATCCAGCTTCTCTAGCCACACATTTCATGCTAACCTTTACATTGCATATTAAACTTTGATGAGTTTTGCTACTAGGTTGACCACCTTAATGAGGCTCCTTCCATCATTTGCCTTTATGCCCAATATTTTTGTCTCTTCACTGGAGATAAAATTATGAAACAATCAGTGTATATCATGTCCTTGTTGGTCTCCTTCCTCACAATCATCTATACAAAGCGCAACTTTCTGGCCTTTTGGCCTTAGGACTGGTCTGGATGCAGTTAAGCATCTTACTTGTGTAGCTATGCCTTCATCCTCAACTTTTGGTTTCTTCTGATGGGTGGCAAGGAGTGAGCTTAAAGCATACCTAGGCTTTTGCCATCCCTTAGCTTGTCCTTCTCATTGCCTTTGTTAAAGTCCCAATTATGCTTGTCCTTATGTTGGCCTTTATCTCCTTATTGGTTCATGTCTCCTCTACCATTCACATTGCTACTATTCTTGGGTTTGTAGTTGAACTTCTTAGAGTAGTCAATCAAGTTTTTGGCCACAGCTATGGCAGTGGCAAGAGTTTGTACTTTGCATTGCCTCAACCCCAACTTTTCTCAAGTTGGAGCCTTTTCATGATGTTGCAGAGAGAATTCTAGTTTGACATGTCGGGGAGTTGGAGATCTTCAAAATTAGGCTTTTGAAGCCCTTGATGTAGTTACAAATAGTCCTCATTTACTTCAGCCTCTACAAGCAAGCTTGAGCCTCCTCCAGACTTCTCAAGAATTGCCTTTGAAGCTCTCTCTTAAAGTCCCCAATTGTAGACATATATCACATCCCCTTCTCCATGTCTCATTACCCTCTCCTTTACCATAGCATAGCGATGCCTGTGAGATAGAGAGTCGTGAATTATATCTTGGCCTTCTAATCCACCATACTCATTGTCTTATAGTATTGCTCCAACACCTGCAAGAAGTTGTCCATCTCTTTAGCATTGCGCAAAGCTCCATTGCTCTGAGGCTTTTGCACTTCAATGTGCATTGCTTCACTAGTATTGCATGCAAATGTCTTCACACTACACACTTGCATAGAGTCATATTTCTGCACAAATACTCAAAGCAAGCAAACATTTTGTTGAGTTACCCCATTAACTCGTCATACATCAGCACCACTTTGCCCATCACATATTTATCTAATCGGGATATAAGGTCCCTTATTGAACCCATGCCACTTATGACCTCCTCCACCTGAGTTAGTCGTGAATTGAAACAGGGGATCATGTCTTTGGACTTCTCCCATGCTTGCGCATGTTGGGACATGTCCACAATGGTGATATCAAACTCCACAATATGATCCTTGCTGCCCTTTGCCATGCTTGGACCATGTCTTTGACATTAACCTTGTTCTAGAAACAACTTGCTCTTATTCCAATTATCATAAACTAAATTTTCTGGCAAGCTATCCACACGACCTTTGTGCCCACCCTTGATGTTAACTCAGCCTAAGTTGCACAAATGTTGGCTAGGACAAGAGGAACACTAGATAGAGAGAGAATGAAAAGGAAAAACTTCACTAATATAATAGAGCCTTACAAAACTTGGACAACTTGAAAATTGTTGGATGGTTCTAAATAAAAGGCTGTGGCTCCTATTTATTGGCCTTCATCCTCATAAGAACATTCTAGATTGCAATAGTTTATTTTCATGCATAGCAAATTTTATAAAACTATATTAATTTGGCATATTCATATTATTCCGAAGACTTCTAGAGGCTCTCTCATTTTTGCTTAAGTTTTTATACTATTCTTAAGAATTCCAAAACCTTCTCGATTATTTATGAAGTTTTCAGAATGTTTTAAATTTTTTAGAGAATTTTAGAATTATTCTTGTAATATCCAAAGACTTCTGGCATCTCAATAATCTTCTAGAATCTAGACTAATTGTATAGAATCTTCTAGAATTTTTTCGAACCTCATGACTTTACTTCAACATGATCTAGAACCTTTACCATGTCACGCCCAAGGAATTGTGGCTATCCTCTTGGCTTAATTTGGAGACATGACATTCTTCCATACTTAATCTCGCTATACTTTCATCATGACTTCCTCTAATATAATATTGGATGTCGTCCTTGGATTGTCACATATCGTCATTAGACGTCAAACTATCTCCATTGTTAGATGCTTGTTTGTCTTGGATCTTCATTGCCAGTGGACTAAGGATTTATGATTCCTCCTATCAGCTTGGCACCTCTATTACCACACTGACCCCACTTGGTTGTAGATCTTGATGCCACTCCACTTGCAATGCTTCATTGTGTTCCTTTATGACTGACATGACCACCCCTTTTGGTATGTCCTCATCATCAGTCTTTGACTCATCATCCCCACTAGAAAGAGCCAGACAAATATTCTTATCCCTTTGGATGTCTTCTTTGAGTCCAACTTCTCAGCTTTGGAATTACCTTATCCATGTCCTTGTGCTAGTAACTCTTATGTAGACCCCATATGTGTAGCCCTATCATCATACTCACATTTCATCCTTGATGCCTTTGAGGATAGTTTTGTCTAATGAGGCCCTTTACAAATGAAGTAGACATTGTGGGGCCTACTTGAACCCTTGTCAATCCTTGGTTTACTAAGCTTCTTACTTTTTGCTAAGGTAGAGTCTTGGCAAGGCAGATCCTTGAGTTGGTCCTTGTCACTTAAGTATTTCTCTAGCCTCCACGAGAAGTTCAACTTCTCTAGCATTGTGAGATTTCCCATTCTTGTTGGTTCTATAGATGGATGTTGTGTCCAATGTGTGCTTGCGAAGGCCACATCCGCACACGCATCCCTATTGCATGCAAGAACTTTGCCCATCTCTGACATATGATCTCGGTGCCTCCTATTGAGTTTCCCCTTGAACTCACATGCATCTACTCCGCTTCATCTAAAAAGGATCCCTCCAATATTGTGATATGGATGGTGAAACCTTGTTTTGCTAGGCTATTCACTGCTTTGCTTATGTTACCCATTTGGACCCCATGCCTTTCACGACCTCCTTCCTCTAATTTAGCTGTCAATCAAACTTGGAGATTTTATTTTTGGACTTTCCCCTTGGATTGGATGTTGCAGGATTATGCTATTGTTCCCAACCTTAGCTTGATTGCAATGGCTCCATACTTGTCATGTCAAATCTTTTTATGATACTACTTTACCTTGATATTAACTTGGCATCCACATTGCCCTGGGATGGAGGTTGGTCCAATACCTGCTATCATAGACTCAACTTTATGCCAAGCTATTTGTGCAGCATTAGCACTCTTAATGCTAAGTCAGCCTACCTTTCACACATTGCTGGCTAAGACAAGAGGAACACTAGAGAGAAAGAGAATGAAATGGACTCATTAATATAAGAGAGTTTCACAAGACTTTGATGACTTGAGAATTCTTGAATGGTTTTAAATGAGGGTTATTGGCTTCTATTTATAGTCCTTTACTCACACCTCTAAGAATATTTTAGATTATATTAGATTATTCTTAAATCTAGAGTTCTTTTGAATACTCTATATCTTCCTCATTCCTAATACAATTTGGAGAGTTCTAAACATTCCCAAGTTATTCCCTTAGTATCTATACTGTTTTAGAATATTTTAGAGATATGTAGAACCTATATAATGTTCAAGTATCATTTAGACAAGTCTAGATTAGTGGGCCCCTTGCCATGATGTCTTAGACATTGATTTCATATGCATTTTAAAATATGATAAGCAGGCCTTGTGCTCATTGAGATACCCCCTATATAGGGAATATTTTTAGATAAATGACTTGTAGTGCGGAGGAGCATAGTGATCATGGTGGTTAGAAGAACTTCTGGACTTATGGTATTTGTTGTCTCCTTATGTTGGCCAATCCAACCTTATATGGTTCAAGTAGATTTGAGCCCATTTGTGCTTTAATTTGGCTGGTTAAGCCATGCTGTAATATTGATTGGTTCTAGTTGAATTTTTAAAGCATAATATGGAAGTCAAAAGAGCCAATCTATGGTCTTATTTGAGCGTAAGTTTAGTCAATTTAGGCTGAATCAACATTCAATTTAGTCTTACAAGTGCCCTGAGATTTATTGTTCATATTAAAATTTGTGGTTGATCAAGTAGGTGTTTTTATAATCTTAATTGGCATCAGTAGTTTTGTGTGATAAGAAATATTATTAAGACATCATAGATATTTTATGAATGATAAGCTACAAAAAATCATAGATATTTAAGTTGAATGTGATGAAATGGAGAATGTTAAGATGGATGCTTGATAAAATTAGAAAGGTTGAATTAATCAAATGATTTTATTAATACATAAAATGTTGGAGTGATATAGGTTGAATACAAGATGATTGAAAATAGACTTGGCTTGGTGGAATATGTACAACGAAAGGTAAAAAATGTAACTGTTAAATGAGTTGTTAAAATAAATTTCAATGATTTAAGAAAGAAAAGAGAAAGGCCACATTGATAGAAGTTGTTTAAAATGATTTGCGAATAACATGCTTTATAATTCATACATGCACTTAACCTGATCACAGTTCTTTTCTTGTTGCCTTTAATATATTTTTTTTCGTTATACTATTTGTTAATTTTTGCATGTTTGTGTTTTGAAGTGTCAACTTTAATTTGTTCTTTATTCTTTGAAGCCTTAAACCTCTGTAGTCTTTCATCTGAAAGAATGCCAATTTTTAGACATTTGATCCTAGCTTGCTTTGGCTTGCATGTTTAAGTTTTAAGACAGATTGTTTGATTTATATATGGTATCAGAGGTGTTAAATATATAGCTTAACGAGCTTTGATTTTTTTTATTCAACATGCATGAATACTCTGTTGAATGTGATTGCATCGTATAAACTTTCATTCCAGGTGGAAGTTGGGCAGCAAATAGTGGTGCCTGCTTACTCAAAAGTTTCCCTTCTTCCACAACCATCCAAGCAAGATAGTGATGAAGAATTGGAGTATGCTGATGCTAGCACTGGAATTATAGAAAGCCCATGTAAATTTTTATGCTTTGGAAATTTAATTTATTGGATGCTTAAATGATCATAATAGTTCTTAGACTTTTGAGGGGTGTTTATTTTTATTCTGGACTCTTTGAAATGTTCATTTTATTCTAGACTAAAGTTGAACCAATTTAGTGATATTGTTAACCCTCATTTTTTATGAGGGTTGGTAAAAGAAAACTTTTTAAAAGTTAATTTTGTGATTTTTTAGGGTTAATTTCTTTTGTTTGATGTGTTATTATGTAGTGAGATGTATCCTTAAAATTCAAAATGCTTTATTGAAAATTTTTTGTCAGTCAATTTTTCTCCAAAGTATTAATAAAGTTGAATATAGGACTAAGTTGGTTTGGATTTGTTGAGTTGAAGGTCTAAATTAAAATTCTCAAACTAAAATAGACATCTTATAAGTGTGATTATTTTAGCCGTTCACTCTATTGAAATTAGGCTTTAATGAGTCAAATGTATAGAACCTAAATTACTTATTTATTGTAAAGTTTTCCCTTATATGATGTGTCCTCTCTGGAGTGATTTCCTTACACTGTATATGTAACTCTTAAGCGCAGATAGTTTGTGAAGCCTTGCCTTCAAATCATTTAACGGTGACTGAAAGAAGTTTTTACTTCGATTCAGCTGTATAATAAATAACAATTTATTTCATTAGAAAGAAAATATTAAAAATTAGTTCTACAAATAAAGCATTAGTGCTATTGCTAAACTTTTTAATAAATATTGGCTAGCATGGTGGAAGGTCAGTGTTAGATTTTCAAGAAATAATTATATGAGAATGTATTGCCTGAACTCAAGATTATCAATATATTATCCACTTTGTCCTAATAGTCTTATAATTTTGGTGTAACTTTCTAAGGGGCCATTGATCCTACGAGTGCTCCAAAGCGAGCATGTTTAACATTAAGGTTTTATTATTTAGCTTATAAACATATATTTTATTGAACATATTATGAACATATTGTCACACCCCAGATAACTTACTCTTATTCTCAATCAAGTGTATCGTAATAAGATTTAATTGTAATACGATTTCAATCGACATCGCTCCAACCTCGCACGGAACGAGCAAATAAAATTTGTATCTAATCAAATCATCACAAAATTTAAAATTCATATACTAAGTAAATATTTAAGAAGCGGTGAAATTGTATTTCTGACCAAATTAGATGTGTTGAATAAGGAAGTGTTTGAGCTTAAAAATATTCCAGCTTCAATTTCCCGATGTGCTTTCGAGGAATTACTGGTTGCCACCAACACGGTTTGGGATCGATGTACAACCCTACAACTTCTATACATAAATCTCCTTGCTGTGGATGGCTAAGAATTGCGTAAGAAAGTGCCGGGCCATGCGAATCGGATGACAAAGGATTTATTCTACCAAAGAACTCACCGCGCCGACTATTTGTTAAGAAAAAAGATTCTATGCGATTGTGTATTGACAGGAGTTAAATAAAGTGACAATCAAGAAGATCCACTACAAGGATTGATGATTTATTTGATTAGTTGGAGGGAGTTATCAGAATTTTCGAGATCCGAGAATATCGTAAGAGTTAAAGATCGATATTTTTAAAACAACTTTGAAACCTGTATGGATATTATGAATTTTTGTTATGCCATTTGGTTTAACACTCTGCGATTTATGGACTTAATGAATCGTGTTTTTGGTAGGGGCCATTATCATCTTTATTGATGATATTCGATTTATTCTAAAACCGCGAAGAGCATGCAAATCATCCGAGTATTTTTTTAGAGTTGTTAAAAAAATCAATTATATGCCAAATTTTTAAAATATGAATTTTGGATGATAAGGTCGCATTTCTGGTCATATTATCATGGGCGAAGTTAATCCTCGAAAGAAAAGCAATTTTAGAATGGTTTGCACTTACTTAAGACAAGTTAGCTTTCTACAGGTTATTACGGAAGTTTGTCGAGATTTTCTCATATCAGAACGCCTCTATTTAATTTATTGAGAAATGATGTTAAATTTCAATGACAACCTGAACGCGAAGAGTTTTCAAGATTAAAAAAGATTGACCACGACCGCTTTAGCTATTACATCGTGGACCGAGGATTCCAAATATTTAGTGATCTTTAAAAGTTTTGTGTTTTGATGCAAAATAAAAAAATATTATGCTTGAGACAATTAAAACCTCATGAAAGAAATTATCCCGTAATGATCTAGAAGCAAGAATGGTTTTTTTTAAAATTTGGAGACATACTTCTATGGATTGAAATGCTAAATTTTATCGATCATCGAGTCTTAAATATATCTTTACACAAAAGAATTGAATTTAAGACAGAAGATGAAGTTCATTAAAAGATTATGATTTAAATATTCGATTGTCAGAAAGTAAGGGTGGGATGCATGTAGAATTCATGGAAACCTTGGATTATTACTCAAAGCGAATTGATCGAGAATTAGATCTGTAGTTAAGATTCAGGATACCGCATTTATATCAATTAACAGTGCAATCAACTTTATTTGACAGAATCAAAGCTGCACATAAATTGGATCGTGGATATCAGAAATTCATTGAACAAATCCAAACTAGTAAGAAGCAGAATTTTACTGTAGATGCAGAGGGTGTTATTCGGAAGAATTCACAATTATGGGTACCTGGTGATGCGGAATTGAGACAAGAAATTTTACAGGAGGCTCATCAGGTAGGATATACTATTCATCCAGGTAATTCGAAAATGTATAAAGATTTAAAAGCGATTTTGGTGGTCGGTATGAAGAAAGACATATGAATATGTTTAAATGTCAAGTTTGTCGATTGTTAAACCGAGCATCATCAACGATTGTACGTCATTACTTATACCCGAGTGAAAGTGGGAAGAAATTGAAATGGATTTTGTTAGATTTCGATCTGTGCAAGCGTCATGATAAGATCTGGGTTGTTGTGGATATAAGTCGTTCATTTACCTATGAAACAGATATATTCAGTTGATAAATTGTCCATATTATATGTTAAAGAAATTGTAAGACTTCATGGTGTTCAAAAAGTGATCGTCTCTGACAGAGATGATAGATTTGCTTCCAAATTATGGAATGGAGTTCGAGAGAGCACAGCTACTAAGACAACTTTTCATCCTCGACCAATGAACAATCGAAAAGAACAATTCAAGTCCCATAGGATTTGTTGACTGTGTTTTAGATTTTGGAGGTTTGGTAAGATCATATTCATGATCGAGTCTACAATAATAAATACCACCAAGATTGGAGCTTCGTATGAAGACTATATGGTCGAAAGTGAACTCCATGAGTTGGGTTGAAGTAGGAGAAAGACAGCAGCCCCGAGTTGGTTGATGCTACGAGAAAATCGATTAATCGTGGATAGATTGAAGTCGCCGATGTCAACGTAAGTATTACGACTTAAAGACCGATAGAATTTCAAGTTGGAGAATTTCTATTCTTGAAAGTCAAACCTATGAAAGGAATTAGTAGATTTGGTCACGGAGGTAAATTAAGCCCTGCATAGGACCTTTGAATCATGAAAGGATTGACAATGACTTACGCTGCTTTTACCCATCGAATCGTGACATTCACAACGCCTTTCACATTTCAAGATCACGAATCTGAGCGAAGATTCCATATACAAAGTTTGAAATACAACCGATTTGACTTATGACGGAGCGAAAAGATTTTGGAATTTGATGTGAAGAGATTAATTAAATACAAATTTTCTATGTTAAAATTAAATGGATGCATTAATCAAAGTACTTGGGGTTGAGAAGAGATGAGACAGAAGTTTCCCTTCCTGTTCGAATGATTGAGAAGAAATTTTGAGGACGAAATTTTTTTAAGAAGGAAAAATTGTAATATCCAAATTAGCTAATTTCCTAATTAATTTTGTTTTATCTAATTAATCCGTCGTTATTGTGACAATATTATCAGATTACCCAGTATGCGCAATGGATTAAAGAATTCGACACGCGTATGGCTGGGATCTATCGAAAGGTATACTCGTTCCTTTTTATTTCATTTCCTCCAAGCCGCGGCCTCAGTTCCTTCGCAGATTGAGTTCGTCTCCTCTAAGCCCAGCTGATCCTTTCCCTGCCCTCGGTGTCGGCATCGACAGGGATTGCCGCTCCCGTGACGCAGAACGCACGAGCCGTGGAATCCCGCGTCGGCTTCGATTGGAACCGCCCGTCGCGTTCTTCCGTGTCGCCGCTGGACCCTATCTTGCCGGCCACTGAACCGTCAGCGACCGTAGGCAAATCGCGGTTGAAGTCATGAACCGTCGGCTCGATCAGGGATTTCTGGCCGACGGAAGCTGAATTCGTGAGTTGATTTCTTTCCCTATTCTTTTTTCCTTCTGTTGGCAGCCTTCTTTGGTGTATAAATGCCTAATTGGGAATTCTGAAATCTGTTAGAGAACATATTTTTGGATGTTAGGTGAGTTGCAAAATTTTTGTGTATTAGAATGGGGGATTTGTATTGGCATTTTTGTTACCTTTATTATACTGATTTAATCAGATAATTAGTATTGGCATTAGTAGATTACTTTGGAGTCGCCTCAGTATTTCGAAAGATTATAGGAGATATCAGGTAAGAATCGTTTAAGTAGATAATTATTGTGTTAAATTTATTTATGAGTTTCATATATTCGTAAGAGTAATTCAATTATAGGTTACTCAAAGCGTGGAGCACATCACGACGCCTGCATTAATGAGGTGAGACATAATTCTAATTTAAATTCGCTTTTTATACCCCATGTATGCCATCGTTTTACCGATTCTTATAAATTGTATGAATAATATATGATATTTACAAATCAGTATGCAATTACAAATGTTCATTACTGACTGTATAGATTATTGATTTACAAATGATTATGTTTAGTTTATTTTCTTTAATAAGATATGATTTTGTATGAAAATGTTTTAAAACACATTATTAATTGTTAAATCAGTAATGTGATAAACGAGAAATGTCGAGAAAAATTGTGATGGGAAACTATGTTATAGATATCCGCGCAGATACAAAGTCGATGACGAACGTGAAGTGGGATCTTAGCATCCCCGACTCTGACATTGAGGTTGGAGCCGTTAAGGTTAACCGCGTCGCGTTAGGTAAGTAGTATGGTTTCCGCCTCGCTTTACCTTCTAGTGAGACGACCCTTTTATTATGAAGTCAAAACTTATGCAATTATAAGTGATATTTCTAGGAAAAAAAAGGATTTGCTTTAGAACTGAAATTGCTTTCATTAAATAACTGAATAAATAACAACTCCTATGAAATGACAAATTATTGATACATTACTACTTTACAGCATATTGTTCAGTTATATTTTTGCAGCATAATTACCACTCTTACCTTTATGCAAATTTTAAATATACACGCATTGTTTTGAACGCTTGCTCGACTTACTTTTAGATTATTGATCTCACTGCTTTAAATTTTACGACTTATCGTTGATAATTGGAAAAGGCGAGGTGGAAGAAGTAGTCCGTTTGTTGATTTCATGATAGTTGGAAGATTAAAAGCTTTTGAGACATAAAATTTTAATACCGACGCTTTTAGTTCAGTATTTATGACAGTTAAAGATTTTCACGCTCCAATTTTGTGATATGAATTAATTAGTATATGAATTTTAAATTTTGTGATGATTTGATTAGATACAAATTTTACTGCTTTCGCTGAAGCGTTGGAACGCGTATGGAATCGTGTTTAATCGAGTCATCTTATTCGTTATACTCGATAAGAATAGGGGGTCATCCTGCAGACGAAAAAGTGGTATCAGAGCAAATTAATCAATTGAACTACCCTTTGCAATTCATCAGATCTACTTTCACCACTTGCAGGTTGTATTTCACTCTGTAATTATCTGCATGTAGTTGAGTCTGCAATTTGTCTAGATGACCCAATCTAACCTTTTGGCATTTCTTCAGAAATTAATGTAATTATAAGAATTATTTATTTGATACATATTTATTAAATATCATGCATGTGAAGAGTATATGGATGCCTAACCCCAAAATTAATCGTCTTATAGCTCTGTTTTGATCAATTCAACACTTATTCTAAATCCAAATCATGCTTCCATTGCTATTGCTCATCAATCTTATTGTGCCCAACCTCGCTCGATACACTTTTCGTCACACCCTGATGACCCCTACCCTTATTCCAGGTCAATCAGTGTATGAACATAACTAATTGAGCTTCCACCGACACGCTTCCAACGTGTTATCATGAACCAGCAAAGTGAAATTTATCTAATCAAATCATCACAAAATTTAAAATTCATATACTAATTAATTCATATCACAAAATTGGAAGCATGAAAATCTTTAAATTTGTACATAAATACATAGCAACTAAAGGCATATCAGTATTAAAGTTTTGTACGTACCGAAAAAACCTTTAATCTTTCCAGAATTATATACCCCAAAACTGTACAAATCAACAAAACGGACTAGCTTCTACTCATCTCATCTTTTCCTGAAATTATCAACGGTAGCATCATAAGCTAAAACTTAGTGAGATCAATAATGCTAAAGTAGTTCTCGAACAAGGCATTAAAACAATCGGCGTGTATATTTAAAATTTGCATAAAGGTAAGAATTATTGCGAAATGAAGAACAATAGAAAAGTAGTAATGTATCAATAATTTGTCATTTCGTAAGCATTATTTATTCGGTTATTTAATGAAAGCAATTTCGCCTAAAGAAATCTTTTTTTCCCAGAAATGTCACTTATAATCGTGGGACTTCATAGAAAGGGTTCACCCTACGTACTAAAGGCTAAAGGTAGTACGGAACCATACTACTTGTCTAACAACCCTCGACACCGACAAATTTTAACGCTTCAATCTCAATGTCGAGTCGATGCTAAGATCTCGCTTCATCTCGTCAACTTTTATCTCACGAGATTTATAACATAGTCTTCCTATCACAATTTTTCCTGACATTTCTCTATTTATCACATTATTATATTTAACAATTAATAATGTGTGTTTTAAAACATTTTCATATACCCAACAAAATCATATGCTATTAAGAAAATGAACTAACTGGCTTATAATCATTATAAATTAAGTATATACTAGTAATGAAAGATTGTAATCGATATAATAATGAAATATCTATATGTTATTCATACAATTTATAAGAATCGGTAGAAATGACATACATGCTAAAATCGAATTTAAATTAAGAATTATCGCACCTCTTGCAGCGTCATGATGTGCTCCATGTTTCCTTGAGTATACAACCTATAATTGAATTACTCTTCTGAATATATGAAACTCATAAATAAATTTAACACAATAGTATCACCAGCTTAAACTGTATTTTTACCTGAAATTAATGTCTCCTCATATAATCTTTCGAAATACAAGGAGCACGACTCCAAAGTAATCTACTAATGCCAATACTAATTATCTGATAAATCAGTATAATAAAGTTAACAAAAATGCCAATACAAATCCCCCATTCTAATACACAAAAATTATACAACTCACCTAACAGCCAAAAATATGTCCTCTAACAGATTTCAGAATTCCCAATTATGCATTTATACACCAAAGAAGGCTGCCAACAGAAGGAAAAAGGAATAGGGAAAGAAACTAAGAACTCACGAATTCCTAGGCTTCCGACCCAGACCGGAAATCCTATCCGAGCCGACGGTCGGGACTTCCCAACTGACGACGGCCTTACTGGCCGCTGATTCCTGTGCGAGATCGGCGGTCCAAAGCGGCCGACACGGGAAGAAGGACGTGACACGGGAGGCGGCGGTTCCAATCGGCCGACGGATTCCACGGGCCGGCGTTTCCGTTACGGAGCGGCAATCCTGCCGATGCCGAGAGGCGTGGAAAGGATCACCGGGCTTAGAGGAGAGCAACTCGGCGAAGAGGAGCGCTTGGAGGAAATGAGATAAAAAGGAACATATATACCTTTCGATAGATCCCAGCCATATGCATGTCGAATTCCTTAATCCAGTCGCTGCATGCCTAGGTGCTATAGTAATATTGCTACAGTAACGACGAATTAATTAGATAAAACAAAATTAATTAGGAAATTAACTAATTTGGATATTACACATATTCATTCAACTTCTAAGGCCATTATCTGAATTTTTGATCATTTAACTAGGGTGTCGATTTGAATTTGAGTTAGGCTATGGTCTTATCGTAAAATGACCAAATTTGAATATAAATCTGAAGTCAATCTATTTATTAAATTTGTTGTAAATCTTGACCCTAATCTAACTCAACCAAAGGAAAATATGATCTAAAATGGCTTGAAAAAATATTAATTTGTGATGGTTTAATGTTAACCTGACTTGAAATTAACATAATTTCCTAATATAAAAATGATATAGTTATTATTTTGGGGGTTAACTTGAACAAGATCATTTTTTTGAGTCATTTAAGTTTACTTGAACTCGACTTGAATCTTACACAGGTTGATCAAAGCAAAATTTTTATTGTCATATTTCGGCGGGGTTTATTTGTCGCATCAAATATTGACTTCTTTATTTTTAACTCACCATGTAGTTATGCTAGCACATCAATTGATACTTGAAGTTATGCCATTATGATTTTTGTTAATATCCATATCTGTAATAGCTTCAACTCTCAATCATTGACATATTATTTGCTTTGGCATAATAGCCTTATAGTTTTGTTGCTTTGATGTAATTTTTTCAATTGTTCACCCATCTCAAGGGTGCTCTTGTATGAGCATGTTTAATTTTAGAGTTTTTAATGAAATTTCATTCATTAAATCAAAGGCACCTCAATGATTTAGAGTTTAATACCATTCTACTTAGGGTATTTCACAATTCCCCCTACTTAAATAGCTAATGTTCTTGACAATTTTTTTATGTATAATCCATAGTCATCTACCTAACATATAGGATTTTAGAGGTAGCCCTTATATGGTGGTTCTCACTAGGCAACACTTTATCTTAACAAGGTTTTAAGATGTTGCTCATATAGTATAACAATTTCTTCTATATGACATTTAGTTCCCATCTTTTAAATGACATATTGCTCTGATATTGTTTGTAATAGTTAGAACACTGATTGCTGGCCTCATAATTTTATCTACTTGGTGTAACTTCTCAAAGGGGTCACTTATCCCAAGAGTGCTCAAATGATATCAAAGCTATTTAAATTTAGTTCACGAAGTTCAAACTCAAAGTGTTACAAAATTTCCGAAGGCTCAAACCATTGACTTTTGGATGAATTGACTCTTTTTGTCGATGTTTGTGAGTGGAAACTAAGTCATCACTTGAGCTATAAGCTTCTCAATGTTGGACTTATTTGCTCATTATATCCTAAGCTTGCTTATATATATATATTTTTTTTCTTTTTTATGATCGATCTTGGCTTATATTTGGCTGGCCTAAATTAATTAAATGAGAACTTAAATGAGCACTTAAATGAGCTAATAAACATGCTTGAAAATCCAACCAATTTTTTTTATTATATTAACAAATGAGTTTATCTGTCTAAATGAAGAAGCATTGCAATAAATATGGAATTGATATCTAAGTACTTGATACTAATTAAACAATATAATAAACAAGTCACGAGACAAGCTTTCTACCAGTCATGCAACATAAAGCATTGCCAATTTAAGTACTAATGATTGTGAATTATCAAAATTTTGAGGTTGATCATTAGAAACATCTGATATTTAGCACCATACAATCACAAATCCATATGATGATATTATTATGGTATGTAGACTGGGTATTAAATCCATAACAATTTAGTATCATTCTATATGTATTGAACAAATGATATTTTTGCCATGTGAATGTTAGATGATTGATTTTTTAATATTGCAAAATATATGATTTTTATATGTGATTTACATTTTGATTTTATTTATAATATTATGTTGTCATTGGAGAGAAAATCATATATCTAAGTATATATTGTCAGGAAATTTAAGGAGAAAATTATGTAAATAAGTCGGGCGATTTTTAAGCATGGTTCGTTTAACCGTTGAGTTTTTAAAAAAGGTTCAAATCTGTTTAAATTAATTGAGATTTTGAGTTTATATAAGGATATGTGGAGATTGTGAAATCCCTTATGTAAAATAAAGTTGAATTTTAAATATCAATGTGTTTTTATGAAAAATTAGATTGGGTGGGTCATCTTTATTGACTTGAAAAAAATGGTCGGGTTTGGGTTAACTTTGAAAATAATAATTAAATTATATGATTTTTACATTGAGTAATGTCAAATTTGAGTCAAATTGACACTAATCTGTCACAAAGTAAATGGTTTTTTTTTAAAAAAAATATTGTGTTGGGTTGTGTTTGACTTTGTTAGAGTAAGATTCTAGTTGAGATTTTTGACCCTTTTCGAGTTTGGGTTAACTATATTTGAATTGGGTCATTTTAGGGTCAAGTTAGAATTTGACTCATGAACTTGATTGATAAAAATTTTCAAGTAATGGCCTTATAAATTGAATGAATTTGTTCATGATGTATTCAATGGAATGTAGGTTTATTGGCCAAACTCTAAGGTTTAGTATGCTCATATTAGAGCATTCATGGGATGGGTGTCCCTTGGGAAGTTCATAAGGGGCCATAACTTTAATGCTATTAGGTGATGGTTGAGAGTTTGTGCTAATATAAAAGAGCACCAGTTTTAATATTCTTTAAGTAGAATGAAAATACTTACAATTAGGTGTTTTTTGTGTAAAAATTGAAATTTTATTATAAACTTCATAGTTAAGTGTGCTTGTATGAGAGCATTTCCATTATATGAGTGAGCCCTAGGAAGTTATACCAAGGGGATAAAACACGAGATCATTTGGCTAAATTGCACAATATCTTGATAGTTGAGACTTTGGACAGTTGCAAAAATTCATTACTGGGAAAAATGTTGCTCATTTATTTTGCATTTTATCATTGATTTAAGTGCTGGAATATGCAGGTGGAATTTTACCTTCCATCTTTTTAGGCTTTTTAGTTTCTTTAAAAATTTGGCTATTCTATTACTTTTTTACTAATGCAGTATAGATGATTTTAGCTATATATATCATCTTTATCTGATTGGCATTGTATTTGGCTGTTTCAACAACTTCTCTCTTTTAGTTGTCTTTTCTTTTTTGGCACACATGAAAGTGTTATCACTCTTGTTGCAGCAATTGCTTCTATGATGAGCACTAAGAAAGTGGATTTTACTCTTGGTAACTCAATTGCAGACAGGTCGGGGACATCTGAGGTACGTCTCTTGCTTTTTGAGGATGCTTTTGGGTTTGCGGTTGGTGGTTTTAAATGTTGGAGAAATATATTATTCTGAAGGTAGTAGGTTTAGATTAACGGTTGTTCTTCTGAAAGATAAAATTTTACGCGGGAAGTTTTAGATTTCAGATTTACAGAAGACACTGATGACCAGTATATAATTGCTAAGGATCACTAGTCCTCAAATGATTTTGCAAGTTCTAATAGATATCGGCATGACAATCATAATTAATAATAACATGATAAAGTAAAACATCTCGTTTGATGACTCAATCAATCAAATGTATAGTGTTCATACAATCTTCAACAATCTAATTATATACACAGTTTTTATGTAAGTATTAGCATCCTTGCCTAGTAGTGGAATAGTTGATGTACTGATTACAATCTAGTAAATAATAAAGAAGACATTATGAAAGAATTAAAAATTTATTATTGGGCATCACATTAATTAAAATGTTTGCAAATCTAAAGGCAAATAGTTATATTAATTCTAAAACTATAAAATGGCAAAGATGCCATTTTTGTTACAATATTCTACTTTAAACTCTGGTAACTATGAGTATGTTGTTAAGTTTTAAATCAGGATATATAATTCCATGCAAGTGAAGGTAATCTAATGAAATGCAAATGAAAACTGAACTTAAACTTTGGTCTGCCGTACCTACAGGGTGAGTTTGCAAGACCCACCTTTACAGGGAACTCATAAATTGTGTGCCATTTTTGTTACAATATTCTACTTTGAACTTTGGTAACTATGAGTATGTTGTTAAGTTTTAAATCAGGATATATGATTGCATGCAAGTGAAGGTAATCTAATGAAATGCAAATGAAAACTAAACTTAAACTTTGGTTTGCCGTACCTACAAGGCGAGTTTGCAAGACCTACCTTTACAGGGAACTCATAAATTGTGTGCCATTTTTGTTTCAATATTCTACTTTAAACTTGGTAACTATGAGTATGTTGTTATGTTTTAAATCAGGATATATGATTCCATGCAAGTGAAGGTAATCTAATGAAATGCAAATGAAAACTAAAACTTTGGTTTGCCGTACCTATAGGGTGAGTTTGCAAGACCCACCTTTACAGGGAACTCATAAATTGTGAAGTAATTTCCGTTCTAATCCAAATTTAGGCTTTCTTATGGACATAAGCTCTAACTCAGCTTATATGCCATTCTCCATGCTAATATGCCCACTAAATCAATTATACTCAAAAAGAGCCAAAATTTATCTAATTCATCTCCATATACTTGGGATATTTATGAGGAGGCAATTCACAGTTCTTAATTAGATTCCTTGAATGTGATGTTTTATGGCTCTCTAGTGTTGGAAAGGCTGTGGTCATTAGTATTCTCAAGTTAATGGAATCATAAGATCTTGATCGAACCCATAAAATTAATGACACCCAAATTTGGGCTTGAACATAAAATAGAGCTTATATAACCATCCTTAATCAGGAGTGCTCTCTTGTGAGTGGGAGGGATAATTAATTATGAGGGTTGATGGTCATAGGAAATTTATACTTTATATCTAAATAAATCCTGTTATGGACATTTATGGAAATTTGATTTAACTAAAATCTCACTACCTCATGATAAATGAATTCTTGATTTCGAAGTTGGGTTAGTGTTTTTCCTAAGAGAACAATATATTAATCTATAATTGTACCTTTTACATGTTCATTGTTTTTCCTAGTTGTCATTTGTGAGCTCCATTCTATTAACTCTTTCTAAAGTTTAATGTCTTAAGCATTTTACATAGAATTCATTGATATAAAACTTGCATTCTGATGTTAAGTTCTTTTTCAAGAAAAAAAAGAGAGGCTAAACTGCACTTTAGTTACTCATTCTGGCTTTGATTATAACTATTTCCCTCGTTTTTCATAATTATTGATAAGACTTTTTTTATTGTAGCTTGCAATTTGATCATTTGAAGTTTTCAGTTAGTGTTCCAGTATATTCTTCATCCATCACAATATTATTAAATGCTAATATTATTTTACTAGGTAAAAATTTCCGCTCATGTAATAAAATAAACAGAAAGAAAACTTATATAATAGAAAAAGCGTACAGAGTGTCACGACTCGGCCCGGAAGCTTGGAATATCAAGACAGGAACGAACGGTCGGACGGATAAAAAGAAAATTTTACTTAACATCTCCAATAAAAATAAAAACTACACAATATTTTTCTAATCATATAAGAGTCGCTATAAATCTAAATCACATTAATAAATTTGTCCACACATATAAAATATCCACCAACAAAAGTCATATAAAACACAATCTAAAACATAATCACCATCTCTTGAGTCCGATGACATTCTAATCTTCATCCTCTATCTAGTTAGAAAGGTTACCTGAAAAAATATAAACAACTTGCAATTGAATAAAATTTTTAGTGGAAGTTTTTACACTATAGTAAAACAAGAAGACAAAAATAATATGCATGACAGATTTTGCTATAATATGAACATTATATAAAAAATGTTCAAACAGTCCAACATATAAGAGAAATAAAAATAAACATTTCTTAGAAATTTTATTTCTAATTTATCAATCATTTTAGGAGTCACCGTCTAAAACTCCAAAAGAAAATCTTTTTCAAAACTCATCCAAAGGACAAGTAACTATTTTCATTTACCTTTTTCGTGCACAGGTACATTGCGTCCTCAACTAGTACCATAAAGTGGAGAATTCCACTTTCAGGCATACACATTCATAACATAGAATTTATAAAGATATTCATATTAGTTCAAAATAATAAATCAGTTAATTTTGCGTATTGACATAAGTAACAACATGATCTAACATTCAGGCTGTTCATTCAATATGGAGAAAATGAGAAAATAAATCACAATTTGAAATACAGAGACAATTTATAACCATGTATTTGCATTCTATCACATGAAACATAAGTAAGCTTTTACCATAAATATAAGAATAGAATTATCCACTTTGGTGTCTTTAGTAGGCATCAACAGATACTAGCTTATTATCTCCACTCAATCCTTGGTTCCCAAACATACTTATAACAACCTCTTTTGCGTTTTTAATTATGGATGAATGTTCTCACGGAATAATTTATTTGTATTGATTATTTGTCAATGAACTGAATCAATTTAAAAGTGGTGTTGACTAAATATTGAAGTTCTTTTTTTTTACAACTGTAGTGCATTATTTTTGTGGTGCCACAATGCGCTCTATTTATTTTTTCAACAAGAGGATATCAATATGTACTTATTTTATTTCTAGTTTTACGTCTCTGGTGCTGGTTATATATGGTCATCCTGTGAGGGAGGAAATGAAGATGAATGGAGGCATTCAATCGCACCAATCCCTGTAGACAAGCTTTCACAGTTATTGCCAAATTCATTTGCTGATAATGATGCACCAGATCAAGACATGAGCAGTATTCCAGCATCTGGAGAGTTGCAACCTGATTCTGCGAGTACATTTGGTGATGCTGAAGATTATAGAGACGCTGCTGATTTTGAGAAGGAGGTATGGTTACTTGCAGTGAAGCTGCTTCTTTCTCTTTCTCATGAAAGTTCAATGAAAATCCAGCGGAGTTGACTTTCATTTTTGCCAACATTTATTGGTGAAATCTGACTCAGGTGGAAGCAACATTTCAACGAGCTATTACTGGTGTGGATCTGGAGAACGTTATCTTGGAAATCAATTCACTGCGGTTAATTTCCTTTTTCATCATTTCAGAAAGATTTTTATACTCGTCTGCATATGGAAGTTTTAATAGACTTTTGATATTGAAGATTGTGATTTTCAGTTTTCTTGATAATTTTTTCTCTGGAAAATTTAGTCAACTTTAATAGAAGAGTTGCTCAACAGCAAATAACTTTGTTTATCTAGAATATCCATAAATATTTTTTTCAAGAACATATACAATACACTTTCCCACCTATGCCATATATTCATTTATTGGCTAACTTTTTAATTTCATTTCAGTTGCCTTCTTTTATATTCTTAAAGATGCTGTCTCCTAAATTATTGTTGTTCATTGAGCACTATAAGTGAGACCTCGTATCTTTATTTTCAGATTGTCATATCATATGTCACATGCTGATTGTGCTGGCGCCTTGTTCCATTCTGTAATGAAGGCAGCATTGGTACCCCCATATTCTTCTAAGAGTAAGAATTTACTTGAGAATGCATGTGGAATTTCACGTTCTAGAGTTCCTCAATCAGATTCATACTTCAAAATCTTTGAAGTGGTTGAAATGGACCTATATAACTTTTATCTCCGAGATGTTACTTTGTTGTAACTGATTAATTATTCCAAGAATTTTGTCTGCAAGCATTTATAACTTGGGCTTCTCTTGGACTCTGCTTTAGTGGTTATGATTCCATGACTTTTAACAGTCAATATTCATTGTTTTTAAGTGTGATTTGTTTTGACTGCATTATTTATTTACTTAGGAGACATCTTTGTACTTGTCCTTAGGAGTCTATTGTGTAAGGATTTCTTAGGGTTACTTTTCATTATTTAATGAATGAATTTACAATCTTGTAAACTGCCTGGAATTTTAAGCCACCCCTTTCTTTTGGTTGGAATTGTGCAATACATTATCTCTTCCATTGAGAGCTTCAGAAAGCTGTGTGAGATAGCTACTAGCTTGGTACGCCTCTTTCTCTAATCCTGACACCATCCAGCATCTCCTTTAGAATTTAAAGTGTGCCAACTGTTTTGCTGTTTGTCGCTCCCTATTGATGCATTCCAGCAGTCTTACCTCCCTTGTAGACTACCATGAACATATGGTAAACTTCCACACCTTCCCGAGCCTGCATCTCCTCTTTATTGGCTGGTTTTGGTCGGGAATCTGGGACACCACCTTTTGAGGCCTTCAAGTCTGAAAGTTACCTGCCTTTTTGTGCCTGAGCACCGCACTTGTGTGGGTGCGCATGCAATGTCTTATGGCCTTATTCTCATGTAACCCTGATTGTAATAGTCAACCAGACTTTAGTGCATGTCTAATGCTGCAGCTACTTTTATTTATGAAAAAGAGAAGTTGATACTTTTAAGCTTATTGTGTATGGTTTAAGTGTATCTATTCTACTTAACTATTATGAAATTATGATCAGAATAATTCTGTGTTTTATAATGATATGCAGCATAGCATTTTAATGTTGCCATTGCTCTACCCAATACTTGAGGGTAATGCCGAGTGTTTATTCGCGCTTTTGCTTCATAGGCCTGCTCTTGGGTGCACATTTGATAACATTGATATGATACAATTCTAGCATTAAGATTTTATTTATTTGTCATTTTATAGATGAATTATATGCAAATACTGTCAAGGAAATTATCAAATGGAGGAATCTTCTTAAGCATTACCTTAAAACTTTGGATGAAGAGGTATGTCTTAATAATTTGTTTCTTGTAGGTTTTTTTTAGTTATTTATTATTTGTTGGATAATAGTTCTTATGTTTGAATTTATACACTTCTTGCAGACACCATATCTTATTTTGCTTTGATGTAAATTGCAAATAGATATTTATTTTTCGAGTTATCTTTAATTATATGAACTGAAATTTTATCTTGGAACTTGTGATATTATACCCTAGCTGATCAAAGAAATAAATCCATACGTTCTTTCCTTATTCGTATTACATACAATTTTTTTTCTATGTAAGAGTGTTGAATATTTAAACCACTCAATTACCATGTGATATCAAATTTTTTTCGATAAATTTTCACAATCATGGTTATTACCTTACATTTTTACACTATCATGTTGTTTATGGGTTTCGGAAATTGTTGAGTTAGAATAATGCCTGATTGCTTGGACTTGAAATTGGTGAGATTTTTTTCTATCGATTCTTTTGTTATCTGATTTATATGCCTTATAATATTACATGTTTTTTTAAAGTCTTATTAAGGCTCCACAACATGAGTCTATTGATATTTAGATGTTCTTATAGCTTTAAGTTTTTTATTAGGCTAATTTTTACTATTGATAGTTAACCTTTTATCATACTATTTATGTTCTATATAATGATGAGAAGCCTTAGTATGTGTGCAAGGAGTCCAATCAACATGGTAGAGCCATCTCCTCATTGGCCTCACTAATCTTCTAAGACTTGTCCTTTTGTGCTCATTTTCGACAAATCTTATGAAGCTCTTCCGTCATAACTCAAGCTTAATTTAATTAACTTTGTAGTGCCCATCTTCAGGAGCTATCTAGTTCATCATGTCTGTCTTGGGTAAGGTCTTCAAAATTATTCTTTGTAGTGCGCCACTTGATAGTATTATGATCACTCCCATCTTCACAATGTCAGTCTTTTGTGTAAGGAGTATTATTTATATCTCAGTAGGTGTGACCTATCTTTGTATTCTGAGTCTTCCACACGAGGACTACAATTTAGATCTCAAAATATGTGATTGATACGTGCAACCACTTATCTACAACTTGAGTCTTCAACATGAGGTCTATCATTCAGATCTCGACAAACACAATCTCATATAATCTCAAACATCATCTATTTTGAAAACAACGCTTTTCTCGGATCATCGTAGTCCATAACCCAACTTGGAATTTGCAAATCTTGTTAGGCATGATTACATCAATAATCAAATCAGTTGAAATTTTTTTAAGAAAGTATTGTCAATTTCGACTATTTTTTAAGGGAAAAGAAGAATGGAGACACTTTGATGGTAGTGGTTTTGCTACTATTGAGTTTTCTAAATTAGCTCAATGGCAAAATAATTATGCAAAAGTCATAGCATGGATTTTAAGATATTGTTCTTAATTTAAAGTCATATAAAATAGCTAAAGATATGCTAGAGTATTTATGAATGATTATACCAAGACAATGCAATCAAACTTTTTTGGTATTATATTTGATTTTTTTGTTGCAATCAAGGTGATCTCTCCATCAAATGTATTTCTTTGGATTTCAAAATTTATGTATTGAATTTGTTGACACTATCCATACTAAAGTGTCTGTCAAATATTTTTGTTGTTGTTCAGAGGTTCATGAATAAAAGAAGAATGATTAGTTTTTGATGAAATTTTATTCTGAAATTTGAGATTACTCATTTAATGAATTGTGACCTTTTTTGGATATTTGATTTAAAGAATTCATAAAGAGCAATTTTTTATGACACAAGTCGCTTGTCAACAAGAAAAAAATACATAAGAATGCAATTATTTATGTAGCTCATGGGAAAGGCAAAAGGAGTAATATGTAGCAAGTACAATGCTTCAACTACAAGAACCACTAACATATTTCTTTCAGTTGTATAAGAAATTTTAAGAAGACTGATCCTTAGAATTGACGATCGAATGCTAAACAAATTGTTATTGCTAATTAGGAGCTTGGTTTAATAGTTGTGGATAAGTTAACACTTATTCTTGAAATGGTTCAATAGATGATTATCGAAGTTATACAAGCGTTAAGGTATTAAGATACTAATGTTTAACCTCTATCATCTTGAGTTGTGGATTATGCTACATCCAATCATATAATTTGTTTCTCATACATTCATAAGATTCAATTATACCAGGCTCATCTTCCATTAGAATTTCTAATGGTAGTTAATCAACAATTTGTGTTATTAGAGGCATTAATTCTTTCATGAAAGATATCCTTGTATCTTCAAAGCTTTGTCTTTTTTGTATTAAAATTGATTGATAATAGCTGTGATGTTTGATTTTCCCATGATGTTTGTAGTATGCAGAATCAGGTAACGGGTAAAATATTCATGAAGGAACTTAAAGTTGGATGATTATTCCTCTTGCATCTTTCTATTTATTAGGTTGTCTTGCTATTTTTTATTATTGTGAATATAAAATGCGGCCGATACAACATTTAGGTCATCATAATTTTATCATTTTTTATTTAATAAAGTCTAGTTTGTGAGATAATAAAGATCAATTTCTCATCATATGTTTTTAGATTGCTCAATAAGTAAAATTAAGGAAAGCAAGTCTCTATTTTTTATATCTTATTGTAGTCATATTGAAAACTACTTTGACTTCATTCACAGTAGTTTCTAGGTTATTATTCATTTCAGTTTGTATTCAAATTATGAATATTGCATAACATTCATTGATGATTATAACATGTATACCTTGGCATATTTTCTTTACTATAAGTATTAACTATTTTCAAAAATCTGTAGCTAATGCTAAAATCCAATTTGCATCCAACGTCAAAGTACTAATATCCAAGTCTAAGGGTTAAATTATATCTCTCATCTCTGGCTTGATCTTTCTCACCTTTTCTTTTTCTCGCACAATCTCCATCTCTCGCCCTATCTCTATTTAAATTGAGAATCTACAAGTAATTGGTTTATTTGAACCAACTTTCATATTTTTTTAACTGGTCGTTACACTTGAACTATTTAACAATTACTTAATATTTTATTTGTGGTTCAACATGTTAGTCAAATTATGCAAGTGCCCTCGTCTGATACATTTAGTGGTTGATCAGGATTACTTTTGTTTATTTTATATTTTTATTTTGTTTTGTTTATGTTTTGATTCAAAATAAAACATATTTGATAGCGTTAGTTAGTTCTAAAAACACTCAAAATATCTTAAAGTTGTTTTGAGTGTTTTTAAAAATAATGTTATTTGTTTTAAAAAAGAAAAAAATTAAAAATACCTTAAAAAATACATTAAACAAACATTTTTTAAAAATAAGAAAAAAAAACACTTGATTTATGGCTTCTAGTGATGCTTAATTGAGGTCCTTAATTGCTGTTTGTCGAATCATTTAATAGCATGGTGGGATACCTAGGCATGGTTTGTTCATTTCAATTAGTTTTTCTCTTGATTTTATGGCTTCTAGTGATGCTGATTGAATTGATTGTCCTAATACATAAGGGGCACTTTGACCTAGTGCATGTTTTTTGTGGTGACTCTTTGATTTCATGAAAAAAAAGCAACCTCATGCACCTAAATCATTTATTGAGCTTGAATATCTTGCAATCTCAACCACCTGCTCTGTGATTATTTGGCTCTATGGATTTCTACCTAAACATAGATTTTCTTAGAATAATTTCACTCTTCATGCGGACAATAATAGCGCCATTCAAAATGATTTTAAAAATTATTTTTCATGAGCACACAAAACATAGTAAAATAGACTTTCCTTGAATTCTTCTCATTATCTTTTAAACCTCTAAATTTTTGACATATTTATGGAGGTAATGCCGTGACAATGCTATTGGTTCCTTATGGACAAATTGATACTTCTTAAACAACAAGTATCTATTCCATGATGCTATAATACTTGTATTATTGTTGGATAGTTAAGGCTATAATATCTATGCATTATGTGCTCATTTAATATATCTATATATATTTGTATTTAGGGATAGTACTGTAGTTTTCTTACTAGGCTAGATTTTTGTTATTGTTGATATGCAGCTTTGTATTATGCCATCTATATTTCATATGATGATGAGGTTTAGGAGTCCGATTGACACATTTGGCATAGTTGGTGTAATTGAAATAAATTCGCATGTGTACTTTTTTATGATATTAAATCAGCATGTACTTGAAGGCCTCATGAAGGGATTTATTGTCTTCATATTCAGCTAAAAGTACTATGCACGAAAAATCAAGTTTTCAAAAGAAATTGTTATCTTAATACTTGTTCATTTTCTTATCATTAAATTTCTTTTACTGGCATTCCATATTTGTGAGCTCTCATGAACTAACTTAGAAGACTTTTGTTGTTGTTATACCTTTCATTTGATTTTGTCATACCCCTTTATCAATAATATAATAGTTTCAACACTCTTTCAATTTTCTGTTTGTCAATGTATGGACAAGAATTATCTTATTGTTGTATGTGTATGATTTATTATGCTGCTTTATTTTTTTACATTTTGTCATGATTTGAATTAATTAGTTGAATGCTTGTGTTGGATCTTTCTTTGTAATGACTTTGTAGATTGAGGTGATCTTGAAGTTTGAGGAGATTTCCTTGGAAACAACAAAAGAATTTTTTCCTTTGTTTTCGAATGTAAGCAATTGTACACCAAATTAATTTTCTCCCGTATTTTCATGTATACTAGTGTTGTGATTCAATTTATCTGGTGAGCCGTCTCTATTTATATTAAAGGGCTACAGCTACCAAAAATAAAATAACCATACATGGAATGATTAAATGATACGGAAAGAAAAAACGCTAGCCATTAGCCAAGCAGTCCCAGGCCACGCCAAGCATACTCTTGCCAAGAATCTAGAATATAGAAAATCGCTAGGGATGTCAATATTGAGTGGATCAAGTGGAAGTGAGAGCATTGCCGAAGAACTTACCATAATACCTTGTTCCTTACGTGTTGATGTATAAATTTCAACTAGCTGTTATATTCTGGGAATTTTCTCCTTTGTTATAGAATATGGTACATCTTTCCTCATGCTCTTGTTCACATAACTTCACTAGTTCATTTGTCCTTTAGTTAGAGAACCTGTGAAATTAATCATTTACATGATGTTTCTTTAGTGAGATGAGATAAAGATTATATATTGTCATGGTGATGTTTTATGATTTAGTTTTATGGACTTATGATGGGATGGATTGCAGATTACCAAGTCTTCGATGGACCTAGCTTTCTTTTATGATGCTTTTGGAACGTAGATAAATAAGCCGTGAAGCTTTTGGGAATTCGATAAATTATGTATGATGCTTTTAAGGTGGTTAAAATTGTTTAATGCATTCAGGAATAGTAGTTCTTGTTGGTTGGTATAGTATAAAAAGGCACTATCTAATCTTCTTGATAAAAACCACACAATGGTGCAAAGAAGACTCGCCTTAAGTTAGTACTTCATTCGAGGATTCTCTCGGTTTTGGATAAAGAGAAGAAACCATATCTATGACAGCAAAAAATGAGAAGACTAATTCTATTTTATAAGTGACTAAACACAAATTGTGACCATCTTCAATAAACACAAATGGAATTAATAATCTCTTACAAATAACAACAATTCAACGCTAAATTTATCATAGGAAATAACTGTAATGACAATAAAAAAATAGGAAAAGAAATCTTCTCTGTTTGACACGGTTCACCAACACAAGAACTATCCAGATTGTCTTCCCTCACCAATTCTGGTTTGGGAAAGACCAAATCATGCTAAACCTTGGGCAGCGATTGGCTTGGCTTAGATAAAAGTCAACTGCAAGTTCTTGATATTTTGCATAAGTTCTGTGTTCCTGATATGGAAGTCTTGGTTGATCTGAATTCTGTGGTTGGAGAAAATTTGTGAGTCTGAACGGAAGAGAAAATAGCAAATTTACCTCTACATCCCCTGGAATGGGTTGGCTGGCTAGACTCTTCCTGTTTTTGAAAGGAAATCACATTCTGGATGCAGAATTGGGAAGCAGCTGAATGAAATCCCCTTCAGAGCCAACTGCAGCTCCTAATTTTCAGGATTCTTGTGAATTCGAAGAACAGGGACTAAATTTGTCCTTTCTGAATGGAATACAATTTCGTGGCTGAACTTCTTGACTGGAAATTCAGCAAGATCACTGGAAAGTCACTGATCTTCCAACTGAAAGGTTGGATTGTTGGAATTCTTGACAATTGGGAATGGTAGGGATGCAAGACTGCAACCGAGAACCTTCCACCAGATCTTCACTGAATTTGGGACTCTATGAGCCACGACATGTCTTGTAAAGGAAGGATTAGCCAATCTTGGCAAGGCTCCCCACCCTACTATGGCTCTTCTATACTTCAAGCTCCCAAAGAAAGGGGAAATTCACCCCTAACACTAGGGAATCCACCCTAGAAATTCTCAGGATATCTTAAAACTCAAATAAAATATCCCCACGCCTCTCACAAGGGAGGTATTTATATACTTTAGGAGGGCACTAAACCTGAAATGAATGAAATAAAAGAAAAAAATAACATAACCTAAAATAAACACACTGTCAATCTATTTCTTCCAACTACTGCCAACAGCTTCACCCAAGCCTTTTCTACTGGTTCTGCCCGCTTCTAAAGATTAACATGTTCACTACATCTGAGGCAGAACTCCAATGCCTTAGCCTATCTACATCTAGAGAACTTAAAGACATCAATAACCCCTTAGCAGATCTTTATCCGCAACTTCTGCTTGGCTGCGCTTACACCAAGCTGAAGGTGAAAAACAGAAGATAGAGAATAGAATATTAGAGAAAGGACATTCACTTGTAGGAAGAAAATAATTGTCTTACAAAAATGGAGGGTGGGATGCATTTATATCCACAAAAGAAACGAATAAAAGTTTAATAAAAAAGAGAGGTAATGAGTTAAATAGAGAACCATTATAAGAAAATCCATCTTGATTTTTTAATCAATAAACATCTAAGCAATTGGCATGATTTTTTTTCCATCATCCTCTGCAACCAAGCAACGCTGAAATTCTGAGGAAGCCAAAGATTTTGTCAACAGATCTGATGCACTCTTTACAATCTTTACAATACCATTTGCAACCTCTTTTTGTTGAAATAGAATTTCATATCTTTCATGAAATATGTGATTTTTTGGTTAGGTATACGTCATGTTGATCGCACAAAACATAGGCATAGGAGTAAACACTGATTGGATTAGCAATTTATAAATCAATTATTTCAACAATATAGCTTCATTAACGGTTTTACTGATGTTTTCAACTTCAGTTGGATGGGACCACAACTGGTTGCAAATTAGCCTTTCAATTTAGTATTTCCAAGCACCTTGAACAAAAAACTATTAGAGATCTCCAAGTATCAAAATAACTTTGAAAATCTGCATATGATGAAATCGATTGTTGGACTATGTATTAAATTAAATAAATAAGGTGGATTTTAAAATCCCTTAAATGCGATCGACCGATCAAATTCGTTTTAATTCGGCGATTATTGCATGCGTGAAAACATTAAATATGTCGAAAATTTTGAATCGATTAAGGATCGATGGATAATTAAAATCAAATTATCGTGAAATGCATATCAGTCGGGAAGCCCGGCGTCGCGTTAAACAAAACAAATCGTCGTCTGCGAAATGTCAAACCAAGCGACACCTTGCGGTCGAATCGGCAAAGTGTGCAAATCGGTCAATTCGAACGTCGCATAATTTTAATTTCACCATCCGGCCCGTCGACATTGCGACGACCTCCGATCCGCGAAATTGATCAGCGCGTTCGCGTTCACAAAAATTGACAGTATTCTTGGGGTTTAGTGCATAAATTAATACATAAAATAATGTTAAATTATGATTAAAGGGACTAATGGCTAATCCATAAACCACTTTAATTCCCTACTATTCCTTGCTCACCCAATGACGTTTTAAAGGAAGCAGGCGTTGACTTCATTTCACGATCCTTACTCTCATTCTCTCTCAGAAGCTCAGGCATTCCCCTCTCGTCTTCCCTGAAACTTTAGCCGATTCTCCTCTCCCTCCTCTCTTTGGCCACTGGCTCTCTCCTCTCTGAGCTCCCTGCTGGTTCCTTGCTCCTCTCTCGGTTGAGAACCCTGAACAAGCAAGAGGACTCGATCTGGCCTTTCTTCCTCCTTCCACTTGTAGCGAGCAGCAGAAACTCCTCTTCCCCTCTTCCTCCTTCTTGGCAGGTGACTGGCCCGAGCCTGCTCTGTCTCTCTCGGTAGCCTCAATCCGTGAAGGGCAGATGAAACTCCTCCCTTGGCGGCTCACTGTTTTGAGCGACTTCTTTATCCCATGGGCAAGTAAAGTTGCTCTTTGTTCTAGCCAGAGGTTCCATCCATATCAGTGTTTCAAGCGATACAATGCTACTTTTTTTTGGTTTAACTCTGTCATGAATAGGAGTTCAGAATGAGTGTACCCTTTACTTGATATGATAGAGTTCATTAGCTTTTATAGCACGCCGGCTTATTTTATCTAGGTGTTATTGGAAGGAGAATGATCAAATTTTGCTCAGTTTTCTCATTTGTTTTACTTTATTGATATACTCCCACATAAGGAGCCTCGTTTCATCATTGGCTTTGTTCCGGTTTTCAATGTATCGGATGATTGCTTCCGGTAGAGTATATGAGCTTATATAAACAATGGTGAGAAGGATAATTGTTTCATTTCATATTTGGAGGTTGGAATCATGCAAGATACATTGTTCTATGCCTTTTTCTTGCTCTAGAATTATGGGAGTAAGTTGTGATAATGAAATCTAGTTTCATTAGCTTACATGACTTCATCTTTGAAAGCTCACTTTGGTCATTAATGTGATGTATGTTTCTTTCTCTTAATTTGAGGAAGAATGAAAAGAAAAAGTTTATTTTGGAAGTTTGATTTATATTGATTTCCTCTCTATTGCATCTTTTATCTTGCATATATGTGAAAAGGTTGAGACTTGAAGATATATGAAATGCAAAGTTTTCTTTATGATTATCACATGAAAAGATGAAATATATGCATATCTCTTCACCTTTAATTACTTGTGGGCTTTAAGAAAGATATGTCCTCTTTTATATTCAAAATGAGAAGAATGGAAGTGTGTTTACATGTGATTAAAAGCTTATGTTACAGCTTGCTATTTGAATGTTTCAAATGCAAAATTAAGGTGAAATAGTGGTGAAAATGCAATGCTCATAAAATGCTTTGTCTTGTTTAAGTATATATCTGAGCATTATTTATATGAAATGAGACTTTAAATTTGTGATATAAGATCACATAGGAAATCTTATCTTATCAAAATTTGTACATTTCTCTTGGCATGGTCTCTAAGTAACCCCACTGTGGAGGCTGTAAATTTTGATACTCTCTAATGTTTATGCAGACTTTCCTTTTTTATCTGAATGAGGAAACTTTAAATTTATGATAATATAAATATCTCCGACATGGTGGAATCTTATCTTATCAAAATTGTTGCATGTTATCTCCGGCTTTTACATTATCTTTTGACGGCGTGGTGATCTCGTAGCAACCCATGTGGGGAAGGGCCATTGTAAATGCTCTAATCGAATGTTTATCGACAACTTTCCTTTTATTTATATCAAATGAGCTTTAAATTTATGATATAAATCCATGTTCTCCGACATGGTAGAAATCTTATCTTATCAAATTTGTGTCTCACGGCATCTATATCATTTCTTGGACAGGTGGGCGGATCTCTGTGGCGGGAAGTCGAATTTGTAAATTTTGATTATTTTTTTCTTTCATCTTTATAAGCGTTCACATTGTTCAATCGGGGAAACTGATAAGTACATTCCGTTGTTCCGTGGCGGAAATCTGATTCTTATAAGTCACGCGTTGTTCCGGCGTGGCGAAATCTTGTCTTTGTCTGACCACTACGCCTTTCTTGGCGTGGTGGATAAATAAATTGATCGCGGTATCTCGACCACTGCGCCTTTCTTGGTGGAAGCGCGGTAGCCCACATGTGGGGATGGCGGAGGGAAATTTCAAATCAAAATAAAAGTTGAAATGTCATATAAATCTTTATCTTTTTTCATTATGAATCTGAAATTTATTATCTTTATAAATGCGTTCATTGTCGATGTGTGAGAAATCAGATAAGTCTTTGCGTTGTTCCGGCGTGGGAAGAAATCTTGTCTTTGCACCCATACGCCTTTCTTGGCGTGGTGGGTAAATAAATTCGATGTGATTGTCTCGCATACACGCCTTTCTTGGCGTGGTGGGAAAAGATCCCAGTAGCCCTATCACGGGGATGGCCGAGGAGAATAGAAATTTTCTTAAAAAAAGAAGATATAAAAGAAAGGATGAAATGCTTAGGTTCACATGTTGCAAGTCTTTTTTAGGTTATATATGAATACTCATCTACCTCCTCACTTACGTGATTCATTTACATAAATGAGATATAGTGAAGACTTGAACAAAATCATATGAAATAAACTAAATCAACATATAACTTGACATATATCGAAGATAAAAAAATTGTTGAGTTAGAAAGAAACTTCACAAGTATGTGTGCACACCTTAATCCTCCTTGAGGTTGAAAGAACTTAAACTTGTGGCTTAAGGGAGGAGAGTAGAAAATGTAAGTCTTTGTAAAGGAAACCCTCTATTTATAGGCTTTCTTGGCTTTCCTTTTGCCATCTACTCTTATGGAATCGACGTGTGGTATAAATTAAATTAGCTATCTAGGTGATGTCATGTTACATCACATTCGTCATGGACATAATATGGCGTCTTATCGCTTTCTTTGAAAAGGAAAGTAAAGTCTTTCTATACTCTTTAATAAATTTAATGAGTTTATGTCCCCACTTGAGCTTGCATGTGAGGAGGTGGATTTAATTAAACTTATGAAATGAAATATGTATTCTTCGTATTTTTTTATTCCCCTCTATCGAGAAATAAATGGGTTTGATATTTGATCATACTCTAAATCAATTATTTTCACCTTTATTTATGATTAACATACATGAGAGGCTATTAGCCTAAATCAAATTCTGCTCTATTTTACTATTACCTTATTTATGATCATATGCTCTAAATCAATTATTTTCATTTTATGTAATATAAAGAAAGTTTTTAGCCCAAATCAAATGCCTAAACTTTCATTCATCATCAGGATTGATCATATACATTCAAAAATAATTATTTCCGCTTAATTAACATAAAGAGGATTGTACCAAAACAAACGCCTATTTCTATTTTGTCTATCACCTTACATTCGATCAACAGCAAAATAATTTATTTCACTCTATACCCTCATTGATTTGACATAAAAGGGTTTTGGCCAAAATAATAATATCATATTTCCAAAGAATATACTACATAATCCTGACCAAGTTAACAAAACCTAAAATCCAGATCAAAATTCACGCTTGCATTATAATCATGTCAAATACGTAAGAACAATGCTACACTTCCCTGCTCTTCTGACCGGCCCGTAACAAAACTCAAAATCAAAATTGACATCAAAACTTCAACATTGGGACATCTTAATGTCCATACAATTTTCAAACAATGATATTCATATACTAAAGTAAGTCAAATACAAAAGAATGTGCTTATATCATCCTTTATTTTCTGACCGGTTAACAAAACCTAAAATGTGATATTATATTTTTTCAATTAATAATATCTCGGAAGTTTAATTACATAATACATATAACTAATAACTTCTTAAAATTCAAATTCTCGTGAAGAAAAGTCCCAAACCCGATCCTCTATGCTCAAACAGAGCGGTTTCAAGGATTATACTTTCGATAATGAATTTAACATCCTCTCAGAAAACTGACAGAGCTATCAATTGATATTAACCCTAAGATCGGAAGGGTAATTATAATTAAAATTTCAATGATAAATGATCATATATTCAAATCAATCAATCAAAATGATCAAAATCCAAAAAAATAACAAAATATAAATAAAAAAATGAAATGAATTATTTAAATTAAAACTAAAAAAATAAATAAAATAAATCCACCCTCCGAATTTGTTTATCTTTGACAAATTAAGAAAACTTTGCTCACAAAGAAAATGTCAAATTAAATACATAACTACCTTCACACTCAAATATTTAAAGTCTGACGCGGCCTGTCTCTCTTCTGTATGCCGATATGACCACATAATAATGGTTACGACTGAGTCCTTGACCGGTCACGCGATATGACGCACTAAATTACTTGCCACTACCAGAATGTTCCCAACTGCTTCTTTGAGAAAGAATGATTTGTCAAAAAGCCTCTAGCAAGGTTGACTTATATTTGTCCCCTGATAAACTCCACCCAGTTCTACAAGGACACCTTGACGACGAACCACGCATGTCCGACAAGGATCCTTCTACGCCTCGACTACCTCCTCGACTGTTTTAATTGGACCACCACCGGATGACGAACCATGGATCTTGATCAAGGCCATCGCTCCCCACAAAAGTTTTAAGTTAAAATAATAATTTCATAAGTTCTAAACTCCACTCACAATTATATACTCGTTTTAACGATCATCACTGCCTTTAATCGAAAGTGCTTCTCAAGAGGAGGGAATTAACTATGCCATGTTTATAGAAACCCTGAACCAGATATAAAAGTTCTCACCAAATGAGAACGAAATCTGGTAGTGTCTTATCTACTATTCATCTTCAAATTATCACCGACACTTAAACAACTTTTCTTTCCTTTATCGAAAGATGCATGAATTTTCTGATCCCACAGATTTCACACTCACTGGGACAGTTTCTCTTCCATCTACAATAAATCTAAGTTAATAAATAAAAAAATGAAAAGATAAATGAAATATGAAATTGAAATGAAAATAGAAACGATAAGTTAAACTGACAACTTCATACTCAAAGTCTTAAGTTATATGAGATTTTATTTAGTATATGATGTTTTATCTTATCAGATCCATATTTTAAGGTGATAAGTGCTTATCTTAATTAATTTTACCTTTAAATTCCGTGAATGATTACGTAACACACCGCCATGTTACTCTAAGTATGCCAACATCCGCCGGCAAACGCCGCATTAATGAGCACCGGAGCTACCATCCGCCAGGTGGATTTCCTATTCTTGAACGAAAGTAAGTAGCTCGACTTGTCAAGGTAAACTGTCCCGCACGCCATGTGCGCAATCTCAAAAGGTCTGTTGGTGACCCGCCAGGGTTACTTCAAAAGAAACAATCGCCTCAGAGGCTCTACTGAGACACCAATCATGAAAAGGGTTTGCGACGCTCTTTTGTCCCTCGACAATAATCCACCAAACCATTCGCCCGGAGGTATGATGTCAAGTTCTTCTTCATCTGAGGTTTAAATGAAGAAAGAAAAGAAATCTGAAGCTACATGCTCAACATGCCTCAGTACCACGACAATCACTGGAACCAAGAAGTGTTCCAACCCATAACCGGTTTGACAACCTTTAAAAAATGCCTCTACTGTCATGTAGCCCTTCTGAACAAGATCATTTCCTCCTCGCGAAAACCCAAACTATATCTCGCACGAGACGTTCCAAGTAGAGAGGGACTGAAAAAAATACCAAGTCCCGTTATGATGCTGTGCCTCCAAGGAGACCTCATCCAGAACTCCAATGCCGTGACGCCAATCCATGTCCCACACGAACATCTGGTGTGACACTTGGACCACGTGCGGTGAATCCACCGAAAGGTCCCGGAAAGGTAGAGATCCTGAGGCTCAGCCTCAAAAAAGAAATAAGCATGGTGACATGGTGTGAATTCGCAGATCGACTCAAATCTATCAACGATGGGAGCCTAAAAAGAGGGCCCCAGTTGATAAAATATTTGACGGTAGACACCTTGGAGAATCCTCCAGGGGATCCCGTCATCAATCAATTCCATCCCATCAAGAGGAAGTTAACTTCGATCGAAGTCCTCTAACTGAAGAAATTTCGATTCCACACTTGGAATCGGAAGTCCATTGGAGACGCCGACCAAACGCATCCAAGAGGACGAAGAAGAAGAGGAGGCAACGATCGCTGAAGAAGTGTATATGGTGCAACAAGTCGAGCCATCTGTGCCAATATCAACCTAAAGGCCGCATAACAAGATTCTCCCTCAACCTGAAGAACAACAAAATGTTCAAATAGAGGAAGCATCCTCGAAGTCTTCGTGAGAGAACAACAACAAGAAGAAGAAAGAGAAGAAAATCCCACCTTCGCCGATACTACCACTTTCGTAAGACAAGCCGATGAAAGCCAAAGATAAAGAAATCGCCGAATATGAAAATGAGCGAAATGATGACGCAGATGACCGCGAATGACGAAGCAGCAGAATATCATGGCAGTCCAACACTGCCCCCAAATAATCATCAAGCCTCAAAGAATGCCAATGACAATCCTCCAATAAATTTGATCTCACATGCTTCAAGGGTCCAAATTGAGCTCAAGCAAGGATTGAAATAAATGAGTCACAACCGCTTCGTAATACAAACTAATCGCGCTTCTCAACTTGATATTATCGAATGAGAAGATCAAAGTCGTTATACCGCGCGGCGTGTAAAATTGGTGAGCAAAGGTCGCCCATATCCCGCGAGTATGATCAAATTCCATATCCAAAGGGGATATTCAATGCCAAAGTTCAATCTATTCGACGGTAATCCGCAAAGATCCGCCTTCAAAGCATCCTCAGAATACGGGTAACGATGCATTATTATTCCGCCACGTTAGCCTAACTTCGACCGCTGAATGGTATGTCCGAAGTTATCAAATGACTCAAGACTTTTGCCGAACTTGAAAACATGTTCGTAAAAGGTTCGCAAATAAAAAAAGACAACAATCCGATCTCGCCTCGAGAAGAGGAAGAAAGACTAATCAAGCATTCGATATATTACGCCTAAATACTGAGTATGAAAAACAAACAAGAAGAAGAGCGATCCAACTATCGATGGGCAATATCGATGATAAGATGGCTTTATCTTTGCATGGCTTCAACTACCACATTTCAAGAGCTACTGATAGGTAAATTTGAGAAATTAAATTTATCCCTCATGGCCAAAGAAGATAAATTCAAAAGAGCAAAAGCTCCTGCTCCAAAGAAAGGTGAAACGATTTCCACCTCATACAAGCAAGATAAAGGTAAGCTGCTATTATAACGACAAAGAAAGGCTACATGTCTATCAAGAAAAAGAAGCCATTCAATCCTCGCTCCACAACCCAAGCTCATACTTGGAGGTAATGATACCGAGCGCTTCAAGGAAGCACCAAAGCAAACAAAAGGAGTGACTTAATGACCGACCCTAAAAGAAAAGTCAACAAAGAGTATTCTTAAGGGAAAGTGTGGCCAAATTGTTTAAACATGCACTCAAAGTAGTCTCCAACTACCGTGAGTGTAAAAGACTGAAGAGTAAGCCAGATAATCCTAACTATTGCCCATATCGCTCGCCATCCCGTGAAGATTGTTACATATTCAAAGATCGCTAAAAAATATAAACGGTGAATTCACATTATCGGACATTGTATTGGGCCCAAGAAAGAATCCACCAAAGTAATCACCTCATCTCCGACTATCAAGCAATGATAAAGGCAAAGAGAAGCAATGATGATGAAGGATGGCAGTGTCACGCCTCTAAAAAGATCAGAAATGTTGAAGCAATAAGGTGCTCTGTATTGAAATCACCACTTCTGATTGAGTTGAGACAAAACCTAAGCTATGGTAGTTCACCATCTCACGAAAGACAACCTAGCCAAATACCGCAATGGAAGGCTAAGAAACCTGCCAAACAAAAAAACAAATTAAATAAAAAGAAGAAGACAGTAACGCAAAATGTTACCACTACTGTGGATGGTCGCAGCGTAACACAAAAGATCATCAATAATAAGATTATACAATCAAGAAGACGACCTATTACGCTTGCGAATGCTTCAAATCTTCGATCAACGAAGGGAAGATGTCAAGAACTTTCACCGAAGTCTTGCTTGATGATGCTGAAGTTGATAATGTAGAGAACTCGCTTTCCCGATGAAGATGAACCGAGCTCACCATATCAACAAACATAAAAAATGTAAAATTGGGCAAGATCAATCTTCTACTATCATTGACGGTAAGGCGACAAGAATCGAGTCATCTCAAGATTCGATGCAAATAAATTTCAAGTAAATTGAAGTGCTACCATCTCAACAGAGGAAAGAGCCAATGAATAAAGATAAAGGAAAAGAAATTGAAGTCAATGAAAAGTTATCCCTAAGGATTCAAATAAGAAGCCTTCATCAAAAGGGATCGACTACAATATTCTATCCCATCTAAGAAAATTCAGCAGTTAGATAATGAAGCACTTCTAATGTCAAGATCTCCGTAATACCTTAATTGAAGCTCTCAAAGAGGGAAAATTTGAAGCATATTTTGTCAACCGCCTAACCGAGACCTTGATGTTCAAGAGCCTCCACCGTCACATTTTCGTAAGATGATCTAATGCTGGACAGAGCACAATCTCAGATGTTACAAAATGAAGTGATGAAATTATAATACCGGATCTTAATTGATCCTGCCTCCGTGAATCTTATGAATTTGAGAACTCTAGATATTATCTCTAGATGTACAACATCTGACGAGATAAAGTCATGGTTCAAGGTTTCAATGAGAAGGGACAAAACTATCGTCATTCGTCCTCCCTCTTAAATTTGGAGACCTTTACACAGAAGCTAAATTTCATGTGATCGATGCAGATACTTCATTCAGAGCCCTTCTGCCAACATGGTTCATAGTATGGCATTGTCCCATCTACATTGATCAATGTATGAAATATACAAAGGATGAAAGAATGCCAAATTGGGTGACATGCAACCTTTATGCATGAAATGAAGATTTATCAAGATGCCGCTTATTTCCTTCCGGAATCAAAGCTAACAAAACAACTAAGAATCTGCATCTACTTCAAAACCCATAAAAGAACAAGTTAAGAAGAAGGAGAAGATAAAATGAATAAAGGAAAGGAGATTGTTCCAAATATTCCTAGGATATAAAGAACAAGTCCAAAATCAATAACACTGCCCCTCATTTAAAGTAAAGAAGAAGATGAATGTGTTCCTTCTAAATCCAAAGGTCCGCATGACTCTTGAGTAAAGCTCCGAAGAAGAACATTTCACTGACAGTTGACCGCTTTTGAAGGTAGTGCAATGCACCTACTTTAAAACAATCATAGATCCATCAGAATGAGACTACACTCGTAGTCACTCTGCTCCTCCCCGACATTTTAAGAAATCACCCTCGAGAAACTCACAAAGTCGAGGAATTGGTGACCTTCTATGTACCTCCTCTCCCCGAAAACACGCCAGAAGCCTGCTTTATAAACCAGGGTGTCAAGAAGAGGATCCCGACGGGTAATGCAACTATCAAGAAGAAGCTATGCCCACAAGAATACCAAAATATTACTCTCCAAAGATGCAAAATCTAATGCGCAAACATGGGGTCGGCCGAGCGAAAAGGACTAAGCTCTTGAAATGATGTGGTACCAAAAGGTTCTCAAACCATTGGTAAGAGAAATAAACACACTACCAAAGGCCTTGGTTTTATCCAATACGTCCACAGGATATACTGCTACGCAGAATGTGAATGAGAGTGATGGCAAGATGAGAATGTCATTTTAACGCCCTCACAATAATGAAGAAGTAGAAGTGACCGCACCAAGAGCTTGAAGATGGTGGGGAGGCAGCACTATGGATGAACTTAAAGAAGTTAATTTGGGAACCGAGGAGGATCCTCGCCAACGCTCATCGCTTACTCAAGATAAAATGGAAGAATTAAAACCTGCTCGTGAATTCGTGGATTGCTGGACATATGCCGAAATGCCGCGCTTATCCCCGATATACGGTTCACAAATTAGCAATTAAGCCGATGTATCACCCAAGCAAGCCTAACGATCGAGGTTGAAGAATAATTGCGTAAAACCAAGAAGCTCATCAAGCGGTTTTATTCGAAGAAGAAAAATACGACCGGATAAATATTGTCCCCGTGAAAAGAAGAATGGTCGATTCAGACAGATCGACTTCGTGGATTTAAACAAAGCGTCCAAAGGATGACTTTCCGCTCTCGATCGAATCAGTGGATAACATCAAACCACGACATGTTCTCATTCATAGACGCCGTTACAATCAAGATGTCAAGACGAGAAACATACCTCATTCAGACGCCAATGGCATATATTGCTATACGCCATGTCTTCGAAGAATGCTGAGCTACATATCAAAGTGGCTATAACAATCACGAGTTGATTCATCAAAAGTAGAGCGTGACCTCGCTGTCAAGAGTATATCGCAAAGATCATCTCGATGATTTAAGATCGCCTTGAAAGAATCGAAAATATGATCTCAAGATGAACCCTCGCGCGCCGGAGTTTCTTCTGAAAGTTCCTTGATATGTTTGCCGTGGAGGGATTGAAATCGATCCCAACAAAATCAAAGCGATTGTCGAAATGCTCCTCCAAGGAGTTCGCCAACTTCGCCCATGACATTCATTCAGAAGATTTATATCAAATCCGCGTGATGTCACCCTTTGCAAAATTAATGAAGAAAGATACTCCTTTCAAGTGGACGAAGAATGTCAAGAGGCCTTCGACAGTATCAAAAGATATCTCATTGAATCCACCTATTCTTGCACCCCGTGGAAGCCTCTTATATTGTACACAAAGACTAAGAATCTGGTGCTTTGTTGAACATAATGATGAAGGAAAGGAGAATGTTTATACTATATTAAGACTAATGAGCAAGCGTTATTCTCCAATTGAGAAGCATTGACGTTAATTTTTGCCCAAAAGTTACGCCATTACATGTTGTCTCATAAAATTACCCTTATCTCAAGGATCGATCCACAAGTTCTTGATGACAAGACCAACGACGCGCCGCTGCATACTCGTTCTTCCTGCTTGATATTACATATGTTCCCGTAAAGCGGGGGCAAATTTCGGCAGATTTTCTTGCCGCCATCCCATACCGCAGACATTTAACGATGATCTTCCCGATGAGCAAATCATGCACATATATGAAAAGGAAAAGCAACAAATGTGGGAATTGTATTTGATGGAGCCCATTAGATACACTCAACCCTCAAATCTTCCAAAGGCTTTGTATCTGCCTCATCGATCACACCGAGGGCATACCGAGACATTCTTATAAATTAACTCAACCCCAACCAACAACGGTAATATGAAGCTGGTGGTGTTTAGAAGCCATTTCCATGGGAGTCCGTAACGCAAATTTACGATTCTCAACTCGTCATTAATCAAGTGTTACAAAATCAACAAGCTTGAATTGGCCTATTATCACAAACGAAGTTCTCGAGCTTATGAAGCAAATTCCAAATGTCATTATGACTGAGTCTCGTGAGCTGAATAAGAAAAGGATTGCTTAGCTAAATTAGCTAAAGAAATGAGTATATGACGATTTAATTACATACTACTAGTGACCTCACAGTCCTGAGTAAATTTAAAATCCCCAGGAAGAGGATCATCAAACATAAATCAGTGGTGCGTACCATGTTGCTCCTTATACACTTTACAAATTACTTCAAAGTCAACAAGAGTTCAAACCATTCTGATGAAAGACTCAACTCCAAGCGCTAAAACTACATGAAATTCTTATATAGAGAAGGAAGAGAGACTCTTCGTCGACTACTTCAAGGCAAATTGCCAATAAGTAAGTCGACACAACTCGAGAAAAGGCTCGACTATATACTTATGTTGGCAATACTCAGATCGTAGATCCTTCGAGATGCGCTATGATGTTGGGAATAGAAGAACAAAGTAATTGTTGAAATCCATCGACTTTGCGCACACCAATCGTCCTAAAATGACTTTCAAAATTAAAAGAATTGGATACTATCGTCCGCCTATGAAAAGATCAATCATGCCAAGAATGCCATGAATGCCGTCCACTGAATATAATTCATCGCCTCCAAATCCAGATCCAACGATAAGATCTTGGCCGCTGAGGGGACGATGTAATTGGACCAATTGATCCGCCATCATCACCGGTCACCGCTTCATCTTAGCCAATCGATTATTTCCAAGTGGTCAAGCGCACCATTTAAAGAAGTTACACCGAACAAGTGACTAACTTCTTTACCCACAATATCGTACAGATTTGTAATACCGAATCATTTCGCATAACGTCATTTTCAAAAGCACTAAAGTTTACAAATTTGATCGACATAAGATTGATCGATATTCATCAATTTATAATCCAGGGCAAATGGCAGAGCATTTAATAAAACACTAGTCAAATTGCTTAAAAAATTCTCACAAGAAATAAAAGGGAGTGGCATACCAAACTCGTGGAAGCTAGGGCTTACCGACCACTTATAAAACTCCTACAAAGTCTACCCCATGCACTGTTTGGGGTCAAGCAGCTTTTGCCACTGTTGAACCACTACCCGAGTAGCCATTCAACAAAATCTTACCCAAGATGAGAATGCTCGGATGGAAGAGCTGCGCTGACGAGGTCGGCCCAAGCTCAAAGAAAATCTAGAAGTATATCTGAATGTCCGTGAGCATTCGATCATACAAGACGCCTCGAAGCTTTTGAAGGAGAATCTGGCGGTAGAAGACCAATCATCCCTCATCGCAGAATTTGAATTTGAACCTAATCGGAAGGACCTTTTGTTATCTGAAGGTATATCGGAGCCTATCACCGCGACTTCAAAGGTGAAAGACCAACGCCAATCAATGGCAAGATCTAAAGAAATATTACACATAAAGTGTGATTGACAAATCCGAATTTGAAAATCTTTATTGTCAAAACTTATGAAAATTTTCATGAAAATTGTAACACAAGAATACATTTTCAAAATAAAATAAAAATCCGTAAGGCATTTTTTTTTTTTTAAAGATAAGAAAGTATCGTGCCTGGTAAGACAGGGCCTTTCTTTCTCTTTGGCCGACATCGTAAGTCGAGATCCCCACATGCATACTCAAAATTATGTTCAAATGCTCAAATTTAAGTCTTATCGACCAAAGAAGAAAATTTTCAAGTTTGAAACTTCAACAAACCAAGTTGGAAGGACATTTTCCATCCCACATCAAATCTAAAGGCTCGAGTTGGAGGTCTGACTCAACACGCCAAAATATAAATACGTGGTCAACTCACACGCCACAAAGGCCGTAGAAGAGACCCCCATCTCGTTAGCTCGAGATAAAATCCTTCATCAATTGCTCAAGTCCACGACTCAAGTGGGTGTATAAGGTCAGATTCAACACGCCAAAATATGGCCGAGTTGCCAGATCTGCTTACTCAACACGCCACAAAGGCCGTAAGTGATCCTCCTACTTCTCAAGACAAGAGCATCCAAATCCCCAAATCTCTCCAACTTGGTGAGTTGACCCGTGACGGGAAATTTATCCCTATTGGTCGTAAGGTCATCTTTCAAAATTCTAGAACAAACAAAGATATCTTTACTCACAAGGCACTAAGCCGAAGTTTGGAATCAAATACAAATGTAGAATCTCAACTCCTTGAAGTCTATTAAAGGTAAAAGCAAAGACCAAGGAAATTCTTCTTCAAAGTCCAATAAAGCAAAAGCGAGGACCCAAGAAGTTATCCCAATGTTCATAAAGCTAAATGCCGAACTGGGAGTTTTTGTCATCAAGATTCCATTACATATGTACGTGATCGATGACTCTTCCATTGACCTAACACAAGCTCGAGAGTTGTCGGTGATTTATCCTTCTACAAGCCCGAGCGTAAAGTAGGCGTAAGTAATTTCAGATCATCGACAAATCTCAGATAATTCGTGCATTCCTTTATCAAATCCAAGGCATGAAGTCGATAAAAGGAAGCACAAGATATTTAATCCTCGAGATGAAATCTTCAACAAGTCACAAAGCAAAAGCAGCGACCAAGACATTTCTATCTCATCAACTCCATTGTCCGCAAGGCAAGCCGTGAGGGGGAAAATAAATCCCAAAGTTCGAGGTGAAGTCTTCAACAAGTCCGTCAAAGCACAAAGCACAGGACTGAAGATATTCTCATCTCACCAACTCCATCAAGTCCGCCAAGGCACAAAGCTAGGACAGGAGGAAAATACAAATTTCAAGTTTCAGATGGAATCTTCAACAAGTCCGGCAAAGCAGAAAACAAGATCAAATTCGACAAGTTTGATGACAAGTCAAATCATCTCCTTCATCTAGTCCATCAAGCACAAAGCATAATTAATGATACATACATCAAGCAAGCTAAAACTGAAATGTAAATGCTTGCAACCCGAGTTATACCCACTTCTATCAAAGGGCAACGATCAGGTATTATCGAGAAGTTGTTGAAATTACAACTTCAACGTGACATCCAAGAAATCTCTTGAGATCCGCAAGATCATCAGACAACAAACACGGTCCGCTCCATACGCGCACCATGTTTGTTGGGGGGCATTTGTTGACCTACAACTATGCCACATTAAATTAAATAAATAAGGTGGATTTTAAAATCCCTTAAATCGCGATCCGAACCGATCAAATTCGCTTTAATTAATTCGACGCCGTCAAAACATTAAAATGAATTAATCAGAAAATTTTGAATCGATTAAGGATCGATCGGATAATTAAAATCAAATTATCATGAAATTGTGCGCATATCGAAGTCGGGAAGCCCCGACGACGCCTAAACGACCTCCGTTCGCAAAACAAATCGCCGTGCCGCCAAATGTCGAAACTTATCAAACGACACCTTCCGCGAATCGCAAAGTGCACGAACATCGATTAATTGAAGACGCGATAATTTAGAATTTCATCCCCGACCGCCGTTGTCAATGCCCGATCACGAATTGATCGCTGCTCGCACTAAACAACTAAAATTGACACCCATATTGGTATGATAAATTATCACATAAAATAATGTTAAATTATGATTAAAGGGACTAAATCGCCTAATCCCTTAAACCACTTTAATTCTACCTAATCCGCTCTTCGACCAATGATGACCATGGTAAAAGAAAGGCGTTGACTTCATTTCACGATCCTTACTTTCATTCTGCCTCGCTCTCAAGCTCACGATTCCTCTCGATGATCTCCTCGGCTCTACTGAAACTTTAGCTGATTCTCCTCTCCTCTTCGCTCTGTCGAACCCACCCACAGGTTCCTTCTCCTCTCTGAAGCTCCTCAGTTCCTGTTTCCTCTCTCTGCTCAAACAACCCTACCGAGCAAACAGAGGACTGATCCTAGCCTTTCTTCCTCCTTCCACGGTGTGAGCCGAGCAAAAGTGGAAACTCCTCTTCCCTCTTCCTCCTTCTTGATGACTAGCCGAGCAAAGACACCTGTCTTCCTGCCTCTCAGGTAGCCCAATCCCGCGTGAAGGGCAATGAAACTCCTCCTCCTTGACTCTCCCGCTTGAACGACTTGTCGCTAATGGGCAAGCTAAGTATTCTATTGCTCTTGTTCCTATTGCCATAGCTTCATGAGTAAATCCATATCGTGTTTCACATATTACTTTTTTTTGGTTTAACTCATGAATAGAGTTGAATGAGTGTACCCTTTACTTGATATGATAGTTCATTAGCTTTTATAAGACCTTATTTTATCTAGTGTTATGGGAGAATGATCTAATGAAATTTTGCTAGCTTTTCATTTGTTTTACTTTATTCGATACTCCCACATAAGGAGCCTCGTTCATCATGCTTTGTTCAGCTTTTCAATGTATCGATGCAATTGCTTCAGAGAGTATATGAGCTTATAAACACAAGGAGAAGGATAATTGTTTCATTTCATATTTGAGGTTGGAATCATGCAAGATACATTGTTCATGCCTTTTCTTGCTCTTGAATTATGGGAGTAAGTTGTGATAATGAAATTAGTTTCATTATTACATGACTTCATCTTTGAAAGCTCACTTTGGTCATTAATGTGATGTATGTTTCTTTCTCTTGATTTGAGGAAGAATGAAAAGAAAGCAAGTTTATTTTGGGACAAGTTTGATTTATATTGATTTCCTCTATTGCATCTTTTATCTTGCATACATGTGAAAAGGTTGAGACTTGAAGATATATGAAATGAAAGTTTTCTTTATGATTATCCGAAAAGATGAAATATAGCATATCTCTTCACCTTTAATTGCTACGTTACTTGTGGGCTTTAAGAAAGATATGTCCTCTTTATATTCAAAATGAGAAGAATGAAGTTGTTTACGTGAAAAGTTTTAGTTACATGCTATTTTGAATGTTTCAAAGAAAAATTGAAATAAATAAAATGCAATGCTCATAAACGTCTTGTTTAAGATATATGCAAACATTATTTATACGCATGAAGCTTTTAAATTTATGATATAAGTCACCATATTCTCCAACATTGAGAAATCTATCTATCAAAATTTCTGGTCTCAATTATAACCTATACACGCTTTTCAATTGGCAGTGCCTCTTGAACCCCACTTCATGAAAGAGCCGTCATTAAATTTACGCCCTAATCAATGTTTAGACAGCCTTTTATTTATATGCAAATGAGAGCTTTAAATTTATGATATATCTACCATGTTCTCCAACATGAGATGCTACGCTATCAAAATTTCTATGTCTCAGACATACACCTTAATGCCTTTTCGACATATGGTCCTTCATGAACCCCACTCATGTGGGAAGAGGAGACTGAAATTTTGATGCTCTAATCAATGTTTACGCATTTCCTTTTATTTATATGCAAAGCTTTAAATTTATATATAAGTACCACTCCAACATAGAAATGCTTATGCTATCAAAATTTCTATGGTCTCACGACATACACCTATACATTTTCGACATGGTGCGCCAGCCTCACAAGAACCCCACTCAGGGAAGAGAGGCTTTGTAAATTTTGACGCTCCTAATCAAATCGGTTTTCCTTTTATTTATACGAACGGAGCTTTAAATTTATGAATATACCATGTGTTCTCCAACATGAAATACATGCTATCAAAATTTCGCTCACATGATACACCCATACATGTCTTTCTCGACAGGTACCAGCCTCATAAGAACCCCCACTTGGGGGGAAGAGCCGGAGGTCAGTAATTTTGATTATTTTTTGCTTTATGTTATAAGTACACTCACATTGTTCCACGCTGAAAACCTGGATAGTGACTTCACGTTGTTCCAACGCGTGAAATCATATAAGATTGCCACGCTTGTTCAACGGCGGAAATATCATATGAACCCATACACGCCTTTCTGGCGGTAAATAATTGGTCGCGTCTCACGACATACCATACACGCCTTTCTGCGGTGAAGACCTACTCGTAGATGGGGATGACGCCGAGGGCCGAAATTTTCAAAATAAAAGTTGAAATGTCATATAAATGCTTATACTTTAATTTCATATACGTGAATGCAAATTTATTGCTCTATTATAGACGCTCACATTGTCCCAATGTGGCGGAATCTCTCCGCAACGCAAGCGAATGTTGAACCCATACACGCCTTTCATGGCAGGGTAAATAAATTCGGCGCGGTCTCACGACACTACCATACACGCCTTTCGGCGTGGTGGAAGACCTACCCTCAAGTATCTACGCGGGATGACGGAGGTTGTCAAATTTTCTTAAAAAAAAAGAAGATAGAAAAGAAAGGATGAAATGCTTAGTTCACATGCTTTAAAGTGCTTTATATATATGAATACTCATACCTCCTCTACTTTACTTGTCATTCACAGTGATTTACATACATAAATGATATATAAGACAAGAAAAATACATATAAATAAACTAAATCTACCATATAACTTGACATATATCAAGAAGATAAAAAATTGTTGAGTTAAAAGAAACTCACAAGTATGCACACCTTAATCCTCCTCAGGTTGAAAGAACTTAAACTTTTAAGGAGAAGAGGAGAGAGAAAATGATTTGTAAAAGGAAACCCTCCCATTTATAGGCTTTCTCTTTCCTTTTCATCTACTCTTAATCAATGCAACCATAAAATCAGCGCAGGAACTATCTATGCCACTTGTCATGTTGCATGCACATGCACATTACATGACGCTCAGATCCTTATCCCTTCTCAAAAGGAAAGTAAAGTCTTTCCATACCTCTTTAATAAATTTAATGAGTTTATGTCACTGCCATGAGCTTGAGGAGGTGTGATTAAATCCACTGCTCTTTTAAATGAAATATGACAACTACTCATATTTTTTTATTCCTCCCTTATCAAGAGAAATAAATGGGTTTGATATTTGATCATATGCCTCTAAATCAATTATTTTCACTTTATGTGATTTGCAACATGGAGAGGCTATTAGCCTAAATCAAATTGTCAAGCCTATTTTTTCATTACCTTATTTACGATCATATGCCTCTAAATCAATTATTTTCAGCCTTTATGTAACATAAAGAAAGGGTTTTTTAGCAAATCAAATGCCTAAACTCATTCTAAGCATCACTGCTGATCATATAAAGATTCAAAATAATTATTTTACTATGTTGGTAAATATAAAGAGAGGATTGTCCCAAAAATAAACGCCTATTTCTATTTTGGGTCTATCACCTTACATTTGATCAACAGCTCCAAAATAATTTATTTCACTCTATACTGCGATTTGTGACATAAAAGCTTTTGGCCAAAATAATGCATATCATATTTCCAAAGAACAGATACTACATAATCCGGTTCTTCTGACCCAAGTTAACAAAACCTAAAATCCATCAAAATTCATTATAATCATGTCAAATACGTAAGAACAATGCTACACTTCCTTTGGTCTTCTGACCCCCTAACAACTCAAAAATCAAAATTTGACATCAAAACTTCAACATTGACATCTTAATGTCCATACAATTTTCAAAGAATGTGATATTCATACGCATGTTGAGTAAATACTAAGTCAAATACAAAAGAACAGATGTTATATCATCCCTGCTTTGGTCTTCTGACCGTCCCAAGTTAACAAAACCTAAAATGTGATATTATAAGATTTCAAATTAATAATATCCGGTAGTTAATTTATCATATAATACAAGACAACCAACTAACATACTTTAAAATTCTCGTGAAGAAAAGTCCCAAACCCGATCCTCTATGCTCAAACTAGAGTGAGGAAGGATTATACTTGAGATAACGAATTTGAACATCCTCGTAAAAAACCGCATGAGCACAAGGCCTATCAATCGATATTAACCCAAGATCGGTAGAATTATAATTAAAATTTCAATGATAAATGATCATATATTCAAATAATCAATCATAAAATGATCAAAATCCAAAAAAATAACAAAATATAAATAAAAAAATGAAATGAATTATTTAAATTAAAACTAAAAAATAAATAAAATAAATCTACCCTCCGCAATTGTTTATCTTCTGGTGACAAATTAAGAAAACTTTGCTCACAAAGATTAATGTCAAATTAAATACATAACTACCTTCACACTCAAATATTTCTAAAGCTCGTAGCGACGCGTCTGTCCTCATTCGCTGATACACACATAATGGCACGCACTGAGTCCTCTGACCGAGAGCCGATATACCACTAAATTACTTCACTACCGCAGTATGTTTAAATCCGCTTTTTGAGTAAATGTAGAATGTATTTGGGGCAAAAGCCTCATAGCTAAGGCCGAGACTTATATTCCCTGACAAACTCCACCCTGCGTACAAGCGACACCTGACGTGAACCCATGTGACAAGCGATCCTTCGCCGTTGACTACCTCCTCCGACTGTTTACTGGACCACGACGGATGACTAACCATGGATCTTGATCGCCATCGCTCACAAAAAAGTTTTAAGTTAAAATAAATTTCATAAGTTTCTAAACTCCACTCATCGCAATTATATACTGTTTTAACGATTCATCGACTTTTAATCGAAAGCGCTTCTCTCGAGGAGGTAATTAACTATAGTTTGCTTATAGAAACCTAACCAGATATAAAAAGTTCTCACCAAATGAGAACGAAATCTCTGAAGTGTCTTATCTACTATTCATCTGCCTTCTGAAATTATCACCGACACTTAAACAACTCTTTCTTTCCTTTTTTATCGAAAGACGTCGGTGGCGAATTTTCGGATCCCACATGTTCATGCATTAATCCCAACATCATCATTGTATTTATGTACCTTTGCATCTATTTTGCAGCTTTTTAATTATGCCTTCCTGGTTCAACCTTAAATCTGCTTATAACACAGTGAATAAACTAAGTCTAGCCTACAGCAAATCATAGCATATATGATACTATCCATAATGTTTTGTTAGAGAATCTTCATTATATATGATCTTTCAACATCATCACATGATGGTTGAATCTCACAAAAATAAAATTGTTTCTCTGGGGGTGCTAAATTGGTTTAGATGCTATCCTCACAAACCTATTTATAGTATTCTTGATTTATCTTTCTTATGATAAGAATAGTTCTTATTTTCGTTTATTTCATATGATTTTTATTCGAAGAATTTTTTTGGCGAAATCAAGATTCTTCTAAGCTAATATTTGCAAGTGATATGTTATCAACATAAAGAAAATGATAGATGGAAGAATCATAATTTCTATGAGTGATAGTAATGTTAATCATATATTAATGAAATCTTATAACTTTCTCTTGGTAATTAATTTAACCCATACATGATCTTTGCAATAATTATACTTTATTTTTAGTTTGAATTTTAAAAATTATTTAATTTGATTTGTGTTGATAGAATTCTCTAATTCACTATGCAAGAATATAATTTTAACGTCCGTTTGCTCAAGATGTATGTCAAACTAAATAATCATAGCGAGAAAAGCACACATGCACGATTATATACCTTGAAAAGAGAAAATATCAGCATAATTGACACCTCTTGCACGCAAAAATATATGCCTTGAGAAGAGAAAACTAGACACCTCTTTCTTGTGTAAAACCTTATACTATGAGCCTAGCTTTGAATCAAATCCCTTCTATGCTAGGGATTTCTTGATCCTTTATTGTATTATCATTCACACTGACAATCTTCTTTTTTTATATACTAAAATTTGTCTCGGTTGATTCTTGATCATTATTTTCAAGAATTTCAAGATTCTTTGGTTGCTGCACTGCAAGTTCTAATTTTTAGTTTGCAATAGCTGTTTTGCTTTGATCCATTAGTTTGTCGATCAAGCATTTTTGATAACCTAGTTCCAAGTTCAATTTATATTTTTTACATTCATAGAATGTCCAACAAAAATAAATTTCAAAGCTCTTGATTCTAATTTGTCTTATTTAATGTGAGCATAAGCAATACAATCAAATGCATTTAGCTTGTAGCTCTTGGCATAAAGCTCTTGATTCTAATTTGTCTTATTTAATGTGAGCATAAGCAATACAATCAAATTTATTGATCTTCATCATCTATTCTCACACATACTTTTGAAATCAAGAACTATTTTATCAAATTCATCTGGATGCTTATTCAAGGATTTGGAATCCAATATGTACAATTTCTTCTTCTAACAAAAATAACTAGCCAAAGAATTCTTGAGAATCGATGATTCTAACATTTTTCATATGTCGATGATTGTTTTTTCATTCATAATTTCTTGAAACACCTCATCTCCAATACTAAGTAGAATTGCAGTGTGAGATTTGTTCAGCATCCCTTTTGCAATATTTCTTCTACTTTCTGAATTTTATTTCTCTGATAAAGCCGCATTCAAGCCTTGGTGCTTAAGAAATAGTTAAATTTTCCAACTATAAAGCCATGGTGCCAAATGGAAAAAAACAGTAGTCTTAGAAAATGGAGGGTGGGTTGTATTTAAAGCCATAACCTTATGATAAATGTGTCAACATAAATAATTACACAAATATCCTCAAACATTTTATATTTTATTTTAAATATTTCGTGGATGAATGCTTATTTTAATGTTTTCTTATTTTCTTGGCAGATTCTGAGCTTCCTCTATGACAAGGAAATTTTGTCAGAGGAGGCGATTTTATCGTGGGCAGAAGAGAAGGAAGGTGCTGATGAGTCTGATAAGATTTTTACTAAACAATCAGAACAGTTCATTAAGGTATTCTTTGAAAGCCCTTAATATCATTTTTTTTTAAATTTTTTATATTTTTTTGCTCTGAGCTTTATGCTAAGTCACTAAATATAATCGTATTATTCTGCATAGGGGTGTGCGTTTGGTTGATTTGGATGGATTGGATGATAAATTTTTAAAACCGATTGGTTTTGGATTCCTAAAAATATTGAATCAAACCAATAATAATGAAAACCAAATAATAATTTGTCGATTATTTTGGTTTGGTTTTGGATAAACCGGTTTACATTAAAATTATTTACATAATTTTTTATTATATAATGAACAAGAATAAAAAATAACATAAATATAATAAAAAATACAATTAATTACTTCATGCGCTAAAAAAAAATTTAAAATTAATTTTTACTTACCTGAACAATGTTTTGAATTTAGAAGTTGATGAACCATATTACCATATGAGATCAAAATTTAGAAAATTAGATGCTTTCCAAAAGACCTACCAAGATTTAAAAAATAAATAAAAATAAGTGTGTAATAGATAAGTTTATTATATATAAAATAATAATGTTTTATTACATATAATTATTTTGGTTTATTTGGTTCCATCCAAAATTTTATTTAACAAACCGATCCAAAAACCAAAAACCAAAATTTTCAATAATTAAAATCAAAATCCAAATTACTAAGTTTAAAATCGAATCAAATTACTCAAAAACTTTGGTTCAATTTGATTTTTTGATTAAAACCAAATAATGCACACCCTTAATTCTGCATGCTTTAGTTGCACTGATTGTCTTATGGTCAAGACAAAATGAAATTTGTTGCTACTCACCTTGTAGTATAAAAGGGAAAAGGATCAAAATAATTCTCCTATAATCTATCAAGGATCAAAATAGCCTTTTGTGTAAAAGGATCAATTTAGTCTCTTAATCTTTTAAAAAATGATTCAGTCAGTCTCACCATCCACACTAAAAGAAATTGATGATATAGGCAATAAGATTTGTGGTATTTTTGAAATATATATGTTGTTTTATTAGTTTTAAAAAAATTTATGGCTGTTTGTTTTATAAATTATTTAAATTTTGATGTTATGTGCGTAAATATTCTTCTTTTAACATACATTTTTGCTTACTTGTATATGTATATATTTATAATTCAGTGGCTAAGAGAAGCTTCAGAGGAAGAAGCGGAAGATGATGGCTGAATCCTTATCTTTGGTCTTGAAAGAGCCATGTAATGGCTGGATGAATTTTTTATTTTTTATAATTTGTTATATTTTCCGAGATCTTTGGGAAATATAGTAAAATAATTGTTAATGATTTTTTTTTTAAATGCTAATTGTTTTCGTTATTTTTTTATATGGAAATCAAAAGCCAATGATAATAAAAGAATAAATAAAGGGCTATCTAATTGGTCTGCTTCATATGCTAATTGAGAATAAATTTTAACTTAAAAGAACAACAATTAACAGTTATAAATTATAAATAAAATTATAATATATATTTTTTATATTCTTCATTTATAAATATATGATAATATAAGTATGAAAGAGATGATAAAACTCTGAATATGTATATAAATATTGTTTCATCATGATAATGTTAATTAAGAAAAAATTACAGGAATACGTTTTAAAAGATAATAAAAGAAAATTATATATTGATTAAAATGTTTATAATTAATTTTGTAATAGCTAATTTTTTTTTCATTTTAACTTAATTTGAAAAGAGAATAATTCTTTTTCTATTGAAGGACTAGGTAAAGACCAACATCACAAGAGATTGATTTAAAAGAATATGATATAAGTATGATAAAAATATTTATAGTTACATCAATAATAAAAAAATTATCTCTATCATAAAGTCAATTTGTACAAACACTTAAACATAATAGAAGTAAAATGTCTCTTTATGTTCTTATTATTGTACTTATAATTAAAACAAAAAAAAAAAACTTTTAGTAAAATTGATTCTTAAATGCAGTAAACGTAATCTACAAAAGGGTAATTTTATAAGAATAAAATTTTAAGTCATTTAATAAAAGTTTAAGAAAAAAAATTCACACAAAGTTCAGCAATTAAAATAAAAATATAATGAGATTCTATTATGGTATATGAAAAAATCAACCATCTTGTAAATACTTATTATCATAAAAAAGATAAGATATTTAAAAAAAATAATAAAATCTTTGAGCAAAATTAATCTCAACAATAAATTAATATGATCAATTTCAATCATTAATTTTTACTTCTTGTTCCATATGCACTCACATATGTTTTCTTTAAAAAATAGTGGCAAAATAAATAAAAAATCCATCCCTTCAATTCAAGCCAAATTTTTTGGAGACAAAGAGATTCATGATATGTAAGTATTAATTAAATAACCTTTTTGCATTATATATCATTTGTTTATTTATTTGGATGTGTTTCTTAAAGGACATTTGTTTTGAAATAAATTGATTATCTAAGATGAGTGGACAAATAACTCAATTGATATTATTCTTTAATGCAAATTTGATGATAAGAGAGAACTTTGTACTAATATATGTTGTTTATAGAAACTAAGTAATGTAAGTTTCCCAACAAATAATCTTGGAAGGTCAAAATAAGAGAATTCCTCAATAATAGAGCTATAGTGTTTTGAGATTTTTAATGTGAAATTGATTTATTTGGCATGGTTAGCTGTATGTTTTGTTGTCTTGTTATCTGATTATTTTTAATCAAAAGCATTGGTGTTCTTAGTTTTATTATGAAATTTAGCTTTGAGGGATTTGTCTTATCTAATGAAGTGAGTGTTGGGATGTTATTAGAGGTGTAAGTGAGTCAAATTAAATCATGAGTTGACTTTAGCTCGACTCAAAAGATGACTTGTGAGATAGCTAAATCAGCTAACAAGTCAAGATTGAACTAATCTCGACTCTGCTCATTAACTCACAAGCTCACTTGTTAAAAAATATTAATAAAAAATTGTTGACCTCTATGCATGTGCCATAACTCGGGTCGAGCTTACAAGGCAAAGTCGATCAATTTCGGATATAACAACGTGCAAATGAGAGCTGAAATGCACTAGGCATCATTGAAACTAGTCAAAATGACCTTCGATCGACGAACAGACTTCTCCATCACATTTAGACCGAAATTAATATACATATTTCCCATTCGATCAACGTGACGAATCGACGATCTACGCGATATCAAGTCGAGCTACGACGGCTTCAAACAACTTAGTAAAATTGATCACATTGTTAGTGTCGAAATCTATCAAATGATACTGTATGCACTCAATTCAGATGAGTTTACATGAATATTGAGCGATTGAAAGTGACAACGCATAATTTTGAACTAAAATTGACATGATTTGACGCTAACTCAACCAAATCCGGATCACGATCAGAATGCCGTCGATTGAGTATTAATAACCTAAAATTGACATATATATTGCCCATGTAATAATGTCGATGCAAAAATCTCAATTATGGTTAATTTTCACTTAAATAAAGAAAATCCTATAAATACCCTCCTTACCTAACCCTAATTCCACTCCCCACAGGCCAAAAACTTCCACAGCTGGCCCTAGCCATCGTCCCGAGCTCCCTCGCACGCAGCAGCCTCTCGTTCATCCCTTTCATGTGGGCATCAGCTCCCCTCTGGTCGTCCGTCCGTCCAGCTCCCATAGCCGCATGAGCACAATGACTGAGCTCCTTCTGTCCCTCTCCCGTGTGAGCACAGTGTTCTAGCACGTGACCGTGAGCAGCGTTCCCGCACGCCCACCCTCTGGTGCGCCCCTACGCTTGCCCGCGCTTGCCCAGTGTCGGCCCAGCGCGCGCCCCGCGCCCACCCGCGCCCACCCCGCATGCGTCCGCTAGCGCCCGCGCCCGTCAATGGGCCCCTGTGTGCATGCATCAGTGCCCGTGCGCAGCCGTCCATTCTCCTCCGGCGAGCCACACATCTCGTTTGTTTGACTCTCTCCCTACAGGTATAAAATGTTAGGTTATTCTAATTTTAACTTTTTTAACATTGCAGGTGCTTCAGAGACCCATACATGTCTTTTTTAGCATGGTTAGATGATGCATCCAAAATTCTTCATAAACCTTATGATTGAATTTCATAGACTTAGCCAAATCTCCACTCAATTTAACCCGAATTTGATTGATCTCTTCATAAATCATTTGTATCTTCATTTATACTCACAAATATAAATGAAATATAAACCCAAATGATTAAAACTAAATGAAACTAAACCCAAATCCAACCAAGACCTTTCTTAAGACATATGGACCTACCTCCTTAAGCTTGGCCAAATCCCATTCAAATCAACCCAAAATAAATTGGTTTCTTTATAAATCAATTATATATTCATTTATATTCACAAATATAAATGAAACTCGCCAATATGATGTATTAAGTCATATGATGTATTAAAAATTTGCTTTCCCCCTTCTCTAAGTTTACATGCTAATAATTTAATATTAAATGTATTTTAAATTTAATTATCATGTTTATAATAATTTTAAAGATTTATCATGAAGATTATGACTATCTACTAGCCAATTAAAATATATAATTTTTTTGTTTATAAGTAATAGAGATTTTAAAATATTATATTTATTAAAGTTTAACCTAACCTCTCACTTTCATGGCACTTCTTCCTCCCCCACAAAAATCTTGAAGACATTGAGAGTGGCAAGATTGTAGGAGGGTGTTGTGTTACGGGGACCGTTGGTTGGAAGCCTTTCTTTCAATGTGGTAATCATAGTTCGAGCGTGAGCGTGAGTGTATAACATTGTGGTAATATTATTAGTATAATAATAATTTTTAACTGATCAAGAATGAAATCAGTTGATGCGCCTACGCGCATATCGAAGTCGAGAGGCTGGGACGGTACCCAAACAACTTCCGTTCGCAAATTGATCACATCATTAACGTCAAAACGTAGAAACCTATCAAATGATACTATCCGCTACCAATTGCAGCAAGTGAATATCATTAATTAAAGTGACAACGCGCAATTTTGAATTAAAATTGACCCAATTCGATGCCGACTAGAACCAAATGACCTCGATGAAACGAGTCGCTATGAATATTAATAACCTAAAATTGACATATATATTGCCTATGTAACAATGTCAATGCAAAAATCTCAATTAGGGTTAATTTTCACATAAATAAAGAAAATCCTATAAATACCCCCCTTACCTAACCCTAATTCCAGCCCAAAACTCCCACGTATGCCCTAGCTCGTCCCAAGCTCCTCGCATTAGCCCTCGCCTCTCGGGCAAGATCGCCTCTCCTCCCACATCCGTCAGCCCTCCCATGCGAAGGATTGAGCTCCATTTGTCCCTGTGAGCACAATGTTCTAGATGCGCTGGAGGCTGCTCCTGACGCCCATGTTCTGATCGCAAGATGCTCAGATACATCTGGCCGCCTCCGGCGTCCGCTCAGGCTTGCCCTTGCGCTCTTTCGGCCTCTCAGATGCGCGCTCTCCATCATCCAGGCGCTTCTCATGCTCAGACGCTACCTGCAGACTGTCTGTTTCTCCGGCGAGCTAATGGTCTCGTCTCACTCTCTCCTTCAGAAAATGTTCGATCGTCTCAAACCCAAAGATGCAAGCGTCGCGCACGACAAGTGGAACTCATACACGCTCTTTGTAGCACAGTGAGGGAAATCGTTACGCGACACTCGCGCCATAGCTTGTAAACCCTATACACACCTTTCTTGGCATGATGGGGAAGAAGACTTTTGGCCGACAAATTAAGTACTCATACACCTCTTTCTTGGCGTGATGAGAAAATCTATGTTTTATATAGGTACCTCAGAGCCCCATACATGCCTTTCTTGGCATGGTAAAATAACGTATTCGACCATAATATTTACACCACATATGTCTTTCTTGGACAGACCCAAAGATACCTGCACTATACGGGACGACCGATGGTAAATGATGTCAAATTTTTATACCGACAGGAGGCCTAGACAGCTCTAAGTGAAGTCAGCCACAATTATAAAATTGATGTTTAAACTGACATTGCAAGTGTATAAGTACCTGCACATGCATTTCTTGGTGTGACGGGAACATCTGTGTTACATGTAGGTGCTTCAAAGACCCATACATGTCTTTTTTGGCACGGTTAGATGACGTATCCAAAATTCTTCATAAACCTTATGATTGAATTTCATAGACTTAGCCAAATCTCCACTCAATTCAACCCGAATTTGATTGATCTCTTCATAAATCATTTATATCTTCATTTATACTCACAAATATAAATGAAATATAAACCTAAATGATTAAAACTAAATGAAACTAGACCCAAATCCAACCAAGACCTTTCCTAAGACATATGGACCTACCTCCTTAAGCTTGGCCAAATCCCATTCTAATTAACCCAAAATGAATTGGTTTCTTTATAAATTAATTGTATAATCATTTATATTCACAAATATAAATGAAATTTACATTCCAATGGCAAAAACTAAATCAAACTAAATTGATTTCCTTCTAAGCTCCTTTGACCCACATCCATGAGCTTGGTCAAATTTGCTTTCAAATTACTCCAAACTCAAGTGATTTCTCTCATGAATCATTTATATCTTCATTTATATTCCCAAAATATAAATGAAATATAAATTCAAATAGGCAAAAGTAACCCCATAATCAAATCAAAACTCAATTCAAGTCTTTTAAGCCATTTCCTTGGACTTAGCCAAATCCTATCCAAATCAAGTCAAAACTAAAGAATTTTTTCTTAAATAAACCATTCCTTCAATCATCTATCCAAATATAAAGAAAACCTACAATCATCAAACCAAATTCAAGTCAACCCAAGTCAAGCCCAAGTTATCCTTTTAAACTTGAAAATTCCAAGTAATCCAAAACCTATTGGACTCCAAAAATTGATTACAGTTGAATTTATATTTCAATCATAGGCTCAAATATAAGTTCAACTAAACTTAAATTAGGCCGAAACCAAGCCAATTGATCCACTTAGGCTCACTTGCCCCAAAGTGGCCTAAAGGACCTTTTTGAGCCAAATTCTAGTCCAACCAAAATTAGATCGAACCAAGCCTATCCAAGCCTTATATCATGATCAACAATCACCATAGGATGATCAATTACTTTGAATTAAGTCAAACCAAGTCAACTTGGTCATTTGACCAAGTCAACCCTTAGTCGAAATAAATCAAAACTAGCCAAAACTCACCAAACACTAAATTAATTGAAACCATTAATTCACACCAACCCATGATCAATGTTTGAACATGACTTGACAATCAATTGATCCAAACCAAACCTTATTGGTCATTTGACCCAAGTTGACCCAAATTAGCCTAAAGCACCAAATTGGGTCAAATCATAATCCAACCCAAATTGATTACAACCAATGGCACAAGTTCATCCCAAATTCATTTTTGAACTTGACCAAAACTCCAATTTGGTCAATTGAACCCAACATAGCCCAAATTGACCTAAAAGGTCAAATTGGCAAAAATCCAAATTAAATCTAAATTGATTCAAACCAAAGCCTACAATTATTTTTAATCAACCAATTTAACTTGAACCAACACCCAACCCAAGCAAATTCGACCCAATTTAACGAACCTATGACCCATTGGAGGCTGATAAAACTCGACCCAAACCCATCTTAGGTCAGCCTAAAGTCAGCCCAAAAGCCAAATGAGCCCAATCCAAACCATTGTCCATTGGTTAACCCCTATTTACATAGAATTCCACCCATAAATGGTAAAGTTCACTCTCCTATCACTTGACAGCCCTCACTCACCCCATTTGGGGTTTGACCTAGCCTCCTAGCCCACCCTGGTAGGCTGGGGACTTCAAAGGGAGGTGAGTTAACTCACCTCCCTACAAACCGAAAGCACCCATTGGATCCAAGTAAGGAGATCACCATATCAAGCCTTGAGCCACCTCCCGTGCACTCCTCCAATCAAACCAAGCGTGGCCATGATGGCACCACTGAGTCGGCAGGTGGTCGAAAAATGAGAGACAATCTCGTCCGTCCACCTCAATAAATTGCGGGATATACCCCCTCAATTCAAACTTGGTTTCACTTGCATTCAATTTGTCTAAGCTCCCAAGAGTGAAATGAAACACCCTAGCACTCCTCAGAGCTTCTACAAGACCTCCCCACCTCAGATTTCCTCTTCCTGTGCAGAACTGAAACATGGGAGCTCATTATCGATCCAAACTTCTTCCTCTCTCAACCAAACTTTAATTCTTCTTACACACACCTTCCACATACCTTGTCGAAGCTACCCAAGCCATTTCTCGAGCTTCAAATCAACTGGAGGCCAGACTTCGATCAAAGCTAAAGCTCCAAAGCACCATTCTTGGTTAATCGAGCGATCTACTTGGAACTAATCTAATTGCTGCTCAACAGGGCTTCATCTTAACTAGACGAAGCTTCCTCAAGTGCACGAACCGCCATTCTTAGCTCCGGTGAGGTAAATCCATTAAAACTGAGCTTTAGGAGAAAATGTATTAGAGTTTTTTTGAAGAAAAGTTACATGTGAGCTGATTCTAGCTGTTAGATCTTCGTGGATCCCTCAAGCGAAGGTGTGGGGTTATTTTGGAATGAATCCGAGCTCGGGTGAGCTCGGATCGAGCAATCCATGGTGGACGGGCTACGTTGTTCGTCGCTCGTAGGAAGAGTGATCCCGGGCCATCCATTCCACATGATTAGAACGAACATCTCTGATCAAATCATGATAGATCCATTGCTTGTTCTCTCCTAGCCTCGGGTTTGATCGTGGCCGTTCGATCTTAGATTGGATGACTCACAGGAAAGCGCATCCCGACGCCATCCGAGTCAGTCGCATATGTGATAACTTTAATAGCCAATCCTATGGTGCCACGTGGAAAGCACGCCGCATCAGTGTGCCATATGGCGCCAATGGGATTAAAGTTTAATTAAATTAATTAATTAATTTTTAAGACTAAAACTTCCATAATCCATAAATAATTGTAGAAAAATTCAAAAAATATAAATAAGGGTTCATTTTAAAGGTATTTCAGAGAGGAATCCATTAAAATTATTCTTAATTAATTTTAAGTAGTTATTTTGGTTTAATTAGAGTTTAATTAAAAACTTAATTAATCTAATTACTCCCTAATTAATCATCTAATTTATTTCAAACTTTTTGAGATTGCTTAGGGGGATGACCTTTGCCTTTCCCATTTTTCTTAGAATTTATTTGGTTGATTAATTGGGAGAATTGATTGATTAAGCCCTAATTACCTTCTTAACTTAATTAAAGATTAATTAGGCATGGGAACAGTAAACTAACTAATCAATTGGACTCATTTGACACCGATTAATAGAAGGGAGGTTTAAAGAATGTGATTGGAGAATTTTTTCTAATCTTTTCTTAAATTTCTTTTACTTTTCAAAAGAAATTAATTCAGAATTAATTAACTAATTAATTACTTAATTAGCTTAATTAAATTTTAAAATGGATCTATTTTTCCTTAATTAATTCATGGGTAGGTCTTTAGGTGTTTAATAGCCTAAATAGGTTTAGTGAAATTATGATTAGCTCATAAGTGTGAGTAAACCATAAAAGTAATTAAGTAAGTTTCTTAAGCTTAATTAATCAATGATTGTGAGCTAATTGCATTAGACCCCTTTCATTTCATAGGAGCATTGCTATTTACTTTTCAATTCATTTGTATATTACATTGGCTCATAATAATTTGATTAATTACCTTAAGGTAAGATAGGTAAGAGTTTAATTAATTGATTTGATTCATACCATAACTTATTTAATCTATAAAATCAACTTAATCACCTTTTCATTAAATCAAATTAACTCACACATGGGGAATGAGATTAGGATTAGAAAACCTCTTCTCATGTTTCTTAAATAAAATCAAACATGAAATTAAAGATGACATTAAGAAGCTTTGGTTTATTTTAAATGAGCTTATTTAGTATGATTGTCCTTAGGAATTAATTGTATTGAATAAAATCATGTGCTTATGTCCCTTTATTTCTTTCCAATCATATTAAATATAGTTTGTCACTTGTAATAATGCATACATCTTTTTTTTAAAGATCAATTAAATGAAATGATTTCCTTTATGTCAACCTTACATGTGTTGATTTAAATTAAAATATGTGTAGTTATTATCACTATTAAATTATTTTTTTAAAAGTATATAAATTAATTATAATATAAGAAGTGATGACAATTATAAATATTCATAAGCTTTCATGTGTATATAGCTTAGAACATGTGATATGAAGTTCTCTTTCTTTAATCTTCATGGATTTACATAAGGCTTGAATGTTAACAAGTGTATAGTTCATTTGAAAAGGACACAACATTTGTTTGGATTCATTCCTATGTACCTCTATGTTAGAACTTAGATAGAATTTTAGCTCACATGTATAAATAATTCAATCAAATCAAATACACCTTTACATGATTTTTCCATTCTTATGGTTATTTTTACATTCATGTGTATTTAAGAGTAGTGAGTATATCTAGTTTGGACATTTCAGGGGCGCAAGGCTTTAAGTAGCCCCAAGGAGGTCTTTACCTCACTCCCATGGTTTAACAATGGCAAATTATCCACTTAAAACTTTTATACACTTGTGTGTGCATTTAGTTAATGAATGAAATCTTCATTCAATTAAATCAAATACAACTTTGGCATGATTTTTCCATTCTTGTAGTTATTTGTACATTCATGTGTATTTAAGAGTAGTGGGTATATCTAGTGTGGAAATTCTAGGTACCCAAGGCTTTAAGTAGCTCTAAGGATGTCTTTACCTCACTCCCCTGGTTTAACAATGATGAAGTATTTGCTTAAAACTTCTATACACTTGTATGTGTATTTAGCTAATGAATGAAAATCCCCTTTTTTACTAAGAAAGACATGCATTTATATTTGTTGAAGTGATTGAATTGATTGATCATATGATTTAAAGTCTTCTTTCTTATGTTTGAATGTAATGGGTATATTGTTTGGACATCCCGGGAACACGAGGCTTTAGTTAGCCCCAAAGAGGTTATTCGATTATCTCACTTTCTTGGTTAACAATGACACGTACCTATTTAATTTCATTCCTATGTATTTTTATATAAGAATTTGGATAAAGCTTTAAATTAATATGATAAAATAAGTCATTCAAATGAAACATCTAAATTCCAAATGTATATGCTTACATCCATCATTTAAGTGTGCTAAGATATATTGTATGTGTAGATATACTTAGGATTTAGTCACATGCATGTTACATATGATGGAAGGAAATGAATAAACATGTGTAATGTGATAGTAATTCATTCCAATTAATCTTAAGATGCCTCTCTTATTGAATATGATTACTTAAAGTGAACATAAACTTAGGATTAATTTAAAATGTGTAATAAGTCATTCACTAAAGAGAACTAAATCAAACTAACATGCTTTAGAAAGTGGCTTAGGGTAGGGATGAAAGAGAGCAATTCTCTTTCCTCTCTTTATAACACTTAGTTGCTAAGTGTAAGTCACATGAAGCTAAAAAAATACAAATTAAAACTTGCAAATCAATTAAAGCACTTGAAGTGAAACCATCCTTTAAATTAAATTCCTTTCACATCTTGAAAATCATAACCTTAATGCCTAGTTAGGGAATACCACACAAGCCTTATACACACACATTAGAATTAAGTCATAATTTCTAGCTTTATGATAGGGCGGTGCATGGAGTGATGTCTGTTTGGTTTTATAATATATTATTTTAGACTAGATGTTACGGTGTATGTTTCAGACTGGATGTTAGGCTGTGATTAATCATGCTTTTCACAGGGGATTGTGCTTAAAGAGTGCTTAAAATAAATATAAATACTATATTTTGTAGGTTGCTTAACCCCTGAGCATAATCCAAGTTATGATAGGTGGGCTTGGTTACCCATGTCCAGGGTGCCAAGTCCAAATTATTTATTTAACTGCTTGGGTTGTATGGTGTGTTTAGTTAATATTTGTTTTACAGGTGTAGTTAGATTTACTTTTCTTATTTTTAATGTAATTTTATATTAGGAATTAGGATTTGTGTTATGGGGGATAAGAATGAACATTGGCCAGAAGGCTTAGCCCTAGGTTTCCATGTGCCTTGAAGCCTACCAAATTAAAAGAAGCAAACCAAATGAAGAAATGAAGGAGATATGAAGACTTGAAGATTTGAAGACCCCCCCATAACATTTATTTATAAATTGTAATTATTCTTTCATATTCTGGGTTATATAAGGGTAGAGCTCGGCTACCCATTTTCTTTTTTTTGGGTTGTACGATGGTACCCGACCGCACGGGCCTTTTATTTTTTTGTGTTAGATTTATAAAATGCTTGATATTATGTTTAAATTGTGCAACAGAAATAATAAGCCTTTTTCTAGTTTCTTTATGAATGATGATTTAATATGTGACCTGGATCCGATTAGATTCTTAGGGAAAAATAAATCTTTTACCTAACTACAACTCATAACTAAAGTTTTAAATAATTCATAATTGCAAATAAAGCCTAGGCATTAAATTAAGATAATTAAAAGATTTAACAAATTCTTAGCTGAATGCTGTATGTTTAACATCATGCATTCATTTTGTTTCACTCTTGCTAAGAGTGGTATTGACCTCACTTTTAGAGTGAGCTCTCAACTCCCTCATCATAGATCTAGGATTCTTTTAGACACTAAGAGTCCCTTAATCTTAAGAGACTTCTAGTGATTAGGTGAACACTTAACTTAAGCCTAGAGACTTAGAAGAATTAGCCATGGGAATAGGTCATGCCTTATGGACTTAGGAAAACTTGCCTATCCTGTAGTTCAAACACAATCCATGCTTTCCTTCTCAAATCAAATCTCAAATTCAAATGTAAATTCTAAATCCAAATCATAAATCAAATTCTGAGCCAAATGATTGAAGCCCTTGATCAAAACCTTCCTAAGCCCTTTGATTTCATCTTATGGACTTAGCCTTAACCAAATCCAAATCAATCCCAATTCATTTAATTTTCTTAAATATCAATTTAATCTTTCAATCAAACTATCAAAATTCAAATCAACCCTAATTCAATTTACTTTCTCAAATATCAATTCAATCTCAAATCAAACTCCAAATCATAAATCAATTCCAAACCAAATAAATCATTCTCAAATCAAATCGACGACCAAATTTCCCTCCTAAGTCTTATGAACCACTCTCATAAGCTTAGCCAAATATCAATCCAAACTATCCCAAAATCAATTGATTTCTTTATAAATCAATTATTCCTTCATCTATATTCACAAATATAAATGAAATCCACCTTCTAATGAACAAAATCAAATCAAACTAAATAGATTTTCTTTCTTAGCCCTTTTGAACTTCGCCCATAAGCTTGGTCAAATTTTCTTCCAAATCACTCCAAACTCAAGTGATTTTCTCATGAACCATTTATATTTTCATATATATTCCCAAATATAAATGAAATATAAATCCAAATAGCCAAAACCAAATCTAAAATTAAACCAAAATCCAATTCAAGCCCTTTAAGCCAATTTCTTGAACTTGGTCAAATCCTATCCAAACCAATTCAAAATCCATGGGTTTCTTCATGAATCAATCATTCCTTCAATCACTCATCCAAATATGAACATAAGCTAAAATTATCAAGCCAAATCAAGTCAACCCAAATCAAACCCAAGTTAGCCTTTTTGACTTGAAAATTTTAAATGAGCCAAAATCTATTGAACTCCAAATTGATTTAGGTTGGATTTAAATTTCAATCCTAGGCTCACATATGCGTTCAACTAAATTTGAATCAAGCCAAAACCAAACCAATTGACCCATTTAGGTCCACTTAACCCAAAGTGACCTAAAAGGCCTTTTTGAGCCAAGTTCTAATCCAACCCAAATTGGATTAAACTAAGTCCATCTAAACCTCATATAATGATCAAGAATCATCATAGGTTAATTAATTATCTTGAATTGGGTTAGACCAAGTCAACCTAGTCCTTTGACCAAATCAACCTTTAACCCAAATGAAACATAAACTAGACAAATTGCACCATAAACTAAATTGACTATAACCAATGGATAAAGTTCATTCCAAATTAATTATTGAACTTGACCGAAGCCATAATTGAGCCCAAGTTGACAAATTGGTCAACCTAACCCAACTTAACTAAAATTGACCTAAGAGATCAAATTGGAAAAATCCAAATTAAATCCAAATTGATTGAAACCAAAGCCTACAATCATTTTCAATTAACCGTTTGAACTTGAACCAACACCTAACCCAAGCCAATTTGGTCAATTTGGTCAAATTGGTCGACTTGACCCATTTGACCTATATGAATCCAAAGAGCCAAATTGAACCAAACCAATGACACCAATACACTCCAAATAGTCATGTGAACTTGACCCAACTCTTTGTTTGACCCAATTTGACCAATTGGTCAACTTGACCCAACCTAATCTAATTTGACTTAAATAAGTCAAATCAAGTCAAATCAAACCAAATGAACTCCAAATCACTTGAAACTTGGGCTAACCCACTTTTGAATTATTTCAAATATGCCCAAATCAAACCCATAGCCAAATGACTACTTTTCCCTTAGGTTTAGGGCATCCCATGAGATAAGACACTTGCACTTTTGGTCATTTCCTTCTCTTGGCCACTTGGCACCCATTAATTTATCCACTTAGGCACTAAGGACCCTGGCTAACCTGACCTAAGGGTGGTTGGGTCATCCATGATTCATGAGGAGGTGAAATCACTTGCCCATTCCCATTGGAGCACTTGGCATCAAGGACACCCACTTCCTTTGGCATGGCAGCCACCTGCCACCCTTCCTCCACTCACGAGAGGCCAAATGGAATGATTCTCTACCAATCCCAACCTCCCCATCACAACCATTGATCTAAAAAGCCAAAACAACCATTACCGTATGATCCAAAGAATTATATACCCCCTCATTCTCACTAAAACTAGGAGACAGACACTCGATTCAACCCTAACACACTCTCCTCTCCTTCTTAGAGCCATTTTCACTATTTTTTGAGCTCCCCAAATTCCCCATTCTTAGTTTTACGTGAAATTGAAATAGGGGAGGATACTAGTGATCGCCATTTTCTCATTTTGCAACCAAAGTATAATTAACTTTGCACACACCATCCTTGGACCTAGATGAGCCGAAACGAATCGCCTCCCATCACCTTCGACTATCAGAAGTGGGACTTCGACCAAGGCTAATCCCTTACGTGCTGTGGGTTGGTCTTCTGAGATATTTACATAAAATTGAAGCTCGTGTGGCTCAACAGGGCTTTATTTCTACCAAACGAAGCTTCCTCAATCATTGGAACTGCCGGTCATAAGCTTTGGTGAGGTATTCCATTGAAACTGAGCTTAAGCTTAAAATAGGTTGGTCCTTTGTGAAGAAAAGTTCTATGTCGTGCGATTTCCACTGCTGGATGTGTTTGTTGTGCTTCCTCGAAGGCGTGGGATTGATTTGATCTCCATTCGAGCTCGGGTGAGGTCTGATCAAGCGACGATCGACGGACGGTCTCTGTCTCTCACTGCTCGGGAGGAGACAAATCACCGATCGTCCATTCCGCATGATCGAAATGTACTATCTTGATCTGATCATGCTTAGATCCATCAGCTTAATCCTTTAATCCGCATGTTTAATCATGGCCATCCGATCTTAGATCAGATGACTCACATGAAAATGCGTTATGCCGCTGTCTGCATTGGCATTCGACGTTACAACTTAAATAACTAATCCCGTAGAGTAACGTGGAAAGCGCGCTGCATCAGCCGCCACATGGTGCCGATGGGATTAGGGGGATTAATTAGGTTAATTAATCTATTTTTTAATGCTGAAACTTCCAAAATTTATAAGTAGTTATAGAAAAATAAAAAAATATATAAATGAGGGCGCATTTTAAAGGTATTTTAAAGGGGAATCTATTAAAATTATTGTTAATTAATTTTGAACAATAATTTTTGCTTAATTAAAATTTAATTAGCTTAATTACTCTCTGATTAATTATCTAATTAATTTTAAACTTTTCAGAGATGTTTAGGGGGATGATCTCTGCCTCTCTTATTTTCTTTGGATTTATAGGATAATTAATTGGGGAAATCAATGGATTAAGTCTTAATTACTCTCCTATATTAATTAATGATAATTAAGTAAATGAATAGTGGATTAATTAATTAATTAAGCTTAATGATCTTTGTTAACAACGGAGAAACTTAGGGAAATGGATTGGGACTCCTCTTCCATTCCTTTCCTTAAAAATTAATTAATTTAAAAAATCATTAATTAATTAATTAACAAAATCAATCAAAATTCAAACCATATCTGAACTTTAATTAACTATTTGAAAGGATTTAGGGATTGAGACTTAGGCTTCCTTCTTTGTCTCTTTCCCAAAGTCCATTTCATATTATTGATTAAGGGCAATAAGATTTAATTTGATAATTAATGAACTTAATTAATTTGTTTGAATGCATTTTCCTTTATTAACTCTTGGTTAGCTCTTTGGGTGTTCAATAACCTAAAGAGAGAGTTAATGAAATTATGATTAGCTCACATGTGTGAGAAAACCATAAGAGTAATTAAGTGAGCTCCTTAAGATTAATTAATTAATAATTATAAGCTAATTGCATTAGGCCCCTTTCATTTTATAGGAACATTGCCATTTACTTTCTATGTGGTTGCATAACATATTAGCTCATAATTGTTTAATTGATTACCTTAAGGTGGCATAGGTAAGGGTTAATTAATTGATTTAATCCATGCTTAACTTAATCAATCCATAAAATCAACCTATTTGCTTTTTATTTAATCAAATTAACTCACACATATGAGAATGGGATTAGGACCATAAACCTCTTTCACATTTCATAAATCAAATCAAATATGAAAAAAAATGGCTTTAACAAATTTTGGTTTATTATAAATAAGCTTGTTTAATGTGATTGTTCTTAGGAATTAGTTGGATTGAATGAAATACATGCTTGTGTTTCTTTATTTTTTTCAATCATATTAAAATGTTGTTTTCCACTTTTAGTCATGCATTCATTCTTTTCAAAAAATTAATTAAGTAAGAAATGATTTCTTTTATGCCAATTTGTATGTGTTGACTTGATTTAAAATATGTTTGGCTATTATCACTAATAAATCTCAAACATATTTTCAAAGGCTTCTTAATGAATAAGAATATGTATTGTGAGTTTAGTTATACATATATAAGAGGTGCATGTGAATATAAACTTAGTATATGAAGTGAAGTTTCTTTCTTATAATCAAATATTGATTTGCATAAGCAAGAATGTTAATAGATATATTAGTCTGGACATCCCAGGGATGCATGACTTTAAGTAGCTCTAAGGAGGTTCCTACCTCACTCCCTTGGTGTAGAACAATGTGACGTACCTGCTTGATTTCAATCTTATGCATTTTGATATTAGAATTTTGATGGAGCTTTAATTCATTTACACAAATAAATAAATTAAATTGAATCCAACTTTTGTATAGTTTTCATTTCTATAGTTGCTTGCACATTCATATATATAAGAGTAGTGGGTATATTAGTCTGGACATTCCAGGGACTCACGGCTTTAAGTAGCCATAAGGAGGTTCCTACCTCACTCCCTTGGTGCAGAACAATGGCGTCGTACATATTTAAAATTTTTGTATATGTGTATGTGTGATACAACTAGTGGATGAAAACCATAATTTAATCAAATCAAACTCTACTTTTGCATAGTTTTCTATTCTTATAGTTGTTTATACATCCATATATATTTAAGAATAGCGGATATATTAGTCTAGAAATTCTAGGGACGCATGACTTTAAGTAGCCCTAAGGAGGTTCCTACCTCGTTCCCCTGGTGCAGAACAATGACGAAGTACTTGCTTAAAACTTTTATACATTTGAATGTGTACTTAGCTAATGAATGAAAATCCCATTTTTCTATAAAAAAAAAGACATGCATCCATATTTTGTTCAAGTGGTTGGGTTGATTAGTCATATGATTTAGAGCTCTTTTCTTATGCCTTTGTATAAGAATTTAGATAGAGCTTTAAAATAATATGACAAAATAATTCAATGAAATGAAACATCAATTCCAAATACATTTATTTACATTCATCATTCAAGTATACTAAAATATAAATTGCATGTATAGGTATGTTTAGGACTTAACCATATGCATGCTATATATGATGGAACGAAATAAACAAACATGTGCCATATGATGATAGTTCATTTCAATTAATCTTTCGATGCATTTCTTATTGAATGAGTTTATTTAAAATGAATCTAAATCTAGAACTAATTACAATACATATTAAGTCATTCACTAAAGGGAATTGATTAATTAATTGGCTTTAGAAATGACTTAAGGTAAGGATAGAATAGAGTGATCCTCTCTTTCCTTCTCTTTATAACTCTTAGTTATTTTGTGTAGGTCCAATAAAACAAAAGAAAATATTGAGTTAAAAATTGCAAATCAACTAAACAACTTAAAGTGAAATCACCTCTTAAATTGAATTTTTATACACTTAGGAAACTATAACCTTAAAGCCTAATTAGGACATACCACACAAGCTTTAATACACAAATATTAGATTAATTCACCACTTCTAGTTTTATGTTTGGGCGGTGCATGGTTTGATGTTTGTTTGGTTTTGTGTTGTATTATTTTAGACTAGATGTTAGGGTGCATGCCTTGTAGACTGGATGTTAGGTATTAGTCTAACCATATTTTATGCAGGAGATTGTGCTTAAGGGGTGATTAAAATAAATATAAATACTCTCTTTTGCAAGTTGCTTAACCCCTAAGCATAATCTAAATTAGGACAGGTGGACTTGGTTACCCATATATAGGGTGCTAAGTCCAAATCAAAAATATAATTTCTTGGGTGGAATGTGTGTTTAGCTAACCTTTGTTTTGCAGGTGTAGTTAGCTTTATTTTTTCCATTTCAATGTAATTTTGTAATTATGAATTAGGATTAGTGTTATGGGGGGAGATAATGATGAGCATTGGCTAGAAGGCTTTATCTTGGGAGGCCATGTGATGCCTTTGAAGTGGAGTAAATTAAATCAAATGGAGATATGAGGAAATGAAGGAGACATGAAGAATAAAGATAAAGACCCCCATAGTATGTATTAATCCTTAATTGTAATCATTCTTTTGTAATCGTATTGTATATAGAACTCTTACCCATTTTTCTTTTCGTATGACAGATAAGACTTTTTTATTCTTTTACACTAGCTTTATAAATTGTTTAATGATTTATTTATATTGCTCTCTAGAAATTGCATATCTCTTATAGTTTCTTTATGTATTGATGCTTTAATGTGTGGCCTGGATGCCATTAGGCTCTTAGGGAAAAATAAATCTTTTACCCAACTACAATTCATAATTAAACTTCTAAATAACTTATAACCTCACATAAAGCCTAGGAATTAAATCAAAATAATTAAAAGATTTAGCAACCCCTTACCTGAATGTTGTATGTTTCACATCATACATGCATACTCTTTTTCTCTTGAAAATAGGGGATTTTCATCTTTGCACGATAAAAGAATGCTTGACCTGTGGGGCATCCCTTGTGGTGGAAAATACTCATTCTTATTGATTTAGCCAATAACCTACTTCATCATGCATTTAGGCATACATAAATCTCAAAGCCTTTATCAAAATGAAGTGTCAAATGCAAATAAAATTTGAAAAGATTTGCATTAGACTAAGTCATTACTCATTCCACTCATGTTCTAGTCTCTTTAGGGAGTGGGTTTAAGGACTTTAGTCTCTTTCTGAATAATAAAAACTTAATTATTATGCAAAACATAATACTTGCCTACATGATTTTAAAGTGTAGAAGGAGTTAGCTGGCTGTCACTCCAAGTGGTTGTAAGTCAAACAGTCGGGTGATTTATACTTTCTTGTGGAGGTAAAACATATACCCATCTTTGCTTAGATTTAGAACGCACTTTGGTTCTTACTAAAGCTCCCTAGATTGATAATCTGAGGTAGCTGTTTCTTTCGGGCTACAAGCATAAATCCTCAACTCTTAGGCATTTTCACAACCTTGTGTTGTGGGATTATAAGTCATTGCCTTCTAATACATTTTAACTCAAATACATAATTCTTTTCAATTTCAAACATATAAAGCCCAACCATAGGATAGATTAGAATATTTACTAGGTTTCATAGTATCATGAGTATTCCCTACTCATCTCCCCTTGGCTTCGATAATAAGTCTCTCCTTTTGATCTATCTCGTTTGATTTTCCAAACATAGCCAATTCATTGATAGTCTTATCTTTGAAATCTTTGGAGACAATAATTGCCTACTTTAATCGAGAGTATTCTTAAGGAACTCACATTCCTTAGGATGTAATTAACTATGGGGGCTTGCCCCCATAGGGAACTTTAGAACCTAATTTAAATAAACCTTGCTTTATTCATCCATGTAAAGTAGGGAAAAAATCTTTGATATTTTTGAAGACCCATCATGCCTTAGGAGTCCTTATTAGGTGATTAGGTCTATTATAGGGTGGTGATTTATTTCTTTCGAGGTAGTGCACCATTCCTTGATGTCATACTCGATCACCTCAATAAGTACATCCTCAGATTTGAGTGGTGTCCCCCATACACATAATAAATAATAAACACCACAAGAGGGTTTCCATCCTTGAACAATAGGGAAGACTTGACCTTTGAGAGTCTCCTCTGTGATGGAAAATATCTCTTTCTCTCTGATTTAGCCCATAATCTCATTTCAACATGCATTTAAGCATATGAAATCCCAAAGCCTTTGTCAAAATGAAGTGTCAAATACAAATAAAATTTGAAAAGATTTGTATTAGACTAAGTCATTACTTATACTACTCATGCTCTAGTCTCTTAGGGAGTAAGTTTAAGGACTTTAGTCTCTTTCTAAATAAGAACAATCCAACTACCTTGCAAAATCATATGACTTGGCCACATTATTTTAAAGCGTATGAGGAGTTAGCTGGATACCAATCCGGGCAGTTATAAGTTATGCAGTCGGGTGGTATACTCTTTCTTGTGGAGATAAATCATATACCCATCTTCACTTAGATTTAGGCCGTGCTTTGGCTTATGCCAATGCTCTCTAGATTTAGGATATGATGTACATATTTTCTTCAGGCTACAAGCATAAATCCTCGCCTCTTAGGCATTTTCAAAATCTTGTATTGTTGGATTACAATCCCTAGTAATCTAATAAAATTTTGACTCAAACAAATAATTCTTTTCAATTTCAAATATATAAATCCCAATCATAAGATAGATTGGAATGCTCACTAGATTTTCTAGTATCATAAACATTTCTTACTCATTTCCTTTGGCTTCGATAATAAGTATTCTCCTTGATCTTTCCCATTTAATTTTCCAAATATAACCAATTTATTGATAGTCTTATCCTTGAAATCTTTGGAGATAATAGTTTCCAACTTTCATCGAGAGTATTTCTAAGAAATTCATCTTCCTTAGGATGTAATTAACTATGAGGGCTTACCCTCATAGGAAACTTTAGAACCCAGTTTAATGTAAACCCTACATTATTCATTCATGTAAAGTAGAAAAAATATGTATATTCAATCATGACTTGGAGTCTTGTGATTAGTCCATTGAAGGCATGCCTATCTTTCAAGATAGTACATCATACCTCAATGTCGTACCCGATCACTTTAATAAGTACCCCCTCAGATCTATGTGGTGTCCCCCGTATACATTCCAAAATAAATACCATAGCTATCGAAATGCTGTCAAAATTTTATCTAAAATCCTAAACTTGTAATGAGGCTCAATAAAAATAAATAATACTATTCAAGTCCCTTAAGACTAAATTAATACTAAATTGAATAACCCGCATGTCTATTACGAATGCTTATACATAATGTCGTGGACGCCGCTAGTTGAATCCTAGTTGGAGATGGTTAACATAATCTAAAAATCTAATAATAATAATATTATAGGAATTTAAATTTATTAAAATATCTGAGAAACAAATTATATCATATGACAGTAGATCTAATCTTCTATTATTAAATTAATAGAGTCGATAGAATCTGAAATAATAAATAAAATGATCAAGCAGACTTATATACCTCAATGATGGTTAAGTTGATAGAGAATATCAACCGAATGGGTCATTATTATCAAAATATCTCAGATAATTATATTCAATATTCTCAAATTTAAAATCTTCAAAATATAAATCTAGATCTGATCCTCTATTATTAAATTGATAGAGTCGATAGGATCTAGAACAATAAACTAAATGATCAAGCACACTCATATGCCCCAATGATGGCTGTGTTGAATAGAGATTTCAATCGGAGGGGATAATTTCATCAAATATAATTATAATTTTAAATAAAATTAATATAAATTAAATATCAATTCAAATGAAAAATTTGATGAATTATTAAGCTCAAAATGACTAAATAAAAACTATCAACCCAAAAGCGTAAGGAAAATTCAATTCATCCTCCTTCCACAATTATTTATAGTAGGTGAAAAATTAAGAAAACTCTAGCTTACAAAAGAGCCAAAGTCAAATCAAGTGTTCAACTATGTTCACTCTCAGTCAATCTCATGCTAGAAATGATGTGGCCCGTATTCTCTGACTATGTGGTTTGGCCAAGGCTCCACATATGATGCAGTTAGGACCAGGGTCCTCTAATAAGGTGATTGTTACCAAATGACACCATTATATTACATCATTTTATAGCCATATGCTCCCAACTCTACCTTGAGTTGTGAACCAGGGTGCACTTAGTGCAAAAGGTCACTGTGTGGACTTAAGCGCTCCTTAGACAAACACCACCCTAGTCAAGGTTCTCTTGACGATGCAACCCATGACTATTGACAAGGATCCTTCGTTAGTACTATCTCCTCTCGAAAGTAGTAGGGACTATAGGATGATGAAATCATGAGATCTTGATCGGGCTCGTCATCATTCCCCCAACCATCCGCTTTAAGTTAAAGGATGATGAATTTCATAAATCTAAAATTTAAAACTTCATATGCTGCTACATATGCTATGCATTTAACAATGTAATGACTAGCGTTAATTGAAAGTTCTCTCTCAGCATTGAGGGGGGTAATTAACTATAGGTGCTTGCGCTTATAAGAAACGTGAAACCAGATCTAAAGTCCTCACAAAATGAGGGCAAAATCTCTGGGTAGTGTCTTATCTACTATTCCATCTGCCTTTTGAAAATCGGACCGACATAAATCATACTCTCTTTATGGAGAGGTCGGTGGCAAATTTTTGAAGACTACAAAAATATATTTAAATTACATTATAATTCAATAGTTTAAATATAATATAATCTTAAAAATTTAAAAATCATATAACAAAGTGATTTCTTGCTTTTTTTAATTCTCATTCTTATTCATATTTTATTATAATAATTACTTACATCAAAATTATTTTCTTTTTCATAATATTTGAGCATAATCATTTTGATAGAACATTTGAATGAATTTAATCTCAAATTCATGCACACAAAACATATACAAAATCTTGAATCTAAGACCTATTGTTTGAAAGCCTAAAATCTCAATCACTAAGCTAAGATGTCTTTCATAATGAGTGGGATCACTCGATGACTTGAATTTACAGAATTAAAGTAAAGCTGAGTTCCAATAAGATTAGTTAATCAATTTCAAGTTCAAATTAGAGTTGCGTCCAACACGACTAAGCTTATTTATAACACTTCATCTCTGCTCCTGTCCTTAAACACCACTTTTGCATGTTGAATCTAATATAACTCTGTAGATTTTATTCTCAGCATTCAATATTTATGTTGCAAAACCTCAACTTTCAATTATTACTTTTTCAATATTTATATATAAGATTAAAAATTAAAATCAAATATACAACTTTTAAGTATCTTGTTTAGATGACTTGGCTCCAAATAATAATTAATACATTTTTTTTTGTCAAATAATATAATTAATATACAATAGAATAGAATATAGATGGTGACTTAACACCTTTTCCTCAAATTGTTTGACTGTTGGAGGATAAAATGTGCACTAATAACAGGGTATGAAAGAAATTTCTTAAATAAATATGGCTAAAACTCATAAATCAATTCTTTATGTCAACGAATCATTTTATGTATGGGTATACTCTTCTCTAAGGAGGAGAAATGAATCAATTAGCAAAGATGAACAGAAAAATAACACAAATGATATTATTTTTCTGTGTTCAATTGATGATAATAATGAACTTTGTGCTAATATAGGTTGATTATTGAAACCAATTAATATAAGTTTCCCAACAAATAATAAATGATGGCAAGAGCTAGATCTTTTTAAGATTTTTTTAATGTGAATTTGATATATTTGACATTCTATGTAGTAGGGTTTAGGTTTTGTTGCCTTTGCTCTTTTTTTATTATTTTTAATCAATAGACATGGTGTTCTTAGTTTGTTTTATTTTGTTTAGTTTTTTTTTTCATTTTTGTGATTTTTAACTATGAAGGATTCATCTTAACTTATTAAGTGGTTGTTGAGAGGCTCTTAAGGTGTAAGTGAGTTAAGTTGTGAGGCAACTCAATGAGCTAATAAGTCAAGCTCATATATGAAAACACAATATCGGTTGTTGCAAATAGGGTGTAAATGCATTTGGTACATATTCTGTTCGTTAGAAATTTTTTATTCAAGATCCGTGTTCATTAAATGTCATTAATTGTGTAGTGGGCTTTGTTTGAATTGTCGGAATTAGCTTGTTAAGGATTTTTATTTATTTATTAATATTTAAAATATTAAATTTAATAAAAAAATTTTAATACAAAATGCATTTATAGTTATTTATTGACCCAAAATGATGTTTCGATGATTGCTTAAATTCTTTAAACACCTAGAAATGATAAAACCAACTTATTCAGCAGTAATTTGCATCTCAATTTCTCATATTAAAAAAGTTTTAACATCACCAAGTATCAGCTAATCAATGAAGCCATCATAGCTTGACTTGATGGCTGCTATCAAATTATTAAAAACCCCATGAATCCAAAATATTCAGCATAAAATCAAATGTATTAAAATTGAAGTTAAGACCTATTGATGAACTAAGCCATTTTATCAAGCTAAGTTGCATCTCATTTTAAAATTAGTTTAACATCACAGGTGTTTAGGGTTTACTATCTATATGTAGCTGGTGTAGTACTCTGATTTCAATTTCTAGTATAGTATTTATAAATGAAACATCAAATAAAATGAAAGCCGCAGTCAAAAAATAATTGAAATAGACCCAAGTCCAACTAAATAAGATATATGAGCAGCCATTTTATCAAGCTAAGTTGCATCTCATGACTCATATTAAAAAAGATTTAACATCACATCCCTTTAAAAACCACAACTCTTAAGTCTTAACATAGTCATAAAGGTGTTGCCTGATTGCTATATATCAAATGGTCCTCATGAATGAAAAATCTGGAGAGAACAATAAGTAATCATATCTCGAAATAGCTACTAGTAGATAAGTAATCATATCTCATAATAACTACAAGATATACTCATATATCTTAATGGATTCATAGGTGTAAGCTCGTAGCTCACTTGACAATTGCTATATAAATAATACAAAATGGTCCTCGTGAATGAAGATTCTGGAGAGAACAGTTAGAACAACAAGTAGTCATATCTCAAAATAGCTACAAGTAATTATTGGCCAAAAAAGTATTTATTGGCTTAATGAGCCTCATGTTCAATCCGATCAATTTTGATGATAACAAATGAATGTTTGGATATTTTAATGAATGTTTTTATGTGTTTTATATATCATTGTTAATTACATATCTAAACATCTAATAAAGTTTAAGAAACAAGAAGAATGAAAGATTGATAATGAAGCTCAAAATATAATATTTTAGGTTATGCATTTATTCATTGGCATAAATCAATTTGCTCACAACTTAACATATTATTTTAATGAGGTTAATTTATATAAATCTATCAATTAGCATTCAATTATATGTTTCATACATAACATTTGAATTGTTAAATAATAAATAATAATGACTATTAAGTGTAATTATTTTATTTACTTAATATAATTAAATATTTTAATTTAATTTGATGGTTATATGATAACTAACATATGTATGATTATATATAAATTATATCATAATATTTAAATGTCACATGTCAAAATTAACAAAAATATATGAAATTTCATATTTTAGCCAAAATCATTTTATAATCAAGGAATTTATATCTGATTTCATCTCCAATGGATTCCTTGGATTTTTTTCCTTTAATTTTATAGGTCACATGACCCACATTTGATTAAAATTAAATTTATTATGACTTTTCAAATATTAAGTGATTTTAATAATGAATGCATCTACATGCTTTGAATATATTAAGAGTCATTTGATTATTTTTTACTTGCATGTGAATAGCCAAATTTTGCTTTAATTTAATATTTATTTAATATAAATTATATTTTTATTGAATATTAAATTATCACATGATAGCATGAGGTTAATAATATTTTTTTTGAAATAATTCAAAATGACCTTCTTGCCTTTAAATAGCTCATTCTCTATGAAAGCATTCATTCAAAATTCAAATCAAAAATCTAAGAGAAAATTTCTTAGATTTTCCTTTCAAGTTCTCCAAATATTGAAAGATCAAATCAGGTTCCTTCAACATCTTCAACTAAGCAAGCTTTCTCAAATTACTTGAGTTTATTTTCTTGATTTTAATCCTTTTTAGTTGTCCATGCTATTTTTACCATATATTTATTCTTTCCAATTTATACTCTTTGATGGATTAGTCTTTGGACATTGTTTTTCACATCAAAGTTTCTCAATCATTTTTTTTTTTTTGTGAAAAACTCTTGTCATAGTTTGTAGGATCTATTTTAACTTGTTGAAATTTTTAACTTCCTACAAATTTCTTTTGGTTTCTTGAAATATTTCTTCATTAATCTCATTTTATTTATTCTTAGATCTTTTTAGAAGTATATTTTAAGTATTTTAAATTAAATTATTATGCTGAAATTATTTTCATATTTGCTAGATCTATTTTAATTAAAAGCTTATTACTACTTAGATCTATCATATACTCATTTTATTTAAGTATTTTGTGATCATTAGATTTAATTGAAAGAATCTTTTGGTTAAAATAAAACAAATTATTCCTTGTTGAAATTTATATTGTGTAAAAAAGAATATTGAATTTATTTTGAAATCATTTTATATTAGTCAAAAATTGTAATAACATAACATCTTAGTAAGATAACTTTAAGATATTTATTTTATTATTTCATCAATATTAAGTGAACATTTTATCTTGCCAAAATTTTGTAAGTGATCATTTATAAGTTGTGAGATCATTTTTTTGAATTGGATAGTATATTTGTGATAGATTTATTTTATCAAAATTCTTTTTTTCGTAAAATTTATATTGTATTTCATAGAGTACATATTATTTAAACGCCTAAGGAGAGTATTTGTGCTATTTTTGCAGATGATTCAAATGGGTGGTTGAGGAGGACAATGTTGGGGTCCAATAAAATTTGTGTCTATTGTCTCTCTTTACTTTTCATTTTATTTTAGATTAATTTTATCTTGTCATTATAAAATCAAAATTAATTTTCTACTAAAATTTAAAATTTAAGATTTAAGTTTTAAAATTTAATATCAACCCCTCTTGGGTGCTATAGTGACTCATAGTATTAAGCAGTAATATGGAATGGGCTTAGTTTGACATTTTTTATTAGCTAATCAATAAGGTCATCACAGCTTAATGGCTGCTTAAATTCTAAAAAACCCCAAAATCAAGTGTAGTATAGTTAAAGTAAAGACCAAGTGTAGTAATGATGGCCAAAGGTCACTAAACAAACCATTTTGTGCTATCAGATCTCATATTAAAATGATTTAACATCATAGCCCTTAGAATTTAGAAATCATAAATCTCAGCAATCTAGGATAAAATAAAGTGTAGTATTGATCAAGTAAAGACCAAAATATAATAAAATATCAAAAAAAAAAAAAATGAAAGCTGCATCAAAGATTTAATTGCAAGTAATAAAATATTAAACATAGTGTTAAACTGTTACTAATCCAAAGTCCAATTCAATTCAATTGCAAATATGTTGCTCCTTCATACTCTTGGTAGATTGTAGATTTAATATTCAGGAAGTTTCACATGCAAATTTTCTCCATCCATGATCTCTTGCTGTAATAAATGGTCAGTTATTAGACTCATATATGAAAAAGTTGAGACAATAATAAATTAATAATTAGAAAAAAAATTAAATAAAGATGAAATTGATTCTTACCAAAGGATTCTTGATGTTGCTTTGAGAACCTCTAATCTAACTAGTATAAATAAGTGCATTAATTAATTTTGAGATAAAGAGCTTCTATAATCATCCAAAACTTACCACCAACACTAAAAGCAGATGTAATTATTATGAGAGAATTATCAAGATATCTAGCAACTTTGGATAAGTATGGATACTTAAGAGTATTCATGACCAATCAAGAACATCAAATTATTATGTATTGCATTATAACCCTTCTTCCAAATATATTTGTAAATTTTTTGAAGGTCAACGGAACCGATGCAACAAAATAAGTAAAACCTAACATACAATCAAATGGAGATGAAAATGATGACTCTCTTTGTAATTGTGAGGACTCAAGTGCAGTTGCTGTTGCTGAACTAAAACTAGCATTATTAGAAATATATTGATTATAAATCTCCAAAATAATTGCTTCAACTTCTTTAATTTTGAATTCTATCTCTGAAGGTGAGTATATCTTTGGAAATGTAAAATTTATGAACTTCATCTTTAAGCGTGGATCTAACACAGCCGCTATAGACATTATCAAATTTAATTTTCATAGCATTTGCCATTTCTTTAATATATTCAGTTGATGAATTGCATTCCTCCATCAACAACTTCTTAACATGCATAATACATATATTGTAGAAGATAGATATGTTGAACCATAAATCATTTTTATGACATTATGAAAAATAGCAAGAAACTTCCTAATAGCCTCATACATTTGCCAATCAAAATAAGATGGAAACCATTTGTAATTACATTCTCCGCATAATGTATGTAATTCCATCGTATGAACATCAAAGAACCCTTTGAAGTGGAAATCCTAATTGCTTAGCCACCTCAACAAACTTATGTAATCTAGAGAGACTTTTTAAGATATTTTATTGACTTTTATTTGATAAATAATCTCTTTAAACCATCTTTAACCATTATATTCAAGATATGAGCACAACATCTGACATGAAAGAAATAACCCATAAAATATAACTTTCATCTTGACTGAAAATTAGATTTGAGAGGATTAGCGGCAACATCATTATTACTAGCATTATCTAATATAATTGTGGAAACTTTATCCTACAAATTTCACTATAACAAGCATTCACATATAGCATCACAAATAAAAGTACTTGTGTGAGGCAGTTCAAGCTCAAAGAAAGTGATAATACGCTTGTGTAATTTCCAAGACTCATCAATATGAATTGTTAAGCATATGTACCCCACTGTTTGATTGGAAGTCCAACAAGCAGATGTTAATGAGACAATAGGTATGCTTTTAAGATATGCCTTCAACTTTTCTTTTTCTGCTTCATAAACTTTAATGCAATCATTTTTTATAGTATTTCTACAAACTCTTTCATAATTATGATTTAAGACCTTCAACAAAATATTGAACCAAGTATGCACAACCATCATAAAAGGATAATCATGCATAATTATCATTTTTTCTATTATTTCTCTAATCTGAAGATGATCATAATTCTTGGATCGCAAAATAAGAATCTCACAACTAGCATCAAAAGACATAAAATTTAATATTTTTGCCTTTTATCTAGCAACCCACAACTTGTTTATTTTTTAGCTTTGATCTTATCACTCCCTAACATGTTGAGAAGTTGTAAGTGTGCTTTGATTTATGAAATTTTGTACCATAACATATGCATTGTAATGATGCAGACACCTTCAAAGTTGAAATAGTTTCGTAAATTCAAATTGTAGACTTTAAATTTCTTAAGAGGGATTCCTCCAACATTAGTAAATGTAATTGCCTTTGAATAACTAGATTGTGAAGAAAGATTAGATTTTCATTACTATTTCCATATAGTAATCTCATAAATGATGTTGTTTTTGAGATAGATCATTTGAATGGTAGAGTTATATTGAAAAAAATGTGTCAAAATAAAGGTACAATTTTTTATGCTTCAAATAAGAACATTAAGATAATTTATTATCAATCCATAAATAGAACATTGTAAATTTGACATATTAATATAAAATAAATTAAACATGAATTAATTTTATTCTTGATCCCAACAAAGCAAAGTAGAATTAAATGAGAAGCCATTTACAAAATAACCTATTTTATTTGCTATTTTATTATGTTTTGGTCTTTACCTTATCAAATAAGTTGGTTTTATCATTTCTGGGTGTTTGAAGAATTTCCATTATTATGAAGGAATCATTGATTAGTCGATAAAATTTCAAACTAAGCCCATTTTATAATTAAAGCACCATTAATATTAGTGAGCTATGAGCTTATTTTAATCACTTTTCTATTCTTGTTATTTTGAGATCAATCTACATTATTTTCTCTTGTTTTCTTAGCTAGAGAAACTCCACATGGAATATATACATACAGCCATCAAATTTGACTTTATAAATTGGCAAGTTAATGCTTCATTAGAAATCAAATTCTCATTATACAAGTCTAAAAAATACTTGTAGTTATTAGAGATGACTTACTTGGTACTATTTTGAGATATTGACTACTTATTGTGATTCTTCATCCATGAGACGTGACACTATTTATATAAGAATGTAATTATTAGATACATACTAGTTTTTTAAATAAATGTTAAATATTTTAATAGATAATTAATAAAAATATTGCTTATATATCTTGTTTATTTATTATTTAATTATTTTCTTTATTTATTTCTATTTCATTTATAAATACTACAAAAAAAAAAATCAAAAAAAAAAATAGATAGAAAAAAAAAAAGAAAAAAAAATAGAGAGAAGATACTTCATCATTTCATTGCACATAACAAAAAAAAAATAATATTTGAAATGTGAAAATTATATGCATATTAGCTTTTTGAGTCATCAAAGTGACATCAGCTCGAATTAGAAAAAGATGGAGAAACTAAAAGTAATAAATGATATCAATCGAAAATTAGAAAATGTGCGTCTATGTTGCATGCTTAGTGATTGGATGTATGATTATGGTTAAGTTTTAAGGTTGGATGCCCAAAAAATTGGACCAAACCGACCAAACATAATACAAAACTAAACAAACCAAATAATAATTTGGTTCGATTATTTTTGTTTGGTTTTAGATAAACCAAAGTTCAGTATATTTAAAACCTATTTGAGAGATTTATATTCATTATGTAATATTTTTGTATAATGAACAAATAATATATATATATATATATATATATATATATATATATATATATATATATATATATATATATATATATATATATATATATATATATAATTAGAAAAGTAATTAATTACTTCTGTGCATTAAAAATATTTAAATGTTTATGATGGATTAAAAAATTTAAGAAGTAATGAATAAATTTGATTTATTTGGTTCCTTCCAAAATTTTATTTAACAAATCGATCCAAAAACCAAAAATCAAAGTTATCATTAATTAAAACCAAAAATACATATTACTATGTTCAAAACCAAACCAAACTACTCAAAAACTTTGGTTCGGTTTGATTTTTTGGTTAAAACCAAATAATGCACACTCATACCTATGCCAAAATGTTGCCAAAATTTTGACTAAATCTGGGACTTAGAAAAAAAGGAGAAGAATATTTGTATATATATTTGCTTTTATACAAGTGATTGAAGGCCCTGTTATGCTCATCGGAGCGTAATGGGATTAAAATTCAGCTGATGTGCTTCAAAACACCAACTATCAAGCTCATTAGGGCGTGACGGGTAGGCCAAAACAGTTCCGATATAGCCTCCTATGTGAGGATGACGTCGGAATACTGCTGAAGTGTTGCCAAAATTTTGGGACTTAACTAAAAAATATATAAAATATTAACTCCTAAAGAAATGAGTTGGAAATTAAGTGTAAATGAGCTTAAAGTGAAATAAATATAAAATTGAAAGGTTATGCTTTAAATAAAATTCAAACTTAAAATAAATACAAAATTGAAAGACCATGCTCTAAATAAAATTCAAATCAAAATAAACCGATTTAATTGTAACTTCTGAGCTCAAAAATTAAAAATTAATGATGACATCAAATTAAATTTTGGATTGTAAGGCTTGGAGGCAAATAACATTAATAAGATTCAAATATAAGCTTAAAAGATTGACTGAGTGAACATGAACGATACTTTACAGTCTTTCATTTCAACATGATATAAAGATAAGTCCAATTAAATGCATAATAGGATTATCAAATACTTGTAATATGGTAGAAGTAAAGCTTTCAAATGTAAAATTTAAAAGAGATTGGTAGGTGATCTCAATAGAAATCAATTGAATATGAAAAATTTCAAGCAAGGACTGAATGGAAATAACTTGCAAATAAATTTGCATTAAATTCTACAAGTTGGTTTGCAAATGAGGGCTTGATTATATGGCTTACTACTAAATGTGAATAATCAAATTAGTTTGTAATTCATTGAATGAATTGAGAAAATAAAAAGGAAAATTTGTAATATGTCTGGAGATATATCCATGAATACAAATAAAATTCTTCATTAAAATTGTAGTGACTTAATAGATGAAGAATCAAATGAAAGTGATTTTTGCACTAGCTTAAATGCAAAAATCAAATACAAAAAATAAAACACCATCAATGCCACTGGATCTACAACTCTTCATACAAGCAGACAAAAGGCGTTAATTAAGGCTTTAATTGAACCTTTGCATATATTATGAAGTAGGATTAAAACACAATTCAATATTTTAAAATTATGCAAGCATTCTTAAATACACCCGCATGGGCCCCGACACTATGTTGAATGCTTAAACTTAGTGTATGAGGATGTTGCGCAGGTTGCTTCCCGATTTGGTCTTAAGAGCGGGTCTAGGTTAACAAAACCTAAAAATCCAATAATAATATTATAAAAATTTCAACTGAGTAAAATATATGAGATGCTAATTCTGTTACATGATAGTAGATCTGATGTTCTATTATTAAATTAATAGAGTCGACAAGATCTAAAATAATAAATTAAATGATCAAGCAAACTCATAAATCCCGATGATGGCTATGTTGAAGGGTGATTTCAACTGGAGGGGATACTTTCATCAAAATGTGATTCTAATTTCAAATCAAATTAAATATCAATGTAAATGTAAAATCTAACATGTCATTAAGTGTTAAATGCTTAAATGAAATTCATTTTTTAAGAACTTAAAACTAAAAATTCAACCTGCCTTCCACAATTATTTATTGGAGAGAACAAATTAAGAAAAATCTCGCTCACAAAGGAGCCAATGCAAAATCAAGTGTTCTACTATATTTACTCTTAATCAATCTCACGCCAGTAAGGATGTGGTCCATGTCCTCCTCGGTGGCCAGACTCCATATATGATGCAAGAGTCCTCCGACTGGTGGTTAAAATAGAACCATTATATTATGATCAATAGACCATATATGCTCAATGGCTTTTACCCTTTGAGTTGTGAATCATAGGGTACACCTGATAGGGCAAAAAGTCATATGTCAGCTAAGGTAGACTTAATCCTCTTTCCTTAGACAAACACCACCCTAGGTTTACAAAGATTTCTTGGACAACGTAACCCATGTGTTACTGGTAAGGATCCTTCGATCAGGTTTGGTCGACTACCTCCTCTGACTAAGTAGACTAGGGACCACAATAGCCTGGGTTGACAGAACCATGAGATATAGATCGGGCACATCATCATTCCCCTAACCATCCATTTTAAGCTAAAATGGTGAATTTCATAAATTCTAAATTTTAAACTCCACATGCTGCTACTATATGCTATACATTTAGCGATCTAATGACTAGCCTTAATCAAAAATTCTCTCTCAACATTGGGAGGGGTAATTAACTTTAGGTGCTTGCGCTTATAGGAAACCTATAACCAAATCTAAAGTCCTCACCAAATGAGGACAAAATCTCTGGGTAGTGTCTTATCTACTATTCCATCTACCTTCTGAAAATTACACTGACATTTTCAATCATACTCTCTTCATTTGTTGAGAGGTCGGTGATGAATTTTTAGAGCCCACAAATTTCTAGCGACTCTGCTATGAATAGGATTCTCTTTCCATCTCTGGCTAGTCAAATTTGAGCTATACTAGCAGTGGAGCATGATTAAAATTGAAATTTAAAATCAATTATCATTGAAATTAAAGTTAAATCAGTCATCTCATTATGACTGATCTACTTGTTCTCTATATCGATGGATCTTCGGAACACATCTTTCATCATGCAGCTAAGTCATGGAGCCAATATCCATCTGGTTAATGCTATAATCAATACTGGAGATATTAGAGCTACCATCCAATTTGGTAGTGTAAACTTACCAACCATTGCTGTTGTAAATAATCCTCTACCTAAAGCAATTGCATATTCTACGCACTAACCTGTGCAATGGAGGAGGACAATTGGAATGACCACTACTGCTACTGAAGTTCCTCGAAAGAGAGACATTCTATTTGAAAGATTGGGTCATTCTGAGGCTCCAATCATGAAAAGAACTATCATTGGTAGAAAGTTTCAATCATGCCTATAAATGTGACCACTCTGCCAGTTCAACCTTTCATACTAGGAAGGCATAATGTTGAAGCCTCCTCTTCTGGAGGAAAAGTGAGTATAAGACAAAGAAGGAGAAGAAATATTAAACTATGAGCTCAACAGTTGCTGCTTGAATCACTAGCCATGCAACCATACTTGAAGTCAGAAGTGAGTGTTCCCACTCACAAAAAGTTTAAAAATCTCAAGTTGGTGAAAAGGAACAGCTCTTCTAGTGGTATCAAACAATCATTCTAGGGGCAACGACACCAAGCTATAATCCCACAAAGGAGGCATCCTGAGACTCTATCCTCTAGAGAGCACATGGTGTTGAAAGTTATCAAGGAGAAGGGTCTTATGAAGAAAAAGTATTAATGCCCGATTATCAGAGAAAATGAGAAAGCTTCAATAAAGAGGCTACTTTCAGTAGGTAATGTTCAAGATCGTCCTAAGCAATCCCTATAGGGTGAACATCAGGGCATGACACCTGGACTGCATATCCAGGAATCTTTTGTCGAAAGGTCCCCACAAAAAGGAAAATAATTATGGAGGTTGAATCCCCCAGAAGAAGCAGCGATGCAGAAGCTTCTTCATTTGGAAGCAAACTAACCCAGAGATAGCTGAGAAAGAGAAATGATGAACTGCATGCTCAACAGCTATTATTCAAGCAGAGAATTATACAACCAGTTGTGGAACCAGAAGCGAGTATTCCAACCTATAATAGGTTTGACAGCCTAAGATTGGTAAAGCAGACTAGCTCTACTGGTCAAATCAAATAGTCCTTCTAGACCGGTCAACGTCAAGTTCCAATTTCTCTAATGAGGAAACTCAAAATTGTATATGCAAGAGTGCGTCGGGTTCACAAAGTTGCTAAGGAGAAAGGACTGATGAAAAGAAAATATCAAGGTCCTGTTATCAAGGAGGCTAGAGTTGCTCCTCCAAGGAGACCTCCTCCTACAACCCTAGAAAGATGTCAACCAATTCGAGTATCACAAGGTGAGAGATGACACTTGGACCACGTCTCCAAGAATCATCGAAAGGTCCCAAATGGTCGAGCAACTGAGGCCTAAGCCTCGAGAAGAAATCCTACAAAAGAATTAGGACGTGACATCTAGACTGTACTCCAATAAAATCCACTCCTTATGCGCTAGTATTTAGAGCAGAAGCAGTCTTACCACTTGAAGTTAAACTACCTTCACTTCGAATAGCCATTCAAACACGATCTTACCTAAGATGAGAATGTCTGTCTGCGGATGGAAGAGCTTGATGCACTTGATGAACCAGGCTCCATGCTCAACACAATTTAGATGTTTATCGAGAAAGAATGTTCAAAGCATTCAACCATATGGTGCGGCCTCGAACATTCCAAAAAGGGAAATTGGACTTGGTGCTGAGCAGACCATATTTTCATAACTGCAGAATTGGTGGAAAATTTGAGCCTAATTGGGAGGGCCCCTTCATCATTGAGAAAGTGTAGGAGGGGCATACCAACTTATTGACCTGAATGGCGAAAGACCAATGCCACCAATTAATGGTCGATACCTGAAAAAGTATTTTACATGATAAATACATTCTCGAGGTATAATAAAAATCCTCCTGCAAGATAGGAGACATTTTTTAGTATATTTATTTAGGTTGACATTGTGCTTCATGCCGAGATCCCTAATTAAATATACCTACACAAGGAAAAATATTTTTCTTGAAAATTCTCCTATTATACAGGGGGCATTTTTAAATTTCTATACATATATGAAATCAATATTATATGTTGAACTCTTTTAAGAGAAAATATATCAACTCAAATATTGATGTATGTGTTTAATTTCATCTTAAATTTTTTTCAAATGTGTTAAAGAATTCCCCATGCAAGACAGGGGTCGTATGGGTTGACATTGTGCCATAAGACGAGATCCTTGAATATATTCTGATTTGGGTAGACATCATACTTTGAGCCAAGATCCCCATTTGATTACTCTATTATCCTAATGTTAAAGGTACTGTTGATTATCATGAATAATAAAGATGTATCTTTAAACAAGTTGCACATAAGATGATCTTGAAGTTGAAAGATTCATCTTTTATGCTTATGAAAGTCTTAAAAGTCAAGTGGGAGGACTTTTGATTTGTAAACTTTGATATCGTTAATTTGAAGAAGCACAAGTTCGTTTGCAGCTCAAGTCCAGAACTTAAGCGGGTCCTAACCGTTAGACTCAATAAGCCCAAATGTGGCCGAGTCGCTGACTGCTCTTCACACTCAACAAGCCGTAAGAAAAGTCCGTAGTGGTAGAGCCCCCGCTTGCTAGTCAGATGACAATAGCTATTCTACTTGAAGCTAACTCAACTTAACATGTCTAAGTCATTCAAAGTAAAAAATTCTCTTAATTGATTAACATATTATGAACGAGGCTATAGAAGATGATTAATACTTAAAACATCATATGTGTAAAATATCTTGAAGATATATAAAGATGAAGATACAAAATCTCAAGTGTAGTACAAAATAAAGAAGTGAGAAATACTAGTTTTCCACTAAGAGAACAAGATAATACATGACTGATAGAAAAGAGATAAAAAAAGAAAAGGTACATCAAGGAAGCCTAGAGTAAAGCTCTTGAAGCTGTATTGAATAAACTGCTAAAACTGATGCTCGCTCTCAGCCAACTGTAAAGCCTCCCTGGCTCTAGTCAAAGAAGCCTCAGCATCCACCGTAGCTTTATGGCGTACTTGATAATGGTGGTGCTCCTGTTCTATAGCTCGAGCTCTCCCATCCTACTCAGCCTGCAAGTCCGACTAACAGGATATCACACTCGTGAGATCCCTCCTCAACTCCCTGATCCTGGCAGCCTATTTGTCTAACTCAAAAGTGGCATCTATTGACCTTTGACGGTCATGTCGTAGAGCCTCAATGCTCTTCTCAAACTCATCATGTGCTAGGTCAGCTGCCTCTCTACGAATCCTAACCTTCTCTTGAAGCTCTGCCTGTGAAGTGCCGGAGTGGATGATACTGAGTGATCTTATCTGGTGGATCAAAAATTCTACGTCTCTATAAAGAGCCTCCAAGTACTTGAGAATCTGCTCCTCCAAACCAGTGCGAGCTAGAAGATCCAGAATGAGGTTCGCATATGATATGAAGCGGTCTAGTGACTCTAGTGAGCCTAGAGCAAGCCTAAAAATCACATTCCTCAAAAACATCAAGCCGTAATCTGGCATGACTCTATCACGTGGATCTAGGGAAGATTGATATCGGTGGTAGATCTCAAACTCGTAACCCACCTCAGGTACTACAAGAAACAAATGAAAATAATTAGCATAAAGTAGAGTAGTAAATGTAAAGAAGTGCAACTAAAGAACAAAGAGAGAAAGAAAGTACCTGAACATGGCGAATTTGACTGAACTGGTGTGTCATAAGAGACATAGTCCTCGAAGACCTTCACTATCTGATAAGCTCCAGAGCTATGTGCTAGCTCAGTAGAAGCCCCACTAAGTACGAGGTCTCTCATCTCAAAAATCTCCCCAGGAAAAAGGATAGAATAAGGCTTAGTAGGGAAGAGTGGCTCCATAGAAGGAATAGCAAAATCTGAGATGGTAGTATCAAAGGCAGGCACACTCGACGGATCAACTCCAAAGTCCTCAGTAGCATATCCAGTACTAGCTGACACCTATGGCACCTTGTCAGGAGTCAGAAGTCACCGTGGAAGTGGACTCACAGAATAATCAAGCTTGAGAACTCACCTATGTTTTGCGGCAAAGAAATCTCAATGTAGGAGTAATCTCTACATACTCTATGAGGAATGACGCCTCACTGCACCCAATCAGCTGCATCTATCTAATCAAATTAAATATCAAATACATTGAATATATTTTAATGATACAACAAAGAAGATGATAGAAGTATTAAAAGAGAGTAGGATATTGATTATACCTCTAGCGCTGTTATCTCCTGTCTGTGGTGACCGATGATGGGTCCTCTGACCTCGAGGAACTCCCAAAGACCTCACTCTGTGCTCATATCTCTTCACGCCATGCTTTAAGAAAGGACCAAAAGATAGCTGTACCCAAGTGAGATGAGTTTAGCTGGCCCCTGTGGGACTATTTGGAGGAGCTATCCAAAAATGAGAGCCAGTACCAAGCCTCAGTAAATATAGCCAAACTAGAGAAGCAGGATAATAGCATGCCTCAAGAGGCACTGCCCTAGTCTTACTGACATCTACTTTCCCTGGGATGAATGGTCGGCCATCATGAGTAGTACATTGAGAAAATCCAAACTATTATGCAGCACGGTTAGGCTGATAGCCCTCAATGATAACTGACTAGCCAAATCTATAACACAACCAGCCTGAATGTATGCTAAAAAAGTAATCGGCCACTCTCAATGTCCATTGACTGTAGAGTAGTGAAGCTCTACCACTCTCTTCGAAGTCGTTAGTAAGATTAGCCTCTATCAAGTCAGGTGGTAAACCAAATGTATCTGACTGGTGAACTAACAAGAATTGATCTCTGACCAAGTGAGGTGCAAAGAAGAACAGACATATTCAATCCCTCTCAAAGGTAGAAGATGCACAGTACAACTGAATAACTGTGGGATATCGTCACTCTGAAAAGTATGCTGGGCACTCAAAACAGGCAAAAGAACCATGTATGTGAAGATGAATTCGAGGATATAAGTAATGCCAAGGTAAAGTAACATCATATCGTCAAGGAATCGCCGAGATCGAACTCTAATAAATCTTGTTGGAGCTAATAAGACCTGCTCACCTTGTGAAATCCCGCTGGCTGCTAATAGAACACCTGGGCATATAGACCTCTCTGTAATTAGTAGCACAAAGATGCAGAATCAAGTAGCTATGAACCCTGTTAAAAATAACTCCTCGCTCAATCTTGTATAGCTGGAGAAGTGTACCCAACTGGTAAAGAAGGCTAAGCAGTATCTTCAGACAAACTACTGACATCTGACACTCCCAATCCAAAAGGATCATGTAGCAATACAGACTCCTCAGACAAAGTGTGCTCCTGTAAGAAACTCCGAATCTATGTACTCATGGAAAGTGTAGCATGCGAGCACCTAGAATACCCAAAAGCTCTAAAGGTCTGGTGGTAGTGGCTCAAAAGATAGGTGCTAATTTACCTCATTGATCACCATCATCTGAAGGCTGCCTACGGAATAACTTCTCATCAGGTAGAATACACTCCTTGTAGTGGTAGCCAAATACTGTAAGGCCTGATATAATCTGTAAGTCCCAAAGTGTAATTGTCAACTCCTCTGGACCTATTGAACATGTGTTTCGGCTAGTATCCCAAAACTGCGCAACTCTATAAGCCCAAGCAGGGGGAATGCCACTAAAATTAAATATGGACACATACACTGCTTCATAAATACTAGCTGTTTGTAAAGTGACTCTATGAGCCCACAAGATGTATCTAGCCCATATGATGTATCCATGTGAAAGACTAGGGATCCTTCCAACGGATGAATCTCAAAGCAAGTCTAACAAGCTTGACTGTAACTAATAATGGCTCAGAAGTCTAGGCCTCACTGCTCAACCTTCGAAGCGGTAAAATATCATAATATCCATTTTGCTTCTGTATCCAAAGGATTGTAATCCCCACATTTTAGCCTAATGGTAGCCACCCAATCTACAGGATCTTCAGAAGCAAAAGAGTCTGAAGTACAGTCGGGAAGCATGGATGATTGTGCAAAGAAATCATGGTAAAGATCACATCTTCTCAACATATCAGTGTGCTGCTTAATCCTATCCCTGATATCAACATCTTCACGAGGATCATTGTGGTGTATATTTTTCAAACTAGAATTTAAATATATATATATATATATATATATATATATATATATATATATATATATATATATATATATATATATATATATATATATATATATATATATATGTTTGGGACACCACGTAGATTCGCAGATGTACTCATTTGGGTGATCGGGTGTGACATTGAGAAATTATGAACTATCTCAAGAGACAGAAGTCACTATCCTACAATGGATCTAATCACCTAATAAGTACTCCTAAGGACAATGGCTCTTTGAATGTACCAGAGATCTTTCCCCTACTTTACATGAAAAAGTAAAGTAGAGTTTATTTTAAACCGGGTTCGTTAAGTTCCCTATAGAGGTAAGCCCCCATAGTTAATTACATCTTAAGAAGTGTGATTCCTTAAGAATACTCTCGATTAAGGTAACTAATCATTGTCTCCAAATATTTCAAAGATAGGACTATCAATAAATTGGTTATTTTTAGAAAATCAAGTTGGATTGATTAAAAAGAGGGAGTTATTATCGAAACTAAAGAGAGATGAGTAAGGAATGCTCATGATACTTGGAAACCTAGTGAGCATCCCAAATTATCCTATGGTTGAGCTTTATATTTTTGAAATTTGAGAAGAATTATATGTTTGAGTTGAATTTTTATTAAAAATCTAGGGCTTACAATTCCATAATACAAGATCATGGAAATGCCTAAGAGGGGAGAGTTTATGCTTGTAGCCTGTAAAGGGAAACAATAATCTTAGATCCTGAATCTTGGGAGCTTTGGCGAGGGCCAAGGCACGACCTAAATCTAAGGAAAAAATGAGTATATGATTTACCTCCACAAGAGAGGACAAACCACCCGACTATTAGACTTACAACTGCCCGGGGGTGGCCGCCAACTAACTCCTCCTATGATTTTAAATACATGTAGGAAAGTCTTATGCTCTGCAAGATAGCTAGGCTGTTATTTATTTAGAAAGTAGACTAAGTCCTTACACACACTCCCTAAGAGACTAGATCATGTAGGGTATGAATAATGACCTAAATCTAATGCAAATTTTGTTAAATTTTATTTTAATTTTTGGACAATTTATTTGACACAAGCTATGGGATTTCATATGCCTAATGCATGAGAAATTTGATTATGGGCTAAAATCAGCAAGAAGGAGGTGTGTTTCTACCATGTCTCTTAAAGGTCAAGCCATTTTCTCTCACAAAGGTGGAAGCCCTCTAATAGCAAGAGTGAGATAATATGATTTTTATGCATGATGTGAGACATATAACATCCAGCTAAGGGCTTGCTAAATCTTTTATTATCTTGATTTATGTCCTAGACTTTAAATGAGGTTATGTGTTGTTTAATTTAATTTTGAGTTGATTAATTGGTAGAAAATTTATTTTTCCCTAAGAGTCTAATCGCATCCTGGCCATTCAACAATCACCAAGCAATTAAGAAACTAGGAAAATCATGCCATCCTAATGCACAAGCTAAACAAACATCAAATAATTTTATAAAAGCTAGAAGAATAAAAGGTCGATGTGGTACCGTACAACCCAAAAGAAATGTGGGTAAACCCAATACAACCCAGATTACAAATGAATAATTACAATTAAAAGGAATTCATTTTATGGGGGTCTTCTTTCTTCATTTTTTGTTCTTCATTTCTTTTTTTCCTTCTTTCTTTCTTTCTTTTGATTTGACTTAAGATGTGGTTTGCTCCAAGGCTTCACATGGTACATAAGACATGATATTATGACCAATGTTCACCTTAATTCTCCTATAACATTCATTCTAAACTTCAATTGAAAAATTTACATCAAAATGGAAAGATAAATCTAATTAAATCTGCGAAATAGAGATTAGCTAAACATACAACACAATCCCAAGTATGTATAGGAATAATTTGGACTTAGCACCCCATATATAGGTAACCAAGTGCACCTGTCCTAGTTTGGATCATGTTTGGGGGTATAAGCAACCTACATAACAAAAGCATTTATATTTTTATTATAGAACCCTTTAAGCACAATCCCCTGCAGAAGATAATGATTAGACTAAGATCGTCCTATTATTCAGTTTATGCACATGCACCCTAATATTCAATCTAAAAACATTACATTACAAAACAAAATCAGACATCAAACCATGCATTGCCCTAACATAGAGCTAGAAATGGTGACTTAGCCTAATGTGTTGCCATTTAAGGCTTGTGTGACATGTCTTAGCTAGGATTTAAGGTTGGAATTTTCTAAGTGTGAAGGATTCAACTTAGAGGGTGGTTTCATTTGAAGTGATTTAGTTGATTTGTCAATTTTATTTGATGATTTTATTTGATTTGAATGAACCTACATTTAGTTACTAAATGTTGTAAAGAGAAGAAAAGAGAAGAGAACTTTTCTTTCATCCCTACCTTAAGTAATTTCTAAGGTAGATTCATTAATGATTTTTCTTTAGTGAATGCTTTATTATGTGTTTTAATTAACCCTAAGTTTAGATTTTTCCTAAATAAACCTATTCAATAAGAAAGGCATCTTAGGATTAGTTAAGGTGAATTACTATCACATAACACACAACCATCTATTTCTTTCCACCATGTATACCATGCATATGAATAATCCTAAGCATACCTATACATGCAATGCAAATTTTAGCACACCTTAATGATGAATGAAAAGAGATGTTATTTAGGAAAATTTGGATATTCCATGAATGCAAGTTTTATTATGAAGAAAAGAGAGGGATTCTTTTATCCATTAGTTAAGTGCACATCCACATGTATAAAAGACATAAGTGAGTACGACACCATTATTTTCTACACTAGGGGTGTAAGGTGCAAGACCTACTTGGGGCAACTTAAAGCCTCACAACCCCGGATGTCCAGACTAATATACCACTTTTCTTAAATACATGTGCATGTACAAAAAGAAACAAATGGAAGAAGAATCATGCAAAAGATTTTGTGTTTGATTTAGTTGTATAATTTACATGTGTAATGTGAAGATCCTTCTTAATTCATAACATAGAAGTGCATAGAAATAGATTTAAGCAAGTGTTATGTTCTTTTCAAATGAACTATACACTATGCAAATCCTATTCAAATCCATGTTAAGAGAAGAGAAGAAAATCACATAAAACATATCTTATGATATAATCACATGCAAGCTTATAAGTATTTATAAATAGCATCCCTTCATTTATAATCTTTAATTTATAAGTTTTGAAAATAAATTTTGATTTAATAGTGATAATAGCCACTCATATTCTTAACTTTAGCCAAAACATGCAATTTGACATAAAAGGAAACATTTTTATTTAATTAATTTTTCAAAAGATATGAATGCATGAATTCATACGATAAATAACAATTAGCATGCTTGAAAAGAAATAAAGTGATATAAGCATATGACTTCATTCACCCTAATTAATTCCTAAAGATAATCCTATGAAATAAGATCATTTAAAGTGAATCAAAATTCCTTACGAATATTTTTTTACTTTTGGATTTGATTTGAAAATGATTTGTGAGAAAGCGTTTGCTGGTCCTAACCCATTCCCCCATGTGTGGATTAATTTAGTTTAATTTTAAAATAATTAAGTTGATTTTATATTTTGTTTAGGTTAAGGTATAAATTAAGTCCATTAATTACCCCTCACCTATACCACTTTAACATAATTATCCAAAATTTATGAGCCAACATATGATATGTAACCACATGGAATTTAAATTAACAATGAACCTAAGAAATAAAGGGGCATAATGCAATTGGGTCACAATTATTGATTAATTAAGCTAAAGGGTAGAAATATGAAATTCAGACTCATGTAACAAGCCAAGGTCCTGAAAGAATCACTAAGGATATCCCGCATTTAGAGGCTCGTTTACTCCGAAATTGAGACAGAAATGGAATTGTGATGCTGGGATCTTGGATAGAAAGAGGTGATATCTTAGTAGGTTAATTCACACCTCAGACAACGAGCGAATCATCATATGCCCCGGAGGATAGATTATTACCAGCTATACTTGGTATTCAGGTATCCACTTCAAAAGAAACTTCTCTAAGACTAATTTGTGCTAAAGAGTTTGCTGGTCCTAACCCATTTCCCCCATGTGCGGATCAATTTAGTTTAATTTTAAAATAATTAAGTTGATTTTATATTTTATTTAGGTTAAGGTATAAACTAAGTCTATTAATTACCCCTCACCTATACCACTTTAACATAATTATCCAAAAATTATGAGCTAACATATGATATGAAATCACATGGAATTTAAATCAGCAATGCACCTAAGAAATAAAGGGGCATAATGCAATTGGATCACAATTATTGATTAATTAAGCTAAAGGGTTTTCAATAAGCACTTTCATAACCTTCCCACACATGTTAGTTGGATATGATTTTCTCAAACTTACCTTAGGGTTTTCAACACCTAAGGATCTACCTAGCAAGAGATTGATTAATTCTAGATTAGTTTTGAAAGTTTGATTAGACTAATTAAGTAGATCATTAGTGGATCAATCCTTAATTATATTTAGATTAAGGAAGAAAGGGAGTTTAGGGAATAACTTAGGGAAAATATCCCAAACCCATTACATAAATCTCCTCCTTACTTAAATAATATCTAATTATCTCAATTAAGGGATTAAATCACTATTCATATGCTTAATTACTCTTAATTACATTAAGGGGGTGATTAAAGGTTCATTAATTAATTTCCCTAATTAACTTATTAATAAATTCCAAAACAATTAAGGGAGGCAGAAGTCATCTCACTGACAATGTCTGAGAAGTTTGGAATTAATTAATGAAGTAATTAGAGAGTAATTAGGTAATTCAATTATTAATTAAATCCTAATTAAGGAAAATTCACTATTCAAAATCAATTAAAAATAATTTTATTGGATTCCCCTCTGAAATATCTTTAAAATGAGCCCTCATTTATATTTTTTAGATTTTTATATATTTAATTATGATTTTATGATGTTTCTGTGATTAATGGATAATTAAAATAACCTAATTAATTAACTAAAAGATTAGGCATGCATTGATGCGGCATTGGTTATTTATTTAAGTTGTCGCTGGCGTGTTAGGCGGGACCTTTCCCAGGTCATCCGATCAGGATGGCGGGATTAATTGTTCTAAAGGGTTTAATTCAGAGAATCTGATCGATTTAATCAGGTTAGTCCATCCAAAATATCTTTGGATGGACCTCATTCATCCCTACCTAAGGCTGGAGGCGAGGCGTCCATCCTCCTGATCAGATCACTAGCTTGTCTTAGGCTAGGATTTACCCCACACCATCAAGAGGTGTAGAGAAGAACATCCAACAGCTAGAATCTTATGAGATTACAATTCCTTTCATAAAGGACCAAGCAATTTTTAAGGGAGGATCAGTTTTGAGCAATGCCTCACTAGAGGCTATCACCGACACTTCCAACAGAGGAGGTAGCTTTGTCTAGTGGATATGAAGCCCTGTTGAAGGTTTCAAGTCTTGATTTGAAGTGGATTTCTTGGTTGATCAAACTCCCCTTCAATGGAAATCGGCTTGATCAAGGTGAGGCTTCCCATGGCTTGGAGGCTTGGGAAACACTTTGAGTGAGCTCGACTAGCTCCCTTGATGGTGCTTGCAAAGTGAATTTGGGTTTGGTGGAGAATTGAGTAAGTTGGAATTTGCTTAGGCCTCCTCTATTTCAGCTTTGAAGAAAACTCAGAAGGAGAAAATGGAGGGAACTTGGGAATGCTTGCCAAGGCTTGGAGAAGCTTATTCTTGATTCTTAGGGCTTAATCAAATTCAGTGTGTGCGATTTGAGTTAGAATGAGGGGGAGTATATCTCCCCCTCCTTGGATCAGATGGTCGAGGCTAGCTTTGTAGTTTGTGATCAATTGCTTGGATCGAAGAGTTTGTTTAGGTCGTTAGGCACTCCATGTGGTTCATTTTAGGCAGAGGAGTGGAGGAGAGGGAGTGCACATGTGCTAGATGAGTGTATGGAGTGATCCAAGTGGAGAATTTGCATTAGAGGGGTCAGTTTGGCCTTAGGTTGGGTCATGGCTGTCCCAAACCCATTGGGTCATGTTCACCACCTCCCTTAGTGTCCATGTGGACCAGAGGATGCCAAGTGGCCATGAGAAATAATTGGCCAAATTCTAATGTATTTGGCCATAGGTTACCCTTTGACCTAGGGGTAAATGGTCATTTGGCCTTGATTTCGATTTGGGCAAATTTGAAATGGTTCAAAAGTGGGTTGGGCCAAATTTTAAGTGATTTAAATTAGTTCAATTTAACTCATTTAGGTTAAGTTAGGTCAATTTGGGTTAAGTTGACCAATTGGTCAAATTGGGTCAAACTATGGGTTAGGTCAAGTTCAAATGATCATTTGGAGCCTATGGGTATCATTGGTTTGGTTCAATTTGATTTATATTTGGTTTTGGTTCATTTAGGTTCATTTAGGTCAAATGGGTCAAGTTGACCAATTTGACCCAATTGGGTTAGGCCATGGGTTGGTTTAGGTTTGGTTGATCATTTGAAATGTATTGCAAGCTTTGGTTTCAATCAATTTTGGTTTGGTTTGATTTCAAGTTGATTTGACCTTTTAGGTCAAGTTGGGTTCATGGTCAATTTGGCTAGGTTGGGTCTAGTTGGCCAATTGAGGCTTTGGTCAAGTTCAATATGTGATTTAGAATTAATTTGATCTATTGGTTGCAATCAATTTGGCTCAGATCAAGATTTGACCCATTTTGACTTTTTAGGTCAACTTTAGTCAAGTGGCCAATTCGGCTAGGTTTGGCTCAAATGATGAGTTGGTCAAGTTCAATCATTGATTATGGATTGGTTTAGATCAATGGTTTCAATCAATTTGGCCTATGCTGGATTTTTGCTAGTTTGGGCTTCATTTGAGTTAAGTGTTAACTTGGTCAAAGGCTTGGTTTGACCCAATTTGAGTGATTGATCATCCTAGGATGATTGTTACTAACAATGTGAGGCTTAGATGGGCTTAGTTCAATCCAATTTGGGTAGGATTAGAATTTGGCTCAAAAAAGTGATTTAGGTCACTTTGGGCCAAGTGAGCCTAAGTGGGTCAATTGGCTTGATCAAGGCTTGATTCAAGTTTGGTTGAACTCACATATGGACTTATGATTGACATATAAATCCAATTGCAAGTGATTTGGAGTCAAATGAGTTTTGATTCATTTGATAATTTCAAGTTCAAAGGATGAACACTGACTTGGTTTGATTTGATTTTGGTTTTATGAATGAAGTTTATGTTTATATTTGGTTTGTGATTGAAGGATTGATTGTTTGAAGAGAAAATCCAAAGGTTTGGATTGATTTGAGAATGATTTGGCTAAGTTCAAGAATTTGACTTGAAAAGTGGTTAGGTTTAAGTTGGATTTGGATTTGAGTTTGAACATGATTTGGATCAATTTTGAAAGATTTGATTTGATTTGATGGTTGATTTTTGAAGTTTGAGGAGAATTTGAATTTGGTGATTTGAATTCAAGTTGATTTTAATTTGAAGTTGGTTTGAATTTGAAGTTGATTTGAATTTGAGGTTGATTTGAATTTGAAGTTGAATTGAATTTGAAGTTTGACTTGAAAGAAGGAAGTAAGAATTTGGTTCAAGCTAAAGGGTAGGCAAGTTTTCTTAATATCCTTAAGGCATGACTTATTCCTATGGCTAACTCTTCTAAGTCTCTAGGGTTAGGTTAAGTTCTCACCTAATCCCTAGAAGTGTCTTAAGACTAAGGAACTCTTAATCTCTAGAGGAGACTTTTGTCTTAGATGGAGAAGTTGAGAGCTCACTCCAAAAGTGAGGTCAACAATCATGTTTGTCAATCTCCAGCCAAATAGCCTCCTCGCTAGGCTCACTAGGAGACAAGTCGTCTGATCTCCTCCAGCTAAACATCCTCCTGTCAAATGATCATAGGAAACACATATAAGAATTTGGATGACAGCATGACAAAACATAAACAAAGAGAAAATAATGAACCACACTGGAGTCAAGGAAAATATGATCCGCTTCATATCATATATTTGTTGGGGCATTGACCCTCTTTGGTATCCCATTTTTCAAGAATAAAAAAAAGGAGAAAGGGAAAAGAAAAAAATAGTATATATATATATATATATATATATATATATATATATTACATATTACATATTAAAAAGGGAAAACATTCCCCACTCTCTCTCTCTCTCTCTCTCTCTCTCTCTCTCTCTCTCTCTCTCTCTCTTTCTCTTGGGTTCACAGCAACAAGAAACAAAAAAAAGAAAGAGAAGAAAAGAGGAAACTGTGAAATATATTGCGTCATTGCATTGCCAACAAAAAAAATCAAATATTTGAATATGTGAAAATTATATGCATATATATGTGCTTCTTTCTATTGGTTCAAGTCTCATGATCATCAAATTAGATAAAATTAGAAGAATGCTTTACACCTCATCTGGAAAAGCTAAAATCGTTAGATGTTGCCGCCCTTATGCCGAAATGCTGCAAAAATTTTGACTAAATCTGGGACTTAGCAAAAAAAAGGAGAAGAATATTTGCATATATATTTACTTTTATGCAGGTGATTGAAGTCCTCGTTATGCTCATCTGGGCATAACAAGATTGAAATTCAGCTGAGGTGCTTTAAAATACCAACCGTCACGCTCATCGATGGATGTAGCCAAAACCCAACGAGCACATTATGATGATGATCTGTCAGGTCACAAATTTCATCAAATTTTTGGGACTTAATAAAAAAATATAAAATATAAACTCTTAAACAAATGAATTGGAAATTAAATGTAAATGAGCTTGAAATGAAATAAATACAAAACTTATAGGTTATGTTCTAAATAAAATTCGAACTCAAAATAAATACAAAATTGAAAGACTATGCTCTAAATAAAATTCAAATTCAAAATAAACCGATTTAATTGTAACTTCTGAGCTCAAAATTAAAATTTAATGATGACATCAATTTAAATTTTGGATTGTAAGGCTCGGAGGCAAATAATATTTATAAGATTCAAATCTAAGCTTAAAAGATTGGCTAAGTGAACATAAACGATACTTTACAGTCTTTCATTTCAACATGATACAAAGATAATTCCAATTAAATGTATAATTGGATTATTGAATGCTTGTAATATGGTTGAAGTATAGCTTTTAAATGTAAATTTAAAAGAGATTGGAAAGTGATCTCAATAGAAATCGATTGAATTTAAAAACTAAATTTCAAGCAAGGATTGAATGGTAATAACTTGCAAATATATTTGCATTAAATTCTACAAGTTGGTTTGCAAATAAGGGCTTGATTATATGGCTTACTAGCTAATGTAAATAATCAAATCAGTTAGTAATTCATTGAACGAATTGAGAAAATAAAAAAGAAAATTTGTAATATGATTGAAGATATATCCATGAATACAAATAAAATTTTTCATTAAAATTGTAGTGACTTAATAAATGAAGAATCAAATTAAAGTGAATTTTGCATTAGCTTAAATAAAAAAAATTAAATGCAAAAAAATGCCTTCAATGCCACCGGATCTGCAACTCTTCGTACAAGTAGACAGAAGGCGTTAATTAAGGCTTCAATTGAACCCTTGCATAAATTATGAAGTAGGATTAAAACTCAAATTCAATATTTTAAAATTATGTAAACATTCTTAAATACACCCGCATGGGCCTCGACACTATATTGAATACTTAAACTTAGTGTGTGAGGATGCTGCGGGGGTTGCTTCCCGGTTTGGTTTTAGGACTGGGTCCACGTTAAAAAAACCTTAAAATATAATAATAATATTATAAAAAATTGAACTCAATAAAATATCTAAGAAGCTAATTCTATCACATGACAGTATATCTGATCTTCTATTATTAAATTAATAAAGTTGACAAGATCTGAAATAATAAATTAAATGATCAAGCAAACTCATAAACCCCAATGATGGCTGTGTTGAAGGGTGATTTCAACCGGAGGGGATACTTTCATCAAAATGTGATTCTAATTTCAAATCAAATTAAATATCAATCTAAATGCAAAATCTAACACATTATTAAGTGTTAAATGCTTAAATAAAATTCAATCTTTAAAAACTTAAAGCTAAAAATTCAACCCGCAAGACAAAATCGAAGATCCCCTCTCCCACGTCAAAATCAAAAAATAGCAAGGTCTCTCTCTCTCTCTCTCTCTCTCTCTCATTTTTGCTCTCCCACGTCAAAACCGAAACGGCAAGGTCTCTCTCTCTTTTTTTGATCTCCCTCGTCCAAAATCAAAAATGGTAAGCCAAGACCTTCTTGCTCTTCTCTCCAAATGCAGGCAATGGTAGGGTTTCTCTCCTTCCTCTTCTCTCTTCTTCTTCTCTTCTTCCTTCTCCATTTCTTCCATCATATTCTTCAAAATCAAAAATTTCTTTTCCTTTCTTTTTCGGTCATCTTCTTCCAAACAGAAATTCTCCTCCCATTTTCCCTTATTTCTTTAAAACTAAAAATCCCCCTTTCATTCCACTTATTTCTTCTAATCCAAAAAATTTCCTCTTCCCTCCTTTCTTCTAAACTGAAAATTCCTCCCCTTCCAATTCCCTTTGCCAAACTAGAGAGAAACACCATCATTAGACGGGTTCTTCTCTCTTTTCAGATCTCCTCTCCTCCTTCCACTTCTCTTTCTACCAGGCAACTTCATCATTAGTTCCTCTGGTGAGAATTGCTTTATTTTCTTTTCTTTTTCACCTCATTCTAGGCTAAAAGAAAGAAATTATTCAAATGGTGAAATGCAATTTTAGCATTGCGGTTGAAAGTGAATGTGTAAACAAATGTGTGAACTTGTATATGCAAATGCTTGTCTTTTTTGGAGGTTTGAAGGCCCCGTCATGCTCATTAGATGGACGAGATAAAAAATTAGCTCATAAAGACACGCCCTATAATTATGGCATACCGGTGCCAACATTTGTAGATGTCGCCCCACAAATGTCAAAATTTCATCAAATCTTTGGACTTAGAAAAAAAAGAATAAAAGAAATTGGCTTAAGAGCACTAAACAAAGAAACCTAAAGCTATATTCAAATTAAAAGAATCAAAAAAAAAAAGATGGGAGGGAAAAGAACATACAATGAATACAAAAGTAAAACATTAAATCAAAGAAAGCAAGAGGTGAAAAGCACTTACAAGATTCTTCTAAGTGGAGTTGAAAGCCTACTAAAAAAACTAACCCTTCTCTTTCAAGCACTCCAACTCCTCAAACTAATGGAATGAAATATAAGGCCCCCTCTTAGCCTTATTTATAGAGATTGGAGGGAGTAATGAAGGACCCACTCTTAAAAAAAATTAAGTAAGTGAGTCCATGTTCTCGCAAATTTCTAAACAAAAAAGGGAGGGAGAACTAAACAAATTTTAACTGAGATAGGGACAGTTAAATGTTAAATTCATAAAGAGAATTATAACAAAACTTGAAGTCCAATCATTCACTGAATATGAAACCAAATGAGGAGTAAGGGATATTGGAGTTGATGCTTGTTTATGTGAATAGAGCCTTTTTATTGAATACTTAAAGTATTAAATTTACAAGAAAGTGATCAAAAAATTATCTGAACAATTGAAAATTAGATGATATCGAAAGAAGTATGAATCTTGATTGAACATCAAATCAAAGCATAAGAAATCCTCTTGGAATTAAGATGTACTCTTCAAATATACTCAAATAAATTGAAGAAAGTTAAAGAATTCATCAGAGATTTTCCATGAGATCAAATGATTGCTAATAAGCATAAGCGATGAATCCTTGAAAAATGTTTGAAGTATATTCATCGCCTTATTAAATACTCAAATTAGATAAAGGAGAAATTGAGTATAGTTGATGATGAATTTGAGAATTGTCATAAGCGAGAGTCTATTGAATATTCAAAGACTAATCAACTTGGAATCAATTATATATTAATCCAAAAAATCTAGTGAGATATTAGATCAATTTACAACACCTTCCACGCCACCGAATTCGCAACACATCGTACAAGTGAACATAAGGTGTTAATTAAGGCATTCTTAAATATACCCGCATGGGCCCCAACACTATGCTGAATGCTTAGATTCAAGTGTCTGAGGATGCTGCGCGGGTTGCTTCCTGATTTAGTCTTATGACTAGGTCCGGGTTAACAAAACCTAAAATTTATTATAATAATTTCAACTTAGTAAAATTTCTATGAAGCTAATTCTGTCATGTGACAGTAGATCTGATCTTCTGTTAGGAGCTAAACAGAGTTGACATGATCTAAAGTTCTCAAATATATTTGATTCAATCAACTAACTACCCCGATGATAGCTGTGTTGAATGGTGATTTCAACCGTAGGAGATACTTCCATCAAAATGTGAATCTAAATTCAATAACTCAAATAAAGTATCAATCTAACAAAAACTACATAAATGAAATTCAATTATTAAAAGCTTAGCAAAACTCAATCTATCCACCTTCCATAATTATTTATTGAAGATGACAAATTAAGAAAAATATAACTCACAAAGGAGTCAATGTCAAATCAAGTGTTATACTATGTTCACTCTCAATCAATCTCATGCTCGTAAGGACGTGGCTCATGTCCTCTGACTGCATGGCTTGGCCAGGAGGCTCCACATATGATGCAGTTATGACCAGAGTCCTCTGATCGGGTGATTTGGCTAGTAGGCTCCATTATATTACAATCACGGTCGTAGCCTGTATGCTCCCCAATGGCTCTGCCCTTTGAGTCGTGAATCATAGGATGCACCTGATAGGGTAAAAAATCTTTTGTCAGCTAAGATAGACTTAAGCATGTCTCCTTAGATAAATACCACCCCAGGTCTATAAGAATTTCTTGGATGACGTAACCCATGTGTTTCTAATAAGAATCCTTCAATCGTTGGGTACACCTCCGACTAAGTAGATAGATCGTGATACCTAATGACGGAACCATGGGATCTAGATCGGCCATGCCATCATTCCCCCAACCATCCGCTTTAACTTAAAAATGATGAATTTTATAAATTTTAAATTTTACAACTCCACATGCTACTACTATACGCTACACATTTAGCAATCTAACGACTAACCTTAATCGAAAGTTCTCTCTCAGTATTGAGGGGAGTAATTAACTATAGGTGCTTGGGCCTATAAAAAACCTAGAACCATATCTAAAGTCCTCACCAAACGAGAGAGAAATCTCTGGGTAGTGTCTTATCTACTACCATCTGCCTTCTAAAAATTACACTAACTTCTTAAATCACACTCTCTTTAATATGTCGAGAGGTCGGTGGCGAATTTTCGGTGTGTATATATATATAATATACACACAAATAGAAATAGTGGACTTTTTTTATGATGATCATTAACTGATAAAATATGTAACTCAAATTCTTTTGTAATATTAGGTTTAAAAAACTTATGATTATTAATTAAAGAAGATAATTTTATCTTAAAAATTACGCTTTTAAAACACTTAGTATTTTAGTTTTCATTTTCTTATGGCATTAGTAGAATTCAAGTTGGATGGTTAAAATGGAGGAATGCATCGAACCTCTTGTATGATAGAAAGTACCGGTTAGACTTATAGGAAAGCTTTATAAGATGGTGGTGAGACCTATAATGCTTTATGGTGCATATTGCAAGCTACTATAAGAGAAGCATTGAAATAAGTTAAGAATTGTAGAGATAAGGACGCTCAAGTGGATGAGTGGCTTTACATTTAGAGACAAAATGAAAACAATGAAGTAGCTCCAATGGTAGATAAGATTAAAGAGAGTCACATTAAATAGTTTGACAGTATAAAATGTCCCGATGACCTAATTAGAAAAGTAGAGGTATTAGGTTTGCCCCCATGAGGTAGACCCAAAAAGATTTGTTAAGAAGTATAAAAAAAGACCTTATTTTATTAGAATCAAATGAGAATATGATATTTAATAGAACAAATTAGAGAAAAAAAATTCATGTAGTCGACTGAATATTGTGAGATAAAAGTTTATCATTGATATTGTATTTTATTGGTTGTTCGATCCAATTGACGCATCTCCTAATAGTTTTGGTTAGGATTAAACTGATATCTATTTGGTGAGTTGGGAGATTAAATTATAAATATTTGAAACTGAAATTGTCACATCCCAAAGTATGCTTGATATCTTCAACGCCATGGCTATTTCCACAGACTCAAATGTTTGGGAGAAATCTTTCATGTTCTGCCCTGAAAGGTTTGAAGGAAGTTGAATTGATTTCATGGGACAAGATTTTGAGTTTCTTCCCTTCGGATCAAGGAGGAGAAACCGCCCTGGGATTAGCTTGGCAAGGGTAATTCTTGAACTTGCATTGGTCAATCTTCTCCATTGCTTTGATTGTTCGCCACCAGATGGAATGAAGGCAGAAGATATTAAAACACATCGAGGAGCTCATTAGAATTACAAGCTATAAAATAGGGCCCCTTTATGGTGAAGACATAAATCTTAAAAAATTTTAAAAAAAATCTGTTATGTACGCATCTCGATAATATGTATATTATTGAAATACTTTATAGATATTTAACTCGTGCAAAAATTATTTATTTAAAAATAGTAAAATACATTTTGCAACTTTTAAAAAAGAACAAAAGATTTCATATAAATAATATCATGAAATGAATTTTATTGAAAAAATTTACAAAAAATGAGTAATAATATGAAATTACAACACTACTTGCCTCACTAACATCATAAATTATGATATATTATTAAAATTAATCTTTTGACCTCCATATATAATGTGTGATGCACAAATCGAATTATCACTCTGATGCAATAGTGTACAATCAAATAAAAACACAATGGGATCATCAAATCTAAATGACCTCCAATCAACGAACGGACTTTGTCATCGCGTTCAGAGCGTCGAAACTAGTCAGAATATAAATATTGCACCGACAAATAACAACCAGATCGAAGTCAGCAAGTAACGCATATTGAGGTTGGCCGCGACGCTCAAACGACTCCGCTCGCAAATTGGCAATAAACATCAAAACCTATAAAATGAAACCGCTCGCGTGATTCGGAGAGTTTGCGCAAGTGTCGAACGGAAACGACAGCGATGCTAAACCAAAATCGACTCGATTGACGAATTTCCAAACGCCCCTCGACATAAACAATTGCATCAGATAATGTCAAAATTACTTATAATAGACATCTATATTTCCCTAGATTATTGTATGAAAAAATTCATAAAAATTTACATGTACTCCGAAATGATAATGCATAATTTGAGAAGACAAATAAAATGATAAATAAAAAAAAGAATATATACGTATGTAATTTTAAGATATATAATTATGCTAATTATATCACTCCTAAAATTACTATATACATATATAATTTAATTTAATTTCAAAATAGATTACATAAAAATAAGAATGAATCTATAAAAACATTCACTGAATTTTACCGCCAATTACTCCTCGTTCCAACACATCTATACATGGAGTATATAAAATATTATCTCCGAAACTTCATGCATATGCATTTATCAAATCTCACTTATGCCCATCTCTTTGCCTCTCTCTCCCGCCAATGAAAAGCCACAAAATCTCATGACCCATGCTTTTATATGTAAAAAAAAAAAAAAAAAAAAAAAAGAATAAATGAGATTTTTAGTGGAGCCTGAGGCCGGCTCCAGTGAGGGTTTTTTTTTTTTTTTTCCTCTGACACGATGAAGAGGACTCTGAGAGTAGGGGTGTAAACGAGCTGAGTTTTAGTAAATAAAATTTGTGTTCGGCTCATTTGGAATTTATTTTATTCGTGTTCGGCTCGTTTATATATCGAGCTTAAAATATCTATTCGTGTTCGGCTCGTTTAGTTAACGAGTGTTGTATTCGGCTCGTTTAGTTAACGAGCTGTTCGTGAATAATGAGCTTTTTTGACAGCCCTATATGAGGGAGGATTCGAACTTGGACCAATCTTTTGCATAATAAATGTTTTAACCACTAAGTCATACTTGTATTTATGATATATAAATGTGTTGATACGTACATATAATAATAATAATAATAGTAATAAATAATAGTAATAAATAAAAATAATATTAATAAAATAATAATAATAATAATAATAATAGTAATAAATAAAAATAATAGTAATAAAAAAATAATAATAATAATAATAGTAATAATAGTAATAAATAATAATAATAATAATATAATATAATATAATTTTTTATTTCAAGTTAAATCGAGCTGAACACAATCGAACAAATGATTGTTCATGTTCGGCTCGTTTATATATCGAGCTTAAAATGTCTGTTCGTGTTCGATTCGTTTAATTAATGAATGAGCCGAACATCAATATGAGCTATATAATGAGCCGAATGAATAACAAATTTTTTTGATTATCTTGAGAAAATATGCGTCGAGTCCACGTAGCTTTACGTATGGACTCAATCCATGCCAGCGTCCCGCTTTTTTTTCTCATTTTAGCGGTTAACGGAGCAAGAATATAACGGACGTCAGAAAAGACATTTCCCGCCGGTCTCGTAAGCCGTCAATGCGCGGAGAATTTAAAAGAAATATATGATTGATTTGGGTTAGTTTTTTCAAGCAAAATGAGCTAAGAGAAATAAAATCTCATTTCTTTTTACAAAAGAACCATGAAGATGGAGAACGTGATAAAATAACAACCAATTTAGAGGATGTATTAAATAAATTCATCGTAATGTTTCTGTGCATTTTTCTACGTTTGTTAGTGATATTCTTATTTTGTCAAGAGAATATCATTACATCCAATTAGAAGTAATTTGGATGCTTTTTTGTTGAATTTTATTTTGAGTGTTATTTTATATCGACTGCTACTCTTTGGAGTGAGCTTTTTGGACTTCTTTCGTGATATTTTGATTTCGAGATAATGTTCATTACATTACAATGGAATTAACTGAACCGCTTGATGATTTCGAGCTTTTGCATCAGACTCGCACCTTTGGACATGCATTTATTTTTTTCCGCTTTATTTTGCTGCTTATTGAGATTATGTTTAGGCATTCCAATGGAAGCAATTAGAGGTAGTTGGATAGGTGGTATTTTGATTACTCGGTACCTCTTTGAGGTACAAATCATTTTGACCTTTTTTTCCAGCTTTATTTTGCTTGTTTATTGAGTTATGTGCATTCCAATGGAAGCATTTGATTTGGATTTTGTTTCGGTAGTGTCAGACTGTACTTTGAGGGTACATATCATTTCGACATTTATTTTAGCTTTATTTTGCCAACTTCTTATGATTAAGCATATTCCAAAGCATGGAGGCGCTTTATGGTTTTGGTGATTTTTGCATCTCAGACCTTTTGGAAGGTGATCATTTTGACCTTTTTTTCCAGCTTTATTTTGCCTATTTATGAGATTATGTTTGGCATCAATGGAAGCATTTGGGCGTTGGATGATTTCTGGGTGGTATTTTGATCTCAGAATGTACCTCTTTGAGGGTGATCATTTTGATCTTTTTTCCGCTTTATTTTGCCTACCGCTTATGATTAGGGCATTTCAATGGAAGCATTTACGCTTTGGATGGTTTCGGGTGTTTTTGCATCCAGACTGTACCTCTTTGAGAGTACGATCATTTCGACCTTTATTTTCCAGTTTATTTTGCCAACTTCTTATGATTATGTTTAGGGCATTCCAATGGAAGCATTTGGAGGCAGTTTAGATGATTTCTAGGTGGTTTTTTGTATCTGTACTATGTGTACATCTTTGAAGGGTACAGATCATTTTTGATCTTTTTTTCCAATTTATTTTGCCTACTTCTTATGATTGTGTTTAGGACATTCCAATGGAAGCATTTGGAGGCGCTTTGGATAATTTCGGTATTTTAGACTATATATACCTCTTGAAAGATCATTTCGACATTTATTTTCCGCTTTATTTTACCAACTTCTTATGATTATGTTTAGGCATTCCAATGGAAGCATTTGTAGGGATGGTTTTGAGTGTTTTGTATATGTACTCGTGTACCTCTTTGAGGGTACAGATCATTTAGGATTTTTTCGCTTTATTTTATTTACTTTATTATGTTTAGGGCATTATAATGGAAGCATTTAGAGACCGCTTTGGATGGTTTCGGTGGGTATTTTGCTCAGATCAGGTACCTCTTTGGAGGGTACATATCATTTTGACCTTTTTTTTCTAGTTTATTTTGACAACTTCTTATGATTATGTTTAGCATTCCAATGGAAGTATTTGGGCATTTGGATGGTTTCGGGTGATATTTTGCATCCAGATTTTGTAACATATTTTTGTATCGTTTGGCCGTAAATGCAAATAACGAAAGACTAAGTCGTGATGTCTAATGACCCAAATTTGGGAAACTCCTTGCACCACCGTTCAAAATGAAACGAGTATGTAATCGACGTGACTATGCACATCAAATTGACTTCGGTTCTAAGGACCATACTAGTTATTGGTCAAACTCAAAGAAATTGAAATCAAAAGATTTTCTATGTGCAAAAGGTCTAAGAAGTCCGCCAAATAAATGGCTTAACAAAATTCCAAAAGTTGATACAAGAATCGGTTATCCACCATGATTAGATTCTGATTGAGGGGAATTGACGATTAAAAATATACGAAAGTCATAATCATTCTTTGGCGAGCTCACCGACCTACATCTTCTCGTGATCACATGATGCATTAGCGATGAGAAGGCGTCCGTGTTGAAGACAATGACAGGTCGGTATTAGAGCAAGATGCATTCAACTATCTAACCGAGGAAGTTGGCAGAGAATATCGAGTTCACAAAAGAGATGCTTTCGCTTTATTCGAAGAGAAAAGATCGAGGATTAATGGTGACAAGAATGCATTAATACAGTTTAAGGAAAGGCAAGCAACGGATGGGATGTTTGCATGGGATGTGCAAGTTGATGAGTCGGATTGCTTAATAAGTTTTTTTTTTTAGCAATGGCATGTCTAGGATAGAATATGATTGTTTTTGGGGATGTGATAATTTTGATACAAGCTATCGACTCAATAAATATAATCTCATTTGTGCCCCTCTTGTTGGAGTGAATCATCAAAAATGTATTATTTGGAGTAGCCTTTTATCGAAGAGACAATTGAGTCATTCTCATGGCTATTCCAAACATTTCTTCTGATGAATGACGACATCCTATAACAATATTCACCGATCGATCAAAGGCGAGAGCTATCAAAATTGTATTGCCGCATACTCATCATAGTTGTGTCAATGGCATATTTCAAAGAAAGCTCCTTCCAAGGTTCATTGCTTTAATAAGAATAATACAAGATAAGGGCATAGTAAGTGTAAGACTCGTGAGGAAGAGTTTAAAGAGGCTTGTCCGCCAAGGAAGATCATGCCGATCAGTCTGAGCTTTATAAGATTAGATCCAAGTGGTCCACCAGATTCGCCAGGACTCATTCTCGCATGGGCATCTAAGCGTAGTGAGTCCACGAATAATGTATGTCACGAATATCTAAACCAACAAGTTCGCCACGATTATTTCTTGGGGTTGGAAAAGGTTATGGAGACATGGCATCGAATAAACATGACGAAGACTTTGTAGCTACCATCGATTGTTCTGTTAAGACCACCAATTCTAAAATAAGTCGCTATGTTTTATACAAGAAAGGTTTACACTATATTTGAAGAGAAATTTTTGCATGGAGTTGGAAGCCTATCAGTAACTAAGTCGATGACGATCATGGAGTATTTGAGAAACTTATAAAAATGCATCTAAAACATGGACTGTGCATTTCGATAGGACTACCCTAGCAGTAACTTGTACTTGCAAAAAATTTGAAATGATGGAATTGCTTTGTGCCCACTGTATCAGAGTTCTTAGTAAGGAAGATGTTGTGCGCATTCCGGACAAGTATCTTCTCATGCGATGGTCTACCAGAGAAAGAGGGATATTTACATTGATAGTGCATACAGAAAATTAAGAGATGTGGCAAGCACAGATAGAAATGCTTCTGACATTATTTTCTGAACCACATAAGTCGATATGCATATCAAATAAGCAAAGGGCAAGAGGAGGACTATATGCTTGGATCCCTAAAAAAATTATATGATGATCGACTCTATAATAAGTGGGAATTCACCTGACAAAGTAGTTAAGAAGAAGAAGTCACAAACATATAAGGGAAAAGACATCTTAAAAGATCCGCTAAGCAACGTCCAAATGTTTCCAACTCAAGGCTTAAGAGATATTGGGAGAGATCCAAGAAAGCCAAGAGTAATTTTTATTTATATTAGTTTTAGTATTTTAAATATTGTTAATCTTTAAATCCTTCTTTTTTTTTTTGTGCGTAAACTACCCGATAAGTGAACGTGTTTCATTGCATCACCTTTCTCTCATAGTATTTTTTGAGATACGAATATCACACATCGATCATAAGAAATTATCAACTAATACGATGTTCTACATACGTGAATTTAACTCGAGCTCCACAATCAAGGGAACACTAAGTCGATGATGGATATTATTTCAGAAAATATTTTGATGCATGACATTATCCGCTTTGTGTTCTTCTTGCATAATCTTTTCTCAATGCTTTAGAGTCCCAAAGATGACTCTCTTTAACTTAAGACACACCAAGATGTTTAGATCATTTATGGGATTTTAACAGTAGTCTGTTTGTAGCTCTTTAAGCAATAGTGATTGAGTTAATCCCCTACTGAGGACATTGTAATCATATAGCAATATATATGCAATAAATAAATATATCATTTATTGCCTTTTTTTCTATTTTGCGATTCTAGAAATAATGTTCATTACATTCTAGTGCAATTTGAAAGCTATTTGGATGATTGGTATTTTTCATCAGTCTGTGTACCTCTTTGAGGGTACGATCATTATGGCCTTTTTCCATTTTTTTATTTTGCCTACTTATGATTATGTTTAGGCATTATAATAAAGCATTTAGACTATTTGGTTTTTTGGAGTATTGACGTTTCTTGTACCTTTTGGAGGATCATTTCGACCTTTTTCTATTTATTTCTTGAGATAATGTTCATTACATTATGGAAGCATGAGTCGCTTGGATGATCTATGAGATTTTTATCATTCATGTACCTCTTTGGAGGGTGATCATTTTGACCTTTTTTTTTTATTTCTTTTGCACTTCTTATGATTATTTTCCAATATTTGGAGATTATTTGGATGGTGGGGTATTTTACTCATTCTACCTCTTTGGAGAGATCATTTGTGACCTTTTTTTCAGCATTTTTTGCCTTTATTAAGATTATATTTAGGCATTCCAAAGCAATTGAGCTTGGATGGTTTCGGTGGTATTTTGCATGTACTCGTGTATCTCTTTGGAGATCATTTTGACCTTTTAAAGTTTATTTTGCTTATTGAGATTATGTTGGGCATGGAAGCATTTGGACAGCTTTGGATAGGTGATTTTGATCAGACTGTATCTCTTTGGAGGTAGATCATTTTGACATTTTTTCCAGTTTATTTTGCCTATTTTATGGCATTCCAATGAAAGCATTTGGAGGCACTTTGGATAGATTTTGATCTCAGACTGTGGTACCTCTTTGGAGGGAGATCATTTTGACCTTTTTCCGTTTATTGAGATTGTTGGGCATTCCAATGGAAGCATTTGGAGGCTTTGGATGGTTTATATTTTGCATCTGTACCCTCTTTGAGTACAAAATCATTTTGACCTTTATTTTCATTTATTTTGCCAACTTTATGATTATGATTATTCAAATGGAAGCATTTGGAGATGGTTTCTGATTTTTGCATTCAGACTGTGTACCTCTTTGAGGTACATCATGACATTTATTTTCCAATTTATTTTGCCAACTTCTTATGATTATTTTATTCCAATGGAAGCATTTGGAGCTTTGGATGGTTTCGGCATTTTGCATCAGACTGTTTGCATCTTTTCAAATTTTGACCTTTTTTTTTTCCAGTTTATTTTGCCAACTTTATGATTATGTTTAGCATTCCAAAGATTTGAGGCGATGATTGGTGATATTTTGCATATGTACTATGTACCTGAGGGTACAGATCATATTGACCTTTTTTCAGTTTATTTTGCCAACTTCTTATGATTAGGGCATTCCAATGGAAGCATTTGGAGGTAGTTTGGATGGTTTCGGGTATTGCATCAGTACTCAGTACCTCTTGAGGGTACGTGATCATTTTGATATTTTTTTTTCCATTTATTTTGCCTACTTCTTATGATTATGTTTAGGCATTAAATGGAAGCATTTGGAGGCGTTTGATAGTTTGATATTTTGCATCAGATTTGGTACCTCTTTTGAGGGAGTGATCATTTTGACCTTTAATCTATGTGGTGATAAATTTAAAAGCCTCTTAATCTATTATATTTACAATATTCAAGAATTGAAAATAATTATTATATAATTAAATGTAAAAGTTATCTGCTTTACAAGTTTCATTACTTATAAAATTAAAATTTTCATATTGCAATGCACGAAAAAAAATAATATTTTTAATAATAAATTAACTTATTTTGTTTTGTTTCATCTAAATAAATAGACAAGTCACCGATAAGGTTCAAGTTAATATTCAACTTCATTTCACTGACCATGAGCATACTAAGAATAATGAGCTTTTTTTTTAACTGCTTTATTTTCATAATAAAAAAACAGCTAACAACAATCATAATCGTATTTTAATACATATCAGTTAAAATTAAAACTGTTAGAATATCATGATTTTACAATCAAAATTTACTTACACCAACCACAATAATTTTACAATAAAACTTTTTAAAAAAAAGATAATCCCTAATGACCAGTAATCCCTAATTTAATTTTATGCATGAATTTTATGCATTCTGGATAACATTTATTTTATGTAATAATAATTTTATGCATTCGCTCATAACAAAATGATCATACCATAAAAATGATTTTAAATGCATTTCTTTAAAGAGTAAAACCAAATCCATAAGATAAAAATATGATCATTGAGTAAAATATCAACCTGAGTAAAATATCGCTGAAATCAAATTATATGAAATGAGAGAAAAGAAGTTACAAAAAGCAGAGTAAAATATCATCCCAGATCCATGCACTTCAACAAAAACAGCTAAGTCTTCGAAGCCACCAAACCGATGCATTATACAAAATCCTATATCAAACTAAATAATATTGTTCTCACTTTGGATTTTTAAGTCCCAAACAAAATGTAGCGTAACACCAAATTTCTAAATATATTCATTTTCTTTGGCCAATATGGTGGTCTACCCAATCGGAGGTTTGTCGACACGCCTCCATGTATTTGCACAAACATTCCGCAATGACACTATTTTCTTGGTATCCCACTCACCATTTCGATTGCCATTTTCTCGGGATCAAAAAGACCGCCAAGATCTTCAACAAGTAATTTGATCTAAACCGTAACAAAATTTCAATAAGACAAAAAAAAATAGTTAAGAAGAACCAAATTTGAAAACCCTTACAATCTCGAAGAATGCTCTTATGGGTTGGTTTGGGTAATGAGTCATAAAATATTAAAAATATTAGCTCAAGTGAGTGTCCATTATCTATAACCGGCGAAGATTAACTCACACCTCTCTCTGCATCATGATGAACATTTTCCATCTTAGTACTGCATAACTCGCAGAAAGAAGAGAATGATTACACATTATAGCTTTTATCTAAACAAACAAGAATAATCCATACCCAACATTCCCGTAATAACATACCCAATGCAAGCATGAAATGTACAAATATACAAAGGACAGAGCCGATTACCACCAATGCATAAGGCATCAATGTGCATCGAGATATTGATCTCAAGAACTCATCGACCGCCTCGTAATAATGATATTTCCCGAAATCGTATCACCGCAAGTGATAAATATTATAAAGTGATCTCAATTAAACGAATAAGTTATTTTATATATGAAGGAACTGATGGAGGATTGACTTACTTGTCCTCGAACCAGGAGCATGACGTGTCAATAAGATCGAGCATCGGCTTAGGAAAAATAGCTCTGGATGAGAACTCAACAACATGAAGTGCCTCGATGCCCGCATTAAATGATGAAAGTGATGAAGAGGTACATTCTATGAATAAATGATCATCGAGATGATTCATACCTCCGACCGATGCTCCTCCACCACAATGATAGCCTGGGTCATCGACCTTTATTGGCTCATCTCTAACCTATAAAAAAATTTAGTGAAATATATTTCTATTATCTCAAATTTAAAAGAAAGTAACTTAATACCTCTACTAGCTTCTCATCTGAGTAGGCCACCACAACACTTATTCTCGCGACATCCGTAAGTGTGTGTGAAGGGGAAGAAAAATTTTCCTCTTTCTTATCTCAAGCTTTAACACCACGCCAATCGCTGACATGTGTTTGAGCATCAAAGTGTATGGCTCCATAAGAGGTACAGAGTCGATGCAAAATACCACCGAAACCATCCAACCGCCTCCAAATGCTTCCATTATAATGCCCTAAATATAATCATAAGAAAAATAAACCGAAAAAAGGTCAAAATGATCTCAGACTCCAAAGAGGTACACGAGATGATAAAAATAAAACCATCCAAACTACCTCCAAATGCTTCCATTGGAATGCCCTAAATATAATCATAAGAAGTTGGCAAAATAAACTAAAAAAAGGTCAAAATGATCTCACCTCCAAAGAGGTACATAGAGTCATACAAAATACCACCAAACCATCCAAATGCCTCCAAATCCCATTGGAATGCCCTAAACATAATCATAAGAAGGCAAAATAAACTGGAAAAAAGGTCAAAATGATCAGAATTCTCCAAAGAGGTACACATGATGCAAAAAAAATCCCGAAACCATCCAAATCGCCTCCAAATGCTTCCATTGAATGCCCTAAACATAATCATAAGAAGTTGGCAAAATAAACTGAAAATAAGTTAAATGACCGTACTCCAAAGAGGTACAGAGTAGATGCAAAATACCAGTGAAACCATCCAAACTGCTTCCAAATGCTTCCATTGGAATGCCCTAAATATAATCATAAGAAGTTGGCAAAATAAATTGGAAAAAAGATCAAATGATCTGCAACTCCAAAGAGGTACAGTACATATGCAAAAACCACCCGTAAATCATCATCCAAACTGCCTCCAAATGCTTCCATTGAAATGCCCTAAGCATAATCATAAAAAGTTGGCAAAATAAACTGAAAAATACAGGTCAGAAATGATCTGTACCCTCCAAAGAGGTACACAGAGTACAGATGCAAAATACCACCCAGAAATCATCCAAACTGCCTCCAAATGCTTCCATTGGAATGCCCTAAATACAATCATAAGAAGTAGGCAAAATAAACGAAAAAAGGTCAAAAATGATATGTACCCTCCAAAGAGGTACATGAAAGTACGATAAAATCACCCAAAACCATCCAAATTGCCTCAAATGCTTCCATTGGAATGCCCTAAACACAATCATACAGTAAAATAAAAAAGAAAAGGTCAAAATGATTTGTACCTCCAAAGAGATACCAGAGTACGATGCAAAAATACCACTAAACTATCCAAACTGCCTCCAAATGCTTCCATTGGAATGCCCTAAACATAATCATAAGAAGTTGGCAAAATAAACTGAAAAAAAGGTCAAAAATGATCTATACCCTCCAAAGAGGTACACAGAGTACAGATGCAAAATATCACCCAGAAACCATCCAAACTGCCTCCAAATGCTTCCATTGAAATGCCCTGAACATAATCATAAAAAGTAGGCAAAATAAACTGGAAAAAAATATCAAAAATGATCTGTACCCTCCAAAGAGATACACAGAGTACAGATGTAAAATACCACTCATAAACTATCCAAACAATATCCAAATGCTTCCATTGGAATGCCCTAAACATAATCATAAGAAGTAGGCAAAATAAACTGGAAAAAAAGGTCAAAATGATCATTCTCCAAAGAGGTAGTGAGTATGATGCAAAATACCACCCGAATCATCCAACCGCCTCCAAATGCTTCCATTGGAATGCCCTAAACATAATCATAAGTTGGCAAAATAAACCGGAAAAAAAGGTCAAAATGATATACCTCCAAAGAGGTACACAGAGTACAGATGCAAAATACCACCTAGAAACCATCCAAACTGCCTCCAAATGCTTCCATTGGAATGCCCTAAACATAATCATAAGAAGTTGGCAAAATAAACTAAAAAATAAAGGTCAGAAATGATCTCTCCAAAGAGGTACAGAGTAAGATGTAAAAAATACCCAAAACCATCCAAACCGCCTCCAAATGCTTCCATTGAAATGCCCTAAATATAATCTCAAACAAGCAAAATAAATTAGAAAAATGTCAAAATGATATGTCTCCAAAGAGGTACACGAAAGATGCAAAATACCACCCGAAACCATCCAAAGCCATCAAATTATTTACATTTGAATATACATAATCTCAAGAAAGCAAGGAAATTGGAAAAAAAGCTAAATGTTATTTCTGAGAGAATGAGAGTGAGACAAAAAAATAACATATAAAAATAATCTTTCATGAGAAGAATAGAGTAAACCCTAAATTCATTCAAGTTCTGGAATGATATATAAATACCTAAAATACCTACCTCAATTTTTTGATATCACCGAAGGCGGACGCCTCGAGAGCGGGAGCTGCGAAAAAATCCTTCGTCGAAAAGAAGAAGCTCGTGACGAGAATGTCAAACGTCGAATGTTTCTCTTCTTCTTCTCCGCTTTTGAACCAGATGGGGGAAATGTCTTATATTTATATGTTAGTTAAAAATGGGAAAAAATCAAACATCGGCCATCGAGTCGAAAAAGCTGGACTACGTAATATTTTCTCCCTATCTTGAGGGCTCTCGTTACTTAACTATGTCGAACTCCCTTCCCGTTCTACCTACTGCTCGAGAGAGAAAATCTGAATCCTCTCTCTTGTTTCCGAGACATGGCAGCTGGTCTCTATTTTCTGCGGCCGTCGCTCCCTCTCTCTCAATTTCTCGTGTCATGCGACCCGATCGACACTCCAGGCCGAAGCCTGATTCTAGGAAATCGTGCTCATCTTCGTCTGGGTCGGAGGAGGACGAGGGTGTGGACGCGTACAGGAAAGGAGGCTACCATGTCGTGAGTTTGGGAGACCACTTCAGCGGGGGAAGGTACGTCGCTCAAAAGAAGCTCGGGTGGGAGAATTTCTCTACCGTATGGCTCGCCTACGACACGAGATGCAAGAAATTTGTTGCTCTCAAAATTCAAATAAAAGTGATATAGATTTTGCACAAGTTGCTCTCCATGAGATGAAGATTCTATCAGCTATTGCCAGGAAGATCCCTCAAATCACAAGTGTGTTGTCATATTACTTGACAATTTTAAGCATACTGATCCCAACGGGCAACACCTATACATGGTATTTGAAAATCTTGGAGATAGTCTACTACGGCCAATCCGTTATAGTCGATATAAAGGCATTGAAATAAAAAAAAATGTGAAAGTTGTGTGTAGATTCATCCTATCCGATTTTGACTATTTGCAAGGAGCTTGGAATTATCCATTCAAATTTGAAGCCTGAAAAGTTTCTTCTTATTTCCACTATTGATCCTGCAAAAGAGCCTATACGTGCAGGATTCACTCCTTTGTTTGAGGAGACCAACAGGCAAGCAGATTGGTACATATTCTAAGATGAATGTATGCTTCATGATGTTCCTTGATGAGCTAACAATGAGACAACTTTCCTTATAAGGACATGTTCCTGATGACGAAGGTTACATTGGTCTATGGAAGATTGTATTGGTAAAGAAACCATCATATGCAGATATGAGGAAAACAAGAAAGGTGCCAAAGTTTCAATCACATTAACTTTTTTCCTCAGCCTGGTGTTTGAAGACTCTCTGCCGAAGAGATGGCGGATCAAGAAATTATTATGTCGAAGACACCTACCGCTTAGAAGAGCATGAGAATAAAAGGTTAGCGATGTATGTGGGGATAGAGGTACAAATTGATCAGGGACTTAATTTTAATACAAAATAAACTCTACGCTCAAAATTAAAATAATTGAAATTGTATTTGAAAGATTCGCTTAAGGAAATTTAAAAGACTCTCTGGCCGTAAAAAAAGTGTCTTTGATGACTATGACAATGCAGATCAGAAGACACACCAAAGTTAGAAAAGCATGTGTCAAAAGCATCTTCTCGCATCTATGTCGGGAGGTAAATTTGGAATGACATAAAGCTTAAAGAGAATCAAATGAAAATACTAATGATCTTAAACCCAACTTAAATGAAAATAATAAATCAAAGTTAAATCAACTTTCAAAAAAATATGTATGTATTTTATTTTATGCAATATTTGAAGACTCCACTACACGAGAGCGTGGTGATTGAAGACAAATCAGCTAGCATGACTAACAAAAGCAGCTCATGCATCGCACCAGGGATAACGTGAGAGACTGAAATTTAGATTTTGGACTTAAATTGAATATCAATTCAAAATTAAAGTTGAATATAAACTTCTAAAACATCAAAATAAGAAAAATTAAGCTACAACAAGTAAATTCAAATGATATTTGTAATACGACTCAATAGCTCATTATGAGTACAAATGAAGCTTATCGTAGATTTAAGAGCTTGGCCTTGGACAAACAAAAATGTAAAACAAGTCTTACAAGATATTCTACACCTCTCAAATGATAAATTCAATGAATATTTGGGTTGTATTGTATTCAAATAATTATTAGAACTTGATTATTTATTTACATGAATATCATCCATTACTGGACAATCTAATCCATTAGTTGAGCTCCAAATGAACTAGAAGGATTTGCATGAAACGTGCAAAATAAATATGACATTACTTTGTAAGCAAGACAAATGAGTTTACAAGCAAGAATGAATTAGAATAGCTCACCGATGAGCACAAATAAAATTAAATGATTAGTTGTATCGATGAATTAAAGACCAAAAAAAAGTTTAAAGCAGAATTATAATGAGCTTATAAGCTAATCAATAAGCACGAATGAAACTTGTTGAATTTTTCAAATTCAATAAACAAAGAAACAAATGCAAATGATGGTATGGTGCTCTGAATTAAATAAAGGCTAAAATCAAGGCTTCAATTAAACTATTGCACGCATTATGAAGTGAGATCATAATTCATCATCTCAAAATGTGTGCAAATAATTAAAGTTTTCAATAAAATGGAAAGTATATGCAGCACAAGGCAATCATATATTCAAATTTATTGTATCAAGATACGTATAAATAAACAATGGGATGAGCTTTGCACACATTATGAAGTATGATTAAAATTCAAATTTAAAGCTTCCAAAGTATGCAAGCAATCTAAAAAAAACCCGCATGTGCCCCAACACTACGTTGAATGCTTAAACTTAGTGTCTGAGGATGCTGAGTTGCTTCCTTTGGTCTTAGACCGGTCGGTTAACAAAACCTAAATAATAATATCATATTTTTTCAACTTAATAAAACATCCGAGATAATTATGTCATATGATACAGATATGATCCCTATTATGAAATTAATAGAGTCGATGGATCTTAAACAAATAACCCGATGATGGTGTTGAATGAAGATTTCAAAAGGGGATACTTACCATAAAAATGTGCTTCCAACCTCAAATTGAATCAATCAAACTCAAGTATCAATGCAAATATAAAATCAAATAAATCACCAAATTATAAATGTCTAAGTGAAATTAAATATTAAAAACTTAAAGCTAAAAATTCAATTCACCTTCCGCAATTGTTTGTCGGATGTGATAAATTAAGAAAACTTTAGCTCACAAAAGAGCCAAGTCAAATCAAGTATACAACTATGTTTACTCTCAAACAATCTCATGCCAATAAGGACATTGCCCTTGTCCTCTAACTGCGTAGTTTGGCCAAGATTTCACATGACGTAGCATTACCGAGTCTCACCTCTTTATATTATCATTATATTACCACATTAATATGTTTCCCAATGGCTTTACCCTTTGAGTTGTGAACCACAGTGTATACTTGATAGGAAAAAAAGTTCTTTGTTAGCTAAGGTAGACTTAAGCTTATCTCCTTAGACAAACACCACCTGTCTACAGACACTTTGACAAACATGTGTTAAGGTGATCCTTCGGGTCGACTACCTCCTTGACTAAGTGGACTAGGGACACGGATGACAAACCATAGATCTAGATCGGGCATGTCATCGTTCCCCCAACCATCCGCTTTAAGTAAAACATAATGAAGTTCATAAATTCTAAATTTGAAACTCTACATGCTGCTACTACATGCCACGCATTTAACGATCTAACGACTATTTTAATCGAAAGTTCTCTCAAACATTGAGAGGGTAATTAACTATATTTTGCACCTATAGAAACCCTGAATTAGATCTAAAGTCCTCACAAAAATGAGGGTGAAATCTTTGGGTAGTCTTATCTACTATTTCCCGCTTTCAAAATTTCACCGACATTTAAATCACTTTCATCGGAGAGGTCGGTGGCGAATTTTCGGAGCCACAAAATCAAACATATAATTAATGCTACATTTCATCATAAATTTTCACTTTTTCATCGCATATTCACTCACATACGTCTTTCTTTAAAAAATAGTGGCAAAATAAATAAAAAATCCATCCCTTCAATTCAAGCCAAATTTTTAAGAGATAAAGAGATTCTTGATATCTAAGTATTAATTAAATAGCCTTTTTGTGTTATATATCATTTGTTTATTTATTTGGATGTGTTTCTTAAAGGACATTTGTTTTGAAATAAATTGATTATCTAAGATGAGTGAACAAATAACACAATTGATATTATTCTTTTATACTGAATTTGATGATAAAAGAGAACTTTGTACTAATATAGGTTGTTTATAGAAACTAATTAATATAAGTTTTCCAACAAATAATCTTTGAAGGTCAAAAGAAGAGAATTACTCAATTATAGAGCTATAGTGTTTTGAGATTTTAATTAATGTGAAATTGATTTATTTGGCATGGTTAGTTGTATGTTTTGTTGGCTTGTTATCTGATTTATTTCTAATCAAAAGCATTGGTGTTCTTAGTTTTATTGTGACATTTAGCTTTGAGGGATTTGTCTTATCTAAGGAAGTGAGTGTTGGGATGTTACTAGAGCGTGAGTGAGTCAAATTAACTCATAAGTTGATTTTAGCTCAACTCAAAAGATGACTCGTGAGACAACTCAATCAGCTAGCTAACAAGTCAAGATTGAGCTAATCCCAACTCAGCTTGTTAACTCACAAACTCACTTATTAAAAAAAAAAACTATTAATAAAAAGTAAGTATAAATTATATTAGAGTTTATTAGTTTAAGTATAATTTTATTTAAAATATTTAAAAATTATATCTCACAAAGTGATTTTTTGCTCTTTTTTTTAAAAAAATTCTCATTCTTATTAATATTTTATTATAATAATTTCTTACATCAAAATTATTTTCTTTTTTATAATAATTGAACATAATCATTTTCATAGAACATTTGAATGAATTTAATCTCAAATTCACGCACAAAAAATATATATAAAATCTTGAATCTAAGATCTCTTATTTAAAAGTTTAAAATCTCGATCACTAAGCTAAGATGGCTTGCAAAATGAGCGGGATCACTAGATGACTTGAATTTGTAGAAGTAAATTAAAGCTGAGTTCCAACAAGATTAGTTAATCAATTTCAAGTTCAAATTAGAGTTGCCTCCAGCTCGGCTAAGCTTATTTATAACACTTCATCTCTGCCCCTGTCCTTAAACACCACTTTTGCATGTTGAATCTAATATAACTCTTTAGATTTTATTCTCAGCTTTCAAGACTAGACCATACATCCTTGTTGGGAGATGGACCTCTCTCGCTCTCGTTCACCCTCATCCTCGTCTTCCTCTTCCTTACCTCCTCCTTCCTTATCAACATTCTCACAAAAATCAAAAGATCGAAAAGAAAGAAACTTCTTCCACGTCCATGGCGCCTCACCATCATCGGCAACCTCCACCTTCTCAATCCCAACAAGCCTCACCACTCCCTCATCAGCCTCTCAAATAAGCACGGCCCTCTAATGCTCCTCCAACTTGGCTCCATCCCCACCCTCGTCGTCTCTTCTCATTACATAGCCGAGGAGATCTTCACCAACCACGACCTTACCTTCTCCGGCCGCCCTCTCCTCACCGCACCCAAGATGCTATTGTACAACTCAAGCATCTCCTTCTCTCCCCACGGTGACTACTGGCGCCAAGCCCGCAAGATCCTCAAGCACGAGCTGCTCAGCCGCCATCGTGTTCGATCCTTCAAAGCAGTGCGAGCAGAAGAAGTGGAGAAGCTTGTCGCCGCCATCAAAGATCTCTCAGTAGTCAACTTGAGCGAGCTGATGCTTTCATTTGCAAATAATGTGATTTGCCGAGTGGCACTTGGTGATGCGTTTGGAGATGGAGGATATGCTGGAGAGGGAGTGCGGCTTCATGGGTTGCTTTCAGAGACGCAGAGTTTGCTTGCAGGATTTTGCGTGGCGGATTTCTTTCCTTGGATGGAATGGGTTGATCGATTAAGGGGCTTTCATAGGAAGTTGAAGAAAAACTTCGAGGAGATGGATGGATTTTTTGATAGAGTTATTTGGGCTCATATTAAAAAGGAAGAAGAAGAAAAGGAGGAGAGCAGTAATAGTATTATAGACAGTGATGAGAAGAATGATTTGGTGCATGTTTTGCTAAGGCTGCATAAGGATGCAGTCCGTCGTGGAGGTTTTTTAAGCAGTGTAGATCATATAAAGGCCATCTTATGAAACCAATCAAGCATGTCAAATCCAAGGATATGAAATCCCATCCCTAATATCTGGGAAAAGCCGCTCGAATTCTGGCCTGAAAGGTTTGAAGGAAGCAGAGTTGATTTCATGGGACAAGATTTTGAATTTCTTCCATTCGGCTCTGGGAGGAGAAAGTGCCCTGGGACCAACTTCGCAATGGTCATTGTTGAGCTTGCATTGGCCAATCTTCTCCATTGCTTTGATTGGTCCCTACCAGATGAAATGAAGCTTGAAGATATTAACATGGAGGCGGCCATTGGAATCACAACACACAAGAAAGAGGCACTTCGCTTGGTTGCTCAATCTAAGTGGTGAGAAAGTAGCAAAAACTTATATTTATCATTGTAATACAGTTGTGATAACTCCTAAGATTACATGCATGAAATTATAAAAAACTATGTTCTCCATTTTATTACAAGATCCTAAGACAGACTCATTCTAATGAATAAGTTTTTTAATTTTTTTTACATAAAAATTTTAGTTATTTTTGTATACTTCTCAGTTTTATCGCACCTTCTTAACTTTGAAGGATTTGTCTTAGCTTATGAAGTACTTGTTGGGATTTATTTTGGGAGGTGTAAGTTAAGATGACTCGTGAGCTAATTCTAACTCGGCTCAATAAATGACCTTGTGAGTTAACTCAATAAGATATCAAGTTAAGCTTGAGCTAACTTCTACTCTACTCGACTTGTTAGCTCACAAGCTCATTAGTTAATAAAAATATTAAAATAAAATATATTTAAATTATACTAGAATTCAAAATTTTAAATATAAAATTTCTAAAAATATTTAAAAATTATATATTTTCCTAACATCAATCAATTAATTTCTTTTTTTTAATTTTTTTAATATTTTTAACATTTTATTATTAGTTGAATTAAAATTATATTTTTATCATAAATTTAGCCAGCTCATGAGATATTATATATATATATATATATATATATATATGACACTTAAAATACCACTAATCGAAGTACGAATCTTGATGTCAAAAGCAAGTTGATCCTAAGATGAAACTGGTTGAGATCAAGCACTTAAAATATCATTGGAAACTTTGAGATATCAATTAAATTCCTAAATTGCTCTTAAACATGGAGTGTTTATAGTCAAATCGAGGGTCTCGACGAGCCCAATATCTCATAATTCTGACTTCATTTGAGCATTCAAATACTTTAAATACATCAAATGATCAAAGGAATCATTTTGAACCGTTCGTTGGAGTGGAGTGGTACGGGTTTTGCATGTATTTACATAAACGCACTTCCAATCTATAAATACTCATTCTTCACATGAGAGAGTCAGAGAGAGAGAGAGTTCTAAAGCTTGAAAATCCTCCAAGCAAGTGTCACCACTGACGGCCGCCCCCCATTGGCCAACTACCGCCGCTGCCACCGCCACGATCTCGCCACCGCCAATCTGCCGCTAATTGTCACCACACCATCAAGCCGCCCTCGTGGCGTCATCGCCGTCATCATCACCACCACCAACGCCGCCACCGCCGCCATCCGAATTCTCGCTATTCACCATCATCTACTAAATTGTTACAACTCAACGCGTGATTATATAGCTATTGTTATTCGATTCTCGATTCTCATTTACTATTTTCATACAATTGTAATTTATTGGAGGATTTATATGAATGATACATAATTTTTCGGGCTAGTTCGTGATTTTTCTCCTCTCTTTTTCAGTCAACGTAAAATCCCGAGTTTTCTTATGAATTTTCGATATCTATGTGTTGAATTTCAATAAAGCTAAGATGTAAACTTTTTTATTGAATCGATTTTCTAGCACACAATATATATATATATATATATATATATATATATATATATATATATATATATATATATATATATATATATTGGCTAGAAAACCGTAGAGAGTGAAAGTTTACTTTAGCCTTGTTGTGAAGTCCAAAAACACACACGTGTAATTAAAGAGCAAGAGACACCTGCACTTTTAACGTGGAAAACCTCAAAAGAGGGAAAACCACCCCAGCCCAAGAAAAGCTTCCACTATGTATCTGCTTCTGAGTACAAAATCTTCCCGATAACAGATTACGTAATTGCATATGAGAGAGAATAACAACCGCGGTAACAATGATCGTTGTAATTACATCGATGGTGGAGATGCGTAACTCCGGAATACAGGTACAATTAGTGATCCTGGTACATGATGGTGATGCCGAGAGTGCAATCTTGTTTGGGTGCGATCTTGCTTGAGGATCTTCAAGCTTCAGCTCTCTTCCTCACTTGCTTTTCCTCTTCTTCCTCCTGACTCTTCCTTTTCTTCCTTGTTTGGACTCTTCTTCTTCCTTGCTGCTCTTCCTCTTCTTCTTTGCTTGGACTCTTCCTCTTCTTCCTTGTTTCGATTGATCTGGTAAGGGATCAGACGGCGTCCATGGTGGCGACGTCGAGCGGTGGCTCCTCTTCTTCACTTGTTTCAGCTCCTCTTCACTTGGCTTTTCTTGGCCTCCTCTTCATGTGAGGAATGAAGGTCTATTTATAGATGGGATGAGGGGCATTCTTGTAAATTCATGTAAAGCCCGTACCACTCCCCTCGATCGGACGGCTCAGGATGATTCATTCGATCATTTGATGTATTTTGAGCATTTGGATGCCCAAATGAAGTCGGAATTATGAGATCTTAGGCTCGTTAGATCCGCCACGAGACGCCGATTTGACTATAAACACTCTATATTTGAGAACTGTTTTGAGATTTAATTGATGTCCCAAAGATTCCAATGATATTTCAAGTGCTGATCATATGCTGACATCAAGATTTGTGCTTTGACTAGTGGTATTTTGAGAGCCATATCAGTTGCCCCCCTATTTTTGGATGACATTAGCTTAATCATTCAAAAATATATGTGTCAAATGCTCGAAAATAACGAGTTCTTCTACGAAACGTGCGGGCCCATGAATCATATATTTTGAGAGAATAAATTATCATAAAAATACAAAATTATGATTGTAGAAGTAGATGTGTAGCCGTAGGCATGAGATTTTGAGGTTACGGATCTATTGATACTCAAGTTTTCGCTGCTTCTGAGACTCGGGCGCCTGTCGGCGGGCGCGGGCGCTGCTCGCTGGCGTAAGGCGGCGCTGGATCTATGGCTGTCATGAAGGTCAAGGGCCATACTGCCGGGTTCAAGGCTGCGGTTGCGGCCAAGGGCTGACGGTCACGCTGGTCGTCTACGGGTCGATTCGGGGCCGCTCGGGGTCGCTGATCGGCCGGGTCGCGATTTCGGGTCAAGGCGATGGCTGTCAATGACGGCCCGTCGGCGCTGACGGTCTCGTCGCAAGGACGGTCTCGGGTCGCTGACGGCCCCGGGTCGCGAGGGTTTGTTCATTACGGTCGCGATGATGGTCAGTCATGCGACACACCTCAAGCGAACAGGCGGCGGAGCCAGCCAGCTCATCTGTCTGTAGCTCTGCAGCCAACGTCCTTAGCCGGAACCATGCCGCCAGCCTGGGTTTTCGTTTTGAGGGATTTTAGCGTTTTGAGCCGTTTTGAGCCGTTTGTGCCGTTTTGAGCCGTTTTGAGCCATTTTGAGCCATTTTGTGGCGTTTTGAGCCGTTTTGAGAAATTTTACCCTTGTGGTTTACCTAGGGAGGGAGAGGCTCCTTTCCCTTTCTTCTTGAGTGAGGGTCCTTTGGAAGCGATCAAGAGGCGATCAAGAGCGTCGGGGAGGCGATCATCATGCGTCATTAGTTCCGGTTACCGCCTCGTCCGGTTCGCAGCTCCGTCGGACCGTCGGGTTAGGGCAATCAGGCCGATGCGTCGTGGTTCCGGTTTCCGGCTCGTCGGTTCGGTCCGTCGGATCGTTAGGGTTAGCGATCAAGGCCCAGATGCGTCGTGGTTCCGGTTTCCGGCCTCGTCCGGTTCGTCCGTCGGATCGTCAGGTTGAGGCGATCAAGGCCCGGTACGTCGTGGTTCCGGTTTCCGACCTCGTCGTTCGGTCCGTCGGATCGTCAGGTTAGGGCGTCAAGGCCACGACGTGGTTCCGGTTTCCCCTCGTCCGGTTCGGTCCGTCAGTTATGCAGGTTAGAGGCGATCACCACCGCACGTCGTGGTTCCGGTTTCCGACCTCGTCCGGTTCAGCCCGTCGGGGTCGTTAAAGGCGATCAGGCCCATGCGTCGTGGTTCCATTCACCGCTCGTCGTTGGCCCCGTCGGACCGTCACTGTTAAGGCGGTCAAGGCCACAGTGCGTCGTGGTTCCGGTTTCTCACCATCCGGTTCGCCCCGTCGGATCGTCCGGATTGGGCGATGGCCGGCGTGGTTGGCGGCCACGGTAGTCGGCGGCAGCGGCGGTGGTTGGCGGCCGACGGGATCTTTGACCCGTCCGAGGTTGTTTGTCAGGGTGTGACCCGATGACGTTAACCTGTATGGAAGAGGTCGAATTGAATCCGATGAGGATTTTTGACCCGTCCGAGGTTATTTGTCAGAGTGTTACCCGATGACGTTAACCTATGGAAAGAGATTGAATCCGAGGATTTTGACCTATCCGAGGTTGTTTGTCGTTACCCGATGGCGTTAACTGTGGGCAGTACAAAGTTTTGACCTTTCCAGGTTATTGGTGGAATATTATTCGTCGGCTTGTATGGAAGAGGCCGTGGAAGTCCACCGACCTTTTGACCTTTCACGAGTTGTTTGTCGGTGTTTTCGATGACATTAACGTATGGGCCGGGAAGTCCACCAAGGACCTTTGACCTTTCACGGGTTATTAGTCGAGTTTTACCGATGGCGTTAACCTGGAAGAGGTCGTGGGAAGTCCACTGGGGCGTTTTGACTATCTGGGTTGTTAGTCGAGTTTTTACCGATGGCGTTAACCGTATGGAAGAGGTCATTGAATCGTGAGTAGTCACGGTGGCGGCGAGTCGATCGTCAATAGCCGGATGGCCGGCGCGACCGGCGAATTTGCCGGCGATATGGCAGCAGCGATGGCCGGCGGCAGTAATGGATGACCGGCGACAATAAGTGATGACCGGCGGCGATAGTTAGCGATGACAGCGGCAGTAGTAAGCGGCGGTGGCCTATGTATTAGCGGCCGGCAGTGGTGGCGCAACGGTAATGGTTGTCGGCATGCGGCCAGCGTCGATATCGGCGCGGATAATGGCGATAATGGATGACGGAGATTCGGCGATGGTGTGGCATGAGCGATGGGCGATGGTGTCGGCAATTGGCCGGCGGCGATGAGGAACCCATCAGGTTGTTTGTCGAGTGTTATCCGATGACATTAACACGAGTGGAAAAGTTTGACCTTTCTGTTGTTTGTCGAGCTTTGCTCGATGACATCGCGTATGGAAAGATCGAGGGCCTGACCTTTCGTTGTTTGTCGAGCTTTGCTCGATGACATTAACCCGTGGGAAGATCGAAATCCACCAAGACTTTTCAATGGCGTCCGGTGAGTTGGCGAGATGACCGATGATGATGGTGGTGACCAGCCGGAACGATGGTCGGCGGCGATGGCCCGGCAGCAGTATTGTCAGCGGCGTGACTGACCATAGGGTTAGCGGCCGAGGGTGGTGGCGCAATGCGAATCGGCTAGCAACGTCAGTAATCGGCGGATGACCGGCGATGGTGATGGCGAAGATTATGGCGATGGTCGTGCGATGGCCGACGATAGTGTCAGCGGTGGTACCGGCGATTTTGACCCATCAGGTTGTTTTGTTATCCATGGCGATTAACCTATCGAGTACAAAGTTTTTGACCTTTCGGTTATTTGTCGAGCTTTGCTCGATGACATTAACCGTGCGCATGAAAATCCCTGGGGCGTTTTGACCTTTCTCGGGTTGTTTGTTAGAGCTTTGCTCGATGACATTAACCCGCACGGAAGAGATCGCGGAAGTCCACCAAGGGCGTTTGACCTTTCACGGGTTGTTTGTCGAGCTTTTGCTCGATGACATTAACCGCACGGAAGAGAATGCGTGAAGTCCACCAAGGGCGTTTTGACCTATCCCTGGGTTGTTAGTCGAGTGTTTACTCGATGGCGTTAACCGTATGGAGAGGGAAGTCCACGGGGCGTTTTGACTATCCCGGTTGTTAGTGGTGTTTCGATGGTTAACGTATGGAAGAATCGAATAGTTGTATGAGCTTAGCGAGTTGACTATTGATCTTTTGCTCGATGACATTAACCCATACGGAAGAGATCGCAGGAAGTCCACCAAGGACGTTTTGACCTTTCCTGGGTTGTTTGTCAGAGCTTTTGCTCGATGACATTAACCCGTACCGAAGAGATCGCAGGAAGTACACCAAGGGGCGTTTTGACCTATCGGTTGTTAGTCAGAGTGTTTACTCGATGACGTTAACCCGTATGGAAGAGGTCGCGGGAAGTCCACCAAGGACGTTTTGACCTATCCTGGGTTGTTAGTCAGGGTGTTTACTCGATGACGTTAACCCGTATGGAAGAGGTTGAATAGTTGTATGAGCTTGTAGCCAGAGTTGACTATTGATCTTTGCCTTTTCATTGGTGTTGCTGACTTGCTTATCTTTTGAGATTAAGAGTTGAGTTCCGTAGAAGGAACAAAGTTTGATGAATCTTCATTCTTCGCCATGCGTTCTTTAAAAGCTTGAATGCTCCACCTCGATGGTGATTTTGATCTTGTTGGAAACTTGGGTCGTCATACAAGATGAAATAATGGGAATCCCATCCAGACAAACTATTGCGTGCTAGAAAATCAGTTGCTGTAGAGTGAAAGTTTACGCCTTAGCCTTGTTGTGAAGTCCAGCACACACACACGTAATTAAAGCGAATAAGAGACACTCAAATTTTTTAACGTGGAAAACCTCGAGGGAAAACCCCAAGATAAAAGCTTCCACTATGTATCTGTTTAGTACAAAATCTTCCCGATAACAGATTAATTGCATATGAGAGAGGAATAACAACCTGTAACAATGATCAAGTTGTTATCGATGGTGGAGATCTGGGGGTAACTTCAGTGGGAATCTGATACAATTAGTGGCGGCGGTGGCGGTGGCGATGGTTGATGGCAGCGGGGTGCAATCTTGCTTGGTGCGATCTTGCTTGGAGGATCTTGAAGCAGCTCTCTTCTTCACAGGCTTTTCCTTCTTCCTGCTCGGACTCTTCCTTTTCTTCCTTGTTTGGACTCTTCCTCTTCTTCCTTTCGGGCTCTTCCTCTTCTTCTTCTTTGCTTGGACTCTTCCTCTTCTTCCTTGCTTGCGGATTGGCGGCAAGGATCGGCGGTGGCCGGCGGTGGTGGTTGACGTCGGCGGTGGCTCCTCTTCTTCACTTGTTTGACTCCTCTTCACTTGGCTTTTTTCTTGGCCTCCCCTTATGAGGAATGAAGGTCTATTTATAGATGGGATGAGGGCATTCTTGTAAATTCATGTAAAGCCCGTACCACTCTCCTCGATCGGACGGCTCAGGATGATTCATTCGATCATTTGATGTATTTTGAGCATTTAGATGCTCAAATAAAGTCGGAATTATGAGATCTTAGGTTCGTTAGATCCGGCTCGTCGAGACGCTCGATTTGACTATAAACACTCCATATTTGAGAACTGTTTTGAGATTTAATTGATGTCCCAAAGATTCCAATGATATTTCAAGTCTTGATCATATGGGTTTGACATTAAGATTTGTCTTTATGGTATTTTGAGAGTCATATATATATATATATATATATATATATATATATATATATATATATATATATATATATATATATATATATATATATATATATATATATATATATACATAGTGGCGGACCTAACTTAACGTGAGGGTCAGCAAATCCTTCGAATTCTATTTTTCTCCTAAAAAAATAGGTTTAATAATTACTCTCAAATAACTACTTAATTAACTAAAATAAAAATTTATAAATTTTATAATCTTGCTCACTCATGTTTTATTCTTATAAATTTATTGATATTATTTTACTAATTATTTATATTTTTTAAAAATATTAATTTTATATATTTTTTTAATTATTATATTATTTAATTATTTAAAAAATTTACCCACTTTTAAATAAAGTGCTAGTTCTGCCGCTATGTCTATGTTTGTATGTATATGTATGCATATATATACATACATATATATTTATTTATATATACATACATTTCACATGGATCAACAAAAATGCTAAGAGCATCAATCTATTATAATTCAAGTCATTTTTAATAGAGAGATTTGCATACATATTATACATATTACACAATGCTTATAAAATTAAATATTTAGCACATATTTTTATATATAATATTTTACTATACATGAAAAGGTATATGTCATTTTTTTAAAAAAAGTTAATAATAGTGATATCAAAGAATTAAATGTTATTTATATAAATATTAATAATTTGATGTCAAATACATAAATAAATAAGAATTGTGTGGCATGTAAATCCCTTTATTTAATATTTGTATCATAAATGTTATTTTTTGCCTTTGCTTTTACCGTCGCATTTTTGCTAAATACTTATCTTACTTGAAACAACACCATTCTTTTGCTGCAATTGTATCCTTAAGATGGTCTTAATTTACTAAAAATGTTGATTTCATTAATTATAATCAATTTTTTTAGGAGATTTTGGATATATATTATACAAATCTTATATATTTATATTTATACAACTCAAAATTTAATATATTAAGATATGGAAGATTGAAATTGAAACATGTTAACTAATGCAGTGTTAAACTAGTCAATGTAGAAGAATTGCATTTGTTATTGATCCATATGATGGTTGAATTTACGTTCCAGCATCTCCTTCGACTATTCCTGTCCACTTAAATTATTAATATTATAATCATTGATTTTGAAAATGAAATGCATCTTTTATGTATATAAAGATAAATGTAAATATGAAATTTTAAGTGTTAAATGTATCATCAACAACAAGCCTTTATCCCACTAAGGTAATTTTATACATCTTAACCAAGTCTTTTAGGTCTACTTATCTTTCTTAACATAAAGCAATAAAATCTACTCTCCTGCTAATTATTGACCAACACTTTATGTGTAAACCATCTAAGACAATTCTCTCTAATCTTATCTCATCGAGCTACTCCAACTTTTTTTTTCCTAACATACTCATTTCGCATTTTGTCTCTAAGAGTAAAACCACTCATCCACATGAGCATTGTCATCTCTGTAACACTTAACTCAGTCTTATGCTTCTCTTTTATTAGCCAATATTCTGTACTATAAGTCATTGCAAGGTCTTATCATCATCTTATAAAATTTTCCTTTAAATTTAAGTGGAATGCATTCCTCCACTTCAACCATCCAACTTGAATTCTAATAATAACATATCTATCTAAAATGTATAAATGAATAAAAATTGTGTGGTACCTATATAAATTTTTCATTTTTTTAAAAATGATGATGAGAATATATGTGATTCAAATTTGTTTATATTTGTGATTTTAGATTAAATATTTTGACCTATTAATTAAATAAAATAATTCTATCAAAAAAATTTATGATTTTAAAACACATATTTTATGATTTATTATTTTTTAAGAAAAAAATTACTGTCATTATTTAACACATAAAATTTCAATTTTCATTTTGTTGGCTGTTCGATCCAATGGACTCGTCTTCCCGATTCTGCAGAAAAGGTGACGATGGCTTCGGCCGTTGCTTTCCAGTCCTGCATCCCTCATCTATTTCGTGCCCTTCAGAATTCTTCTTCTCTTACTTCCGTCACCTCGGTGCATTCCAAGTTTCTCAAGGCCGGCGTTATCGCCGGAACTCTACAACTACTTCATCAACGGTTACCTCAGATGTGGCTCAATCTCCAACGCACAGCAGATGTTCGACGACATGCTTGAACCCAACGTAGTTTCCTGGACGTCGCTGATGGCAGGTTACGTCGATGCTGGGAAGCCAGACCAGGCCGTCTTCCTCCTGCAAGCAATGCCTGTGCATGGAGTCGAACCGAACTGCTTCACCATTTCCACCGCCATTAATGCCTGCTCCCATCTGGCCAATGCTCGGATAGGCAAGCTTCTTCATGCTCGCATAGAGCTTCTTGGTCTGCAGTCGGACGTTGTGGCCTGCACAGCACTGATTAATATGTATGGAAAAAGCCAACGACATCTATTCTGCACGCCAATTGTTCGACCAGATGTCTCAAAGAAACATTTACAGTTGGGGCACCATGATCTCTGTATACGCGCAGAATGCATGTGGGAAAGAGGCGCTACGTTTATTTCGAAAGTTCTCTCTTCGTTGATGCGCCCCAACCATTTCATGCTTTCAAGCATTGTTAGTGTCTGCGCCGGCTTGGGAACATTTGGACCAGGGCGATCAGCCCACGCAGCTGTGGTCCGTTTAGGCCACGTTGACAACGATGTCATCGCAGGAGGGCTGATCGACATGTACGCCAAATGTGGCTGCGTCGTTGTTTTCGACCATATTGCAGCTCCTACCCTCATCCCTTACACTTCCATGATCGTTTCCGCGGCAAGGCATGGCCTCAGTGGCCTCTCCCTCTCGCTGTTCGATGAAATGCTTGACCGGGGAATTCAACCAAATAGGATCACTCTTCTCGGCGTACTCCATGCCTGCAGCCACTCTGGTCTCACTGACACCGGCCTCAGCTGCCTCAACTCAATGCAACACAACTACGGCATCCCTCCGAGCGCAAAACACTACACTTGTGCAGTGGACATGTTGGCCCGTGCCGGGCGGCTCGATGAGGCTCTCAAGCTAGCTTGCCAGGTCGATGCATCCGGGCATGATGGGCTGATGCTATGGAGTGTGCTGGTCTCAGCCGCCCGGATGCAAGGTCGGCTTGATGTGGTGGAGAAAGCGAGCGCTCAAATGACTAATCTTGAGCACGGAATGCATGATGTTGCGGGCATCTATGTTGCGATGTCGAATGCCTACATTTCAGCAGGGAAGTACGATGGCGCCTTAAGGGTTCGAAGAGAGATGCAGCGACGAGGGGTCAGGAAGGATCCTGGCTGTAGCTGGATTGAGGTAAAGAACTTTGTGTTTGAATTCTATGCTGGAATACTGTGGCCTGTCCCAGGAAGGAAGAGGTGGTGGGCTTGTTGAGAGAGTTGGAAGAGAGAATGGCTACCGAGATGGGTCATAAGAGAAGTCTTAGTGGTCATGTAGAGTTTGATAGTGATGGGTTGGAGGAGGAAGACTTGATTGTTGGGGTTCATAGTGAGATGCTGGCCATGGCGTTCGGTATCTTGAGCTTTCCCAATGGAGGTAAGATTAGGATCATGAAGAACTTGAGGATGTGGGGAGTGCCATCTGGTATTTAAGGTGGTGAGCAAGATGGAGGGGAAGGAGTTTGTGGTTAGGGATCTGAACAGATTCCATCATTTCAAGGATGGGATTTGTAGCTGTAGGGATTACTGGTGAATGGCTAAATAGGTTTTCTTATGTTCTGCATCAAGTGAGCCATGAAAGGTTTTTGTTGATGCCATGGATTAAAAGATGGAGTTTTCTTACTGCTTCCAGGCTTTAGAAGACAATAATTCGAAGTTATGAAAATCCTGAGAGTTAAAAAGTAAACAAGAGAAGAGATGATTCGGCATTCTTTACCATTGAATTGCTTTATAAGATTGAAGCGTTTGATCAAAAGATGTCATTTTGCAATAAAAGCAACTGTAAAACGTCAGCTCCAGATATGTTCCAGGTGTAATTATTGTTTCCAGAATATTTATTTGTTTATTTTCAGTGTTATTTATTTATTTATTTTAATTTATTTGTTTACTTCTCAAAACAAAGGTCCTTTCTTTTGGGCAACAATGGCGGGCTTAATGAGATTGTAATGAGTTACCTGAGTAGTTTATGAGAAAGAAAACCAGGTTTTCTACATCATAAAGTTATTCAAGTACTAATAACTTTTAGTTAGCTTTATTTTTCAAATCACAAGGGTGCTTATATTTAGCTAATTGCTTATTGATTGAATTAGGGGTGTATATAATTAACCCGACACAACAATCTAACTCGAACTTGATCTGGAAAATTCTATGTTCGGATTGACCCAATTAACTTTTCGGGCAAGTTCGGGTTTGAGAATCTTACCCATTTAATTTTGTAGGTTGAGTTTGAGTTGGTTTGTCAAGCCAAAATGGACCTAATTTTGACCAAACAATACAAGATTGACTCAATTTTGATATTTGAACTCGAATTTAACTCCATTTAAACCGAATTTGACCTAAACTGTATGTCCAAATGTGTCATTTTAGTCATGTTGGATCAATCAGGTTGAAGTCAGGTTGTGTTCGGGTTGAGTCTTTTAAGCCAGATTTTTCAAATTCAGGTCAAATTCGAACCCGATTCGGCGACCTAAATAAACACCCCTGAATTGAATTTCCAAAAAATTTGATGTATAGAATAGATTTTCATGCTTATGTTCATCAGCTTGTAATCTAACGGTGGAAATGTTTCCTATGATTTCTTAAAAAATAGCTTTTTATGCAATAATTTCATAGCCCAAAAATAGAGGCACTAATTATGAGTCCTCTGCCCTATGGTCTACTGTTGGTGCATGAGTCTACCACTTTGATATTCAACATAAAAAAAAAAAAAGAAGGAATGTAATAAAGCTTCTGCTATCATTGTCCTCATAGAAGTTGTACTAATAGTAGATTGCTCCTTCGATCTAAGATCGAAGAACAACATCATAATGAAAGTAGAACACAAACAACAAGTTGCTCTTAAATGTCATTATATGAGAAAGCAACCACAAAGGAGACGACAAAGAAAAGAAGACAGAAGATAAACGAGGACATTTTTTTGTATTGAATGCCTAAGCCACCCTTTAGTTGATCCTTGAAGCTCAAATGAGACCCTTTTCTTGCTGCACTAACACAGCACTCGCCATCTTTAACCTCTAAACTCAAATTTGAGTCTTCTTCAAAGACGGTCTCTAGACCAGTTCTTACTCGGCGCTGTCGATTTCCCTTACTTTGAAGCTGCTGTTGCCGCCGCCTCGCTGAGTGTTGAGGAGAGACAATGAGCGCCCCGATGGCCTCACCTTCAAAGTTGGCGACCACCCTTTGAGCCCTCAACATGTCTCTCTTTGTTTATGAGAAGCTAAATGCTCTTTTGTTGTGTGAGGCTTTATATAGAGGAAAGTTTGGAGGGTAAGTTGGTAAGAGAGAAGGGAGAGGTTTTGGTGGGTAATTTTAATTAATGACAGGAGACATTTAAATGGACAGGAGGATTTATCTAAAAATGTTGAGTAATATTGTGTGGTTATTAGAGGGATAGAGTTTTTTTATTATTTTTTTAATAAATGGGTGGCTTGGATGTTTTCATGGTTTTGTTTTTTTTGCCTCAATTTAGTTGTGATTTTTATAAATAGGAAGTAATTAGTTGTAATTAGAATCATATTTACTATTGTTATGGTTGGCTATGCATGAATAGAAAAAAATACAACAATATGAACAAGCCTTGATCCACTAAGTGGGGTCGGCTATATGAATCCTTCTCCATTTATATATTATCTGTCAAATTCTTCATTTTAATAGAATAAAAAATAGAGATAAGAAAATCAAATTCATAGAAAAGAAAACCAAATTTCAATTAATTAAAAATTATATTAAGATATCCTATTTTTATAATGATAAATTTTAATATTAATTAATTATATATTATATTCATCTTAAAATAAGTCGAATGACTTTGAGATTACTTTTGACTAATTTTGTATGGGGATATAAAATTCTCTCAAAAAAATAATTTTGCATTGATTTATTGTTTATTAAAAAAATCATACGTATATAAGCTACAAATTTCTCTAAAAATTTGATTTTTGTTAAGATTTAATTTGCTCCAAAAGGTAATTTAAGTTGTACGTTCATTTAGCATGGGACAATTCATTTAAAATGACAGAACTCATTTTATTTTTTAAAAATATTTGTTGCCATTATGCTTTATTCCATTTTATTCATATTTTAATATGAAATAAAGATTTGTTTAATTTAAAAAATATATTATATTTAAGTTTTATCATACCATGTTTTGTTTAAAATATATTATCATATACTATAATCATATGAAAAAAAATAAAATAAAGAGACTATGCTTATATATAACAGAAGGGGTTCCTTTTCAAAATATAGCTTATAATATCTATGTAGAGGATTTTCATAAATAATGACTTAATTTTTTATATTTATAAATCTAATATTAAAATTTTAATATTCATATAAATAATAAATTTTAATATCAAATAAAATATCATTATCACTAAATTTCTTTAAAATGAAATATACATTATCACATAAGATATATTATATATATGATATATATATATATATATATATATATATATATATATATATATATATATATATATATATATATATATATATATATATATATATATATATATATATCATTACTTTTCTAAATTATACTTTTGTGTATTTTTATCTTTTGATTTATTTTCTTTTAGAATGAGCTCAATTTAGTGGGATTTGTCTCTTAATCTTATTCAAATGTCTAGTAGAAAACCCTATGGAGCATAGGTTGTCATTTAGGCACTTAAAAATAAATATGGCCGTTGTCTTTAGATTGCTAGTCTTGGTAACATTCCTCAAGCTTACTACAACTATTAGTCTACACTGTTTGCTAAAGGATCCATAACTTTTCCTTTTTATATTTCATATAAAAAAAATTATCTGTTCCTTACTTGCTTTACTTAAACACTTTTTATTTTATATATTCATAGCAAAACGGATCAAGTCCTCTCACTCTATCAACTAACTCAAATTCACACATGTAACATTATTTCTATATTCATTAATTAATGACTATGAAATTTTACAATTATCACTACATATAGGCATTAATAACCCACCCCTATTCAAACATTAATGATCAATTAGACTTGTTGACCTCCACACATGATCCACGAGTCGGATTTGATTTATGAAAAAAATTTGATGGGATTCAGATGCAATATCGTGCAAATCAAAGCTGAAATACACTGGACGTCACTGAAACTAGTTGAAATGATCTTTGATCGACGAACGGACTTCGTCATTTCATTCAGAACATCGAAATTGATCAAAATATACATATTGCATAATCTGGCAGTTGACCAATCAAGAGATCGAGTTGTCGAAGAGCAAATGCGTATATCGGAGTCGAGAGGCTGGGACGATGCTCAAATGATCTTCGCTTTAAATTGACCCGTTAGCATCGAAAATGAAATATATTAAATCATCGGTATTGTCGATTGGATGAGTTTCGCGAGGTCGAACAGTGAGCGACGCATTTTAAATTAAAATAGTTGAATCCATCGCCGACTTGAACCAAGCGACATGGATCATTGAAGCTGCAGTTGCATTCAAAAAGTCAAAATTATTTCGAATGAACATCCAATTTAATTAAAATTGTCACACTTAAAATTTAATCAAGATTAACACATATTTCGAGATAAATCTATCCGAATTATCTTTTAATTATACCCGGTCAATACCTTGAAATTTGCAGCCGACCACCTCTCATTCGACCAATAATATGCACATCATCCCTCCCATACTTTATCTGCCCCTGCTGCAAGCCGAATGGAGAGAAAGCCGAGCGAAACGCTCCCTCTCTAGTGAGAAAATATTACGTCCGGAATCCGCGCGTAGCTTTACATGCGGACTCAATCCGGTGATGTGTCCCGATTTTTTTCCGCTTTATCAATTAACGGGCGAAGATAACGGGCGTCCAAAGATATTTCCCCGACCCGGCCGTAAGCGTCGATGGCGTGCGGACGTAAATACATTTCCCAGCGACCCGCCGTAAGCATCGTTGGAATCGCGGAGGAATTTAAAAGAAATATATTTAGGTTTAGGGTTAGTTTTTTCAGCAAAATGAGCTCAAGAGAAATAGAAAATCTCATTTCCTTTTACAAAAGAATGGAAGCGTTGAAATAACAACCATTTTAGGCGAGGATGTATTAAATAGAAATTCATCATGCTTCTCGTGCATTTTTTTACGGTTTGTTAGTGATATTCTTGTTCATGCGAATAAAATATGTTCATTACATCAATTAGAAAATTTGGATGTTTTTTTGTCGAATTTTTATTTTGAGTGTTATTTTGCATCACGTACTGTACCTCTTTGGAGGAATTACTATTTTTGATAGTTTTTTCCAATTTATTTTTCCAACTTCTTATGATTATGTTTAGGGCATTCCAAAGGAAGCATTTGATTGTAGTTTGGGTGATTTTGGGTGGGTATTTTGCATCTGTATTTTTATGCACTTTGGAGGTACAGATCATTTTTGAGTTTTTTCCAGTTTTTTGCCAATTTCTTATGATTATGTTTAGGGCATTCCAAAGGAAGCATTTGATGGTAGTTTGGGTGATTTCTGGGTGGTATTTTGCATCTGTACTCTGTGTACCTCTTTGGAGGGTACAGATCATTTTTGACCTTTTTTTCTAGTTTTTTTTGCCAATTTCTTATGATTATGTTTAGGGCATTATAATGGAAGAATTTTGAGGAAATTTGGGTGGTTTCTGGGTAGTATTTTATCACTCTGTGCTTTGGAGGTGATCATTTTTGATTTTTTCAGTTTTTTTGCCAACTCCTTATGATTATGTTTAGGGCATTATAATGGAAGCATTTGATGGCAGTTTGGATGATTCAGGGGTTTAGCATCAGTACTCGTGTACCTCTTTGGAGGAATTCTGATTTTGATAATTTTTTGCAGTTTATTTTGCCAATTCTTATGATTATGTTTAGGGCATTCTAAAGGAAGCATTTGATGGCAGTTTGAGTGATTTTGGGTGGGTATTTTGCATCTGTACTCTGTGTACCTCTTTGGAGGGTACAGATCATTTTTTTTTTTAGTTTATTTTGCCTGTTTATTGAGATTATGTTTAGGGCATCTCAATGGAAGCATTTGATGGCAGTTTGGATGGTTTAGGGTTGGTATTTTGCATCTGTACTCTATGTACCTCTTTGGAGGGTACAGATCATTTTTGGCAGTTTTTTTCCAATTTTTTTGCCAATTTCTTATGATTATGTTTAGGGCATTCCAAATGAAGCATTCGATGGCAGTTTGGATGGTTTTGGGTGGGTATTTTGCATCTGTACTCTGTGTACCTCTTTGGATGGTACATATCATTTTTTTGCGGTTTTGCCAATTCCTTATGATTATGTTTAGGGCATTCCAAAGGAATCATTTGATGGCAGTTTGGGTAATTTCTAGATGGTATTTTGCATATGTACTTTGTGTACCTCTTTGGAGGGTACAGATCATTTTTGACAGTTTTTTTTCTTTTTTTTTGCCAATTTCTTATGATTATATTTAGGGCATTCCAAAGGAAGCATTTGATGGCAGTTTGGATGGTTTTGGGTGGGTATTTTGCATCGTACTCAGGTACCTCTTTGAGCTGGATCATTTTCCTTTTGTAGTTTTTTTGCCAATTCCTTATGATTATATTTAGGGCATTCCAAAGGAATCATTTGATGACATTTTGGGTGATTTCTGGGTGGTATTTTGCATCTGTACTCTGTGTACCTCTTTGGAGGGTACAGACCATTTTTGATAGTTTTTTTCTAGTTTATTTTGCCAACTTCTTATATGATTATGATTTAGGCATTCCAAAGGAAGCATTTGATGGCAGTTTGGGTGGTTTTGGGTGGGTATTTTTTATCTGTACTCTGTGTACCTCTTTGGAGGGTACATATTATTTTTGGCATTTTTTTACAATTTTTTTTGCCAATTTCTTATGATTATGTTTAGGGCATTCCAAAGGAAGCATTTGATGGCAGTTTGGATGGTTTTGGATGGGTATTTTGCATCTGTACTCTGTGTACCTCTTTGGAGGGTACAAATCATTTTTGACCTTTTTTTTCTAGTTTATTTTGCCAATTTCTTATGATTATGTTTAGGGCATCTCAATGGAAGCATTTGGAGGCAGTTTGGATAGTTTCTGGGTGATTTTTTGCATCTGTACTCTGTGTACCTCTTTGGAGGGTACTGATCATTTTTGATAGTTTTTTCCAGTTTTTTTTGCCAATTTCTTATGATTATGTTTATGGAATTATAATGGAAGCATTTGGAGGAAGTTTGGATGGTTTTGGGTGGGTATTTTGCATCTATATTTTCTAACATATTTTTGTATTTGTTTGGCGTAAATTGATGACCCAAATTTGGGAAACTCCAGCTCGTTGAATGAACGGGCATTATCTATCTTGTGTATGCACATCAAATTGGTGAAGGAATTTAACTCGAGCTCCACAATCAATCTGAAGCAGTGGCGATGATGGATATTATTGCGAAAATATTTTGATGCATGACATTATCAATTTTGTATTTAGCTAGGAGATTTTGACTACGTTTGTAGCTCTTTAAGCAATAGTGATTGAGTTAATCCCCGAGGACATTGTAATCATTTTGTACCGATAAATATGTGTAATAAATAATAGATCATTTATTGCCTTTTTTCTATTTATTTTGCCTGATACTAGAAATAATGTTCATTACATTCTTGTTTAGGCAATTTGAAAGCTATTTGGATGACTTCTGGGTGGTGCAGATCATTTATAGCCTTTTTTCCAGTTTTTTTTTTGTCTGCTTCTTATGCTTATGTTTAGGGCATTCCAAAGGAAGCATTTGGAGGCAGTTTGGGTGATTTTGGGTGGGTATTTTGCATCTTGTACCTCTTTGGAGGAATTGAGATAATTTTGACCCAGTTTATTTTGCCAATTTCTTATGATTATGTTTAGGGCATTCCAAAGGAAGCATTTGATGGCAGTTTGGGTGGTATTTTGCATCTGTACTCTGTGTACCTCTTTGGAGGGTACAAATCATTTTTGATAGTTTTTCCAGTTTTTTTTGCCAATTTCTTATGATTATGTTTAGGGCATTATAATGGAAGCATTTGGAGTAAGTTTGGTTGGTTCTGGGTGGTAATTTGCATCTGTACTCTGTGTACCTCTTTGGAGGGTACAGATCATTTTGACCATTTTTTCCAGTTTTTTTCTGCCAATTTCTTATGATTATGTTTAGGGCATTATAGAAGCATTTTGATGGCGGTTTGGTGATTTCGATAGTAATTTTGCATCGTACTTTCACGTGTACCTCTTTGGAGATGCTGATCATTTTAACGATTTTTTTCGCTTTTTTCCAATTTCTTATGATTATGTTTAGGGCATTATAAGCATTTGGGCGGTTTAGGTATCTTTGGGTGGTATTTTGCATCAGTACCTCTTTGGAGGTAGATCATTTTGACCTTTTTTAGTTTATTTTCAATTTCTTATGATTATATTTAGGCATCTCAATGGAAGCCTTTGGAGGCGCTGGATAGTTTGAGTGTTTTTTTTTATCTGTATCTTTGGAGAATTCTGAGATCATTTTTTTTTTTTGCCAATTTCTTATGATTATGTTTCAAATAAAAGCATTTGGAGGCGGTTTGGATGGTTTTGGTGGGTATTTTGCATCGTACTCAGTACCTCTTTGGAGGTACATATCATTTTAAGCTTTTTCCATTTTTTTGCCAACTCGTTATGATTATGTTTAGGGCATTATAATCGAAGCATTTGATGGCAGTTTGGGTGATTTCTGGGTGGTATTTTATATTTGTACTCTATGTACCTCTTTGGAGGGTACATACCATTTTTGACAATTTTTTTGCAGTTTATTTTGCCAACTTCTTATGAATATGTTTAGGGCATTCCAAAAGAAGCATTTTATGGCAGTTTGGATGGTTTCTGGGTGATATTTTGCATAGTACTCTTGTACCCTCTTTTCATTTGATCATTTTTCCAGTTATTTTTGCCAACTCCTTATGATTATATTTAGGTATATAATGGAAGCATTTGATGCGATTTGGGTGGTTTCGGATGGTATTTTATCTAGTACATCTTTGGTACATACCATTTTTGACAGTTTTTTTGCAGTTTATTTTGCCAACTTCGTATGAATATGTTTAGGGCATTCCAAAGGAAACATTTTATGGCAGTTTGGATAGTTTCTGGGTGGTATTTTGCATCTGTACTCTGTGTACCTCTTTGGAGGGTATAGATCATTTTTGATCATTTTTTCCAGTTTTTTTTGCCAATTTCTTATGATTATGTTTAGGGCATTATAATGGAAGCATTTGGAGGCAGTTTGGGTGGGTGTGTATTTTATATCATCTACTGTGTACCTCTTTGGAGGTGAATCATTTTGATTTTCAGTTTATTTTGCCAACTTATGATTATGTTTAGGGCATTCCAAAGGAAGCATTTGATGATAGTTTGGGTGGTTTTAATGGTATTCTCATCTCATGTCTCTTTGGAGGGTACAGATCATTTTTGACAATTTTCCAGTTTATTTTAAATTAAATTAAAATTTGGAGTTGCCCCTATTATTGATATATCACTCATATTATTCATTAAGTACTTAGTATTTTTAATCACATCAAGTTAATGAATAATTGAGTTAAAATATGTTAAATTTAAATGATTCGAAGCTATCAAAATATATTGTATGATCATTCTTTTATTCTAATAGAGATGGTGCCATTCATTTTTTCTTGCTTTACGAGCAAATAAAATTTATTATTGACAAAAATAAATTTTAAAGACATTAATTTTATTAATTATCTTTATTTAGAGATTAAAATTGATCCAAAATAAACTTGGTTTAAAAAATTTAAATTTAAGAATAATTTTAATCAGTTTAAGTTAATTATCGATCAATTAACTCAATTTTCAATTCAATTTAACTCGAAAATCCCCACTCCATAATGTATTAATCATTATCATCATAATCAATATCAACCCTAATGTGACACCATAAATTCACAACTCATAAATATGTTCAAAGTGAGAAAAACTATGACAAGTTAAGCACCAAGCAATACCCTAATAAATACAACTACTAATCAACATTTAGCTCATAATCAGAAATATAAAAAATATATATAGCTGCAACAAACCACACTACTTAATTAAATCATCACAAATATAACTACACTGCAAATCAACTGAATATATTTAGCAATCATTAATCATAAAACAAACAACACAGCCATTTCCAGGAGCAAAAAACCTAAGCATTCATTTAAAGGGTACTTCAGTGACTCTTAATATTTGATCTTCATCGTTGTTCTTTTATTTTGAAAGGTAATTTTTTATATCCATCTCATAGGCTGAACAGAATTATCAATCATCACTCTCAAATATAAATAGATCCATGAAAATATGCGAGAATCACTCTTTATGGCAAGGAAATGCTCAATATTCAAGTAGATTATTAATAGATCAGGATTTATAGTTTTTTTTTCTTCATTTTTTTATTTATATTCGTACTCAAATCATCTAGATTGTATTACATAGCACAAAAAAAAAAGTTTTTAGACTCAAGTTAATATGAATTTTACATGGTAACGCATGAATTCTGAATATCACATAAACTTAATGACTTTCTTTCTACAAGGTTCCAAATTTCTTCAATGAGCAACTGATATAAATATATATATTTCATGAACCAATTGCATTCTTTATTAATTCCACAAGCACTCTATTAAACAAGGAGGACGACACTGAAGCTAAAATGAAGGAAGAAGGTAAGAAAACACTAAATCATAGAACAGAGGAATCAAACACTAAAACTAACAGCTATTAAACTTACTTGTTCACCTCCATTCCCAGTCATCTTCTTCTTCTCTGTAGTGTGACTTCCAGGGCTGAGGAAATAGTAGAGAGGATGAGTTCCCTCCCATTGTTCTCTTCACCTTGCTTGAAGAAGAGCTCTTGGATTTAGCTTTGGGAGCTTCAGTTGGAAGGAAATGACGAATCTATAGCTTTTATAATAAAAAAATAGCTAACAACAATCATAATCCCTAATGGCCAGTAATCACTAATTTAATTTTCTGCATTAGTTTTATGCATTCTGCTGGGTAACATTTATTTTATGCAAACGGCTGCATTAACTTTATGCATTCTGCTCATAACAAAATGATCATACCATAAAAAATGATTTTAAATATAGATTTCATTGAAGAGTACAGCCCCCAAATATCAACCCAGAGTAAGATATCAGTGAAATAAAACTATATGAGATGAGAGAAGAGAAGTTAAAAAAAGTAGAGTAATATATCATCCCAGGTCCATGCACTTCAACAAAAAATAGCTAAGTCTTCAAAGCCACCTAACAGATGCATTAAACAAAATCCTATATCAAACAAAATAATATTGTTCTCACTTTGGCTTCATCAGTAAAACGTGCTGTAATATTATCGAACACATTTCTTACAGTGGTAGGCCTGCAACTCGAAGTTATCCTTTTCCCAGACATGATAAACTTCAAAAGAAAAGAAAATTCGATGGGTCAAAATGATCGTACCCTCCAAAGAGTTACATAAATGATGCAAAATACCACCCGAAACCATCAAACAATCTCAAATGCTTCATTTTGGAATGCCTAAACATAATCATAAGAAATTGGCAAAAAATTGAGAAAAAACAAAAATGATGCATACCCCTCAAAGAGGTACACAGTCTGAACAAAATACCAACCCTAAACCATTCAAGCGCCATCAAATGCTTCCATTGAGATGCCTAAATATAATCTCAATAAGCAAAATAAGGGAAAAAAAGATCAAAATGATCTACCCTCCAAAGAGGTACACAGTGAGATCAAAATACCACCAGAATCCTTCCAAACAATCTCCAAATGCTTCCATTGCATGCACATAATCATAAGGCGTTGGCAAAATAAGCGCAAAAAATTGTCAAAATGGTCTGTACCCTCAAAGAGAGGTACAGTCTGCATTAAACCGAAATCATCTAAAGCGCCATCAAATGCTTCCATTATAATGCCTACATAATCATAAGGAGTTGGCAAAAAAAATTAGAAAAAGCGTCAAAATGATGCACTCTCAAAGAGGTACAGTCTGATGCAAAATACACCACAAAACCACCAAGCGCCTCCAAGTGCTTCCATTATAATGCCTAAACATATTCATAAGAAAAGCGGCAAAATAAACTAGAAAAAAAGGTCAAAATGATCCCCCTCAAAGAGGTACAGTCTGCAAAATACCCACACCACATCAAATGCTTTCCTTTGGAATATAATCATCATAAAGTTGGCAAAATAAACAAAAAAACTATCAAAATGGTGCACAAAAGTACAGTCTGATCAAAATACCACCAAACCGCCATCAAATGCTTCCATTATAATGCACAAACATAATCATAAGGAGTTGGCGGAAAAATTGTCAAAATGATCGTACCCTCAAAGAGATACATAGAGTACAAATACCCCAGAAACCATCAAACTTCCTCTAAATGCTTCCATTATAATGCCCAAACATAATCATAAAATTGGCAAAAAAAGCGAAAAAAAAGGTGGTGCACTCCATGGGGTACCACAAAGTCTGAGCAAAATCCACCCAAAATCAGCCATCAAATGCTTCCATTATAATGCCTAAACATAAGGAGTTGGCAAAAAAATTGAAAAAAGCGTCAAAATGATCTCCTCCAAAGAGGTACAAATCTGATACAAAATACCACCCAAAACCATCCAAAGTGCCTCAAATGCTTTTTTTTTGGAATGCCATAATCATAAATTGACAAAAAAAGCTAGAAAAAAATCGATAAAATGATCGTATCCTCAAGAGGTACAGTCTGAAATACCAACCCTAAACCATCCAAAGCGCCATCAAATGCTTCCATTGAGATGCCAAACATAATCTCAATAAAGGGCAAAATAAAGCGAAAAAAGCTCAAAATGATCACGTACCCTCTAAAGAGGTACCAGTACATATGCAAAATACCACCGAAATCCAAACATCTCCAAATGCTTCCTTTGGAATGCCCTAAACATAATCATAAGAAGTTGGCAAAATAAACTGGAAAAAAAGGTCAAAAATGATTTGTACCCTCCAAAGAGGTACACAGAGTACAGATGCACTAAAGAAATCACCCAACTGTCATCAAATGCTTCCATTATAATGCCTAAACATAATCATAAGGAATTGGCAAAAAAATTGCAAAAAAGGCCAAAATGATGTACTCAAAGAAACGATCTGATCAAAATACCCATCCAAAATCATCCAAAGTGCCATCAAATGCTTCCATTATAATGCCCTAAACATAATCATAAGGTGTTGGCAAAAAAAATTGAAAAAAAGCACAAAATGATGTACCTCAAACACAGTACAAATGTAAAATACCAATCCTAAACCATCAAAGCTGATCAAATGCTTCCATTGATGCTTACATAATCATAAGGCAAAATAAGCGGAAAAAAAGGTCAAAATGATATCTCCAAAGAGGTACACAGTAGATAAATCTCCAGAATCACTCTCAAATGCTTCCAATTTCTGATGCCTCATAATAATGAGGCGTTGGCAAAATAAATTGGAAAAAAAAGGTCAAAATGATGTACCTCCAAAGAGGTAAATCTGACATATCATTGAAACCATTTAAAGCGCCATCAAATGCTTCCTCGAGATGCCTAAACATAATCTCAATAAAAGGCAAAATAAATTGAAAAAAAGGTCAAAATGATCATCTCAAAGAGATGGAATCTGAAATGTAAGCATCAAATTGTTTACATTTGAATATATCTGAACATAATCTCAAGAAAGCAAAAAAGAGCCAAAGTTATGTACCCTAGAATGCAGAGAGTCTGAGATACAAAATAACATATAAAAAATAATCTTTCAGGGTGAGAAGAATAGAGTAAACCTAAATTCATTCAAGTTGAATGCATGTAAATACTCATGTAGTCTATCATTTTGATTTCTTTATATCGAAAGAGGCGTCGATCTAAGCTAGAGAAAAATCCTTCATTGAAAAAAACCTAAGCATTACACGTGAGGAATGTCGAGCGCGGTAATGTCGTTCTTCTTCTCCCACTTTTGAGATGGGGTCAGAGGAAATGTATTTATCCGTGGATTATCATATCGACGTTCTTGGGTGAAGGGAAATGTCTTTCAATATTATCTGCTCGTTAAGAAAAAAAAACTAGGATACGATCATTGTGGATTGGAGTCTGTAAAAGCTACGTCGGACTGTATTCTCTCTCTAGTGGGGTTTGTCTCTTTTAGAAATCACAAGCACAAAAGGTCCTCTCCCTCTATTTCCTTCTTTTTTCATCCGTCTCTGGCCAGGGAGCACTTCGAACGAACTCCTTCCCTCGCCTCCATTCCAACCGAAAGCTCCAGCAGCTATTCCGCAACTCCACACGCGAGCGCAAGCCTCGCTGCAAGCCTCCTCCCTTCCTCTCGACCGACTGAATCTCTGGATCAAAACACAGCCGCGCAGTGCCGTCCCAATATCTCCACAGAGCTTTGTTTTACCTCCCTCTCGCAATCCTCTACACGGAAACCCCAGCCGAACGGACTCCCATCCCTCCTCTTCCACCCAAAATTTGGCGACGGGATGTTGGTGATCGAAACCATCATCTTTCTACCCCTGTCGTTCTGCTGCTGCCTGAAAAAGAGAAGGTGGACGTCGCGAAGGAGACTCTCATCTTTCCCTCAACCGCCCTTCACGCGCTTCTACATGTCTAAATCCCGTAAGTCCGTGGACTCCGCGAAGGTGACTCTCGTCTTTCCCTCCAGCACCCTTCGCGCGCTTCTGCTTGTCTAAATCCCGTAAGTCCGCCTACCAAGAGGATTTGCTAAATCTGGGATTTAAGGAAAAATGGAGGAGGGCGGGAGTACTACTTCATCCGACCTCCTTACGTGGGCCGTATGGGATCGGAGATTTCGGGAATGAGGCCATTCAATTCTTGGGTTGGCTCCATTCTACCGGCTGCTGTTTGGCAAGTTTTACCCCTTGTTCTTCCCGGAAGTCCAATGAAGATGGATCACCTTGTGCTAGCCAGGACGCAAATTGTGGCAACACTTTTCTTATCTCTCTCGAAGTGCTTGTCAAAGACGATTTACTCATGGAGGATGAACTTCCAGATCCCATGGATGTGGAAAAGGTTCAGTACACAACTGTTGCGCATTTAAAAGATCCTTTAATAACTAAGGCTGCTGAGAGACTCACAATAAGTCAAGAGGATCTCAAGCGCCAGTTTGAAAGTTTTTGCAAAGATCCTACTATCTCGTGTTGGCTTGAACATGCGACACTTTTTGCTGCAATTGATCATGGTGTCATGTATTTTCATGGGATGAGTGGCCTGATTCTCTCAAAAATTGGCATCTTGGGGCTTTGGAAGAGATTCATCAAAGCAACAAGGATTTTATCTCTATATTTATAGCTCAACAGTTTTTATTTCAAAAGCAGTGGAGGGAAATACACAGTCATGCACATAAGTTGGGAATTAGTATTATAGGTGACATGCCAATTTATGTTGGTCATCATAGTGCAGATGTATGGGCAAACAAAAGGTCATTTTTATTGAACAAGGGAGGCTTCCCAATCCTGGTTAGTGGCGTTCCTCCATATGCCTTCAATGAAACTGGTCAACTATGGGACAGGTGGAAGACTTTATTGTGTTCAATAGAGCTAATGCGTAGAACATCACGATCGTAGTGTTGCAAGACACTGGCCGTTATGCTTAGTAGAGCTGACGGGAAGGTCAAATAACTCTTGATGTAGCCCCCTACGTGGGGAAGACGTCGGGAGGCTGCCGAAATTTTGAAATGACGGGAGATTTAAACAAGATTAAATAAAAGTGTTGATGAGTTTAAATTAAACTTATTTGAGAATAATAAATCAAAGAATACATCTATATATATGCTCTTTTTATGCATGTGTTTGAAAATCACGTTATGCTCAGTATAGATAACGGGTAGAAGACCACGATTGTAGTATCGCAAGACGCTAGCCGTTATGCTCAGTAGAGCTGTCGGGAAGGTCAAATAGCCCAATCGACTCTATCTGAGGAGGCTTTAAAATTCAAATTGATATGGGACTTGAAGATGATTAATTAGATTTCAATTGAACATGAATTAAATTAGAACTAAACATTAAATGAAAATCCAAAGTTGGAATTTAAGTGCTTTAAATTTAAGAATGAAAGAAAATTTACTAAATTCAAAATTAGAAGCAATCACCAAAGGCTTGAAGAAGTTAAAGAATCTCTTCCCAAATCATGAACAAAATTTCCTTATGCTTAGAATTCTCAGAATGTTTAGAGGAACTGAATAAATTGGAGTTACAATAAACTTGAAGGCCCATCAACTTGATGCCTCATATACAAGCAAAAGTAATATAAATTACCTTGTCAACAAATATGTATAAAACCTTTCAATAGTCACTTGTTACTTCATTGTGAGATGAATAAAAAATGGCCTAAATAATTTAAACGGGATTCATGATGACTTTATAAGCTCGTCAACAAACACGAGCAGAGCCCTATTTAAGTTTGAGAATCCAGTGAATTTGTAACTAAATGCAAAAGAAAACATATATTATTTCAATTGATTGAACAAGAGCTGAAATGCCATATGCCATTGAATCTGCAATCCACATATACAGGTGAACAGAAGGCGTTAAGCTTCAAATTAAATATCACATGTACTACAAGACTAATATTCTTGCAAATATTGTGTCTAAAAGTCTAAATGAATGCTTAAGTGGAATAGAACATGCATTTTGAAGTAATATCACACTTGATTCAAATGCTTCAAAATATGCGCAAATGCTTGAATGAATTAAATTCACCGCACAAATTGCAAAGCAGACTCACTCAAATCAAGTGCTTTAGATTTTATGCTAGTACTCAAATTAGATAATTTATGCATATATTATATGATAATTAAAATATGCACAAGTGCTTCAAAAGATGCTAAATTCTTTAAAGGTTCATATGAACACTTGAATTTAATCCCTGCATGGGCCTGACACTATGCTGAATGCATAAACTTAGTATCTGAGGTTAGGTCTACAGACTAGGTCCAGGTTAAAAAAACTTAATGATGTTATTATAGTTTTCTCCACTTGAGAAATTTTTTGAGAAACTAATTCTGTCATATAATAGTATAATGATGAAGCTCCTAACTCCCCAATGATAGTTGAGTTGATTGAACATATCAATTAGAGGGTCATAATTATCAAAAATATCTAAGATATTTATATTCAATACTCTCAAATTCAAAATCATCAAAATATAAATCTAGATGTGATCCTCTATTATTAAATTAATAGAGTCGATAGATCTTGAATAATAAACTAAATGATTAAGCAGACTTATATCTCCCCAATGATGGCTGAGTTGATTGAGAATATCAACCATATGGGTCATAATTATCAAAAATATCTAAGATATTTATATTCAATACTCTCAAGTTCAAAATCCTCAAAATATAAATCTAGATATGATTCTCTATTATTAAATTAATAGAGTCGACGCGATCTAAAATAATAAACTAAATGATCAAGCAGACTTATATCTCCCCAGTGATGACTGAGTTGATTGAAGATATCAACCGGAGGGGTCATAATTATCAAAAATATCTAAGATATTTATATCCAATATTCTCAAATTGAAAATTCTTAAAATATAGATATAGATTTGATCCTCTATTACTAAATTAATAGAGTTGATAGGATCTAAAATAATAAATGAAATGATCAAGTAGGCCTAATTCATCAATGATGGCTGAGTTGATTGAGAATATCAACTCGATGGGTCATCATTATAAAAATATTTAAGATATTTATATTCAATATTCTTAAACTTAAAATTCTCAAAATATAAATATAGATCTGATCCTCTATTATTAAATTAATAGAGTCAACAGGATCTGTAATAATAAACGAAATGATCAAGCAGACTTTTATATCTCGATGATGGCTGTGTTGAATGGAGATTTCAACCGAAGGGGACACTTACCATTAAAATACACTTGTAAGCTCAAAACAAATTAATCTAAATTAATTATCAATATAAATATAAAAGCAGACAAATCATTAAGCTCAAAATGACTAAATAAAATTCATAATCTAAAAACTTAATGTAAAAAATAACATCCACCTTCCATAATTGTTTATCATAGGTGAAAAATTAAGAAAACTCAAGCTCACGAAGGAGTCAAAGTCAAATCAAGTATTCCACTATGTTCACTCTCAATCAATCTCATGCCGGTAGTATGTGTCCTCGGCGCATGACTTGGCAATAGGTTCCATATGATGATTAACCAGTCCACCAGTGATTGTCATCACATGACACTATTATATTATGATCACGACTGTAGCCCGTATGTTTCCCAATGACTCCATACCTTGAGTTGTGAACTATAGGAAGCACTTGATAGGGCAAAAAGCTCTATGTTAACTAAAGTGGACTTAAACTTGTCTTCTTAGATAAACACCACCCCAAGTCTACAAGGTTCCCTGGGCGACACAAAGTATGGTCATCAAGTTGGGTTGGCTACCTCTATGACTAAGTAGACTAGGGACCACGGCATGGGATGGAACCATGAGATCTTAATCGTGCATCATTCCCCAACCATCTACTTTAAGTTAAAATGATAAATTTCATAAGTTTATAGTTTTATACTCCACATGCTGCTACTATACGCTATGCATTTAGGGATCTAATGACTAACCTTAATTGAAAGTTCTCTCTCATTATTGAGAGGGGTAATTAACTATTGGTGCTTGCGCCTATATGAAATCTGGAATCAGATCTAAAGCCCTCACAAAATAAGGGTGAAATCTCTAAGTAGTGCTTATCTACTATTCCATCTACTGTCTGAAAATTTAACTAACATAAATCATACTCTCTTCATCGAGAGGTCGGTGGTGAATTTTTGGAGCCCACAAATTTCTGGTGACTCCGCTGGGAATATATTTTTCTTTCCATCTTTGGCTAGTTGAATCTAAGCTAAACTAAATATAAATCTAATTGAACCAAATTGATGATACCAAACCACTCCAAATGGTCATATGAACTTAACCCAACCTTTGGTTTGACCCAATTTGAGCAATTGGTTAACTTGACCCAAGTTAACCCATTTTGACCTAAATGGGTCAACATAGGCCAAATGATATCAATAAAGTCTAAATTCATTGAAAAATCATACAACCAAATTTCAAACTATTCCAAATCTGCCCAAATTGAAATCAAAACCAAATGACCATTTTACCCCTAGGTCAAAGGGTAACATATGGCCAATTCTACTTGGAATTTGATCAAATCTTTTTCATGGCCACTTGACACCCTCTTAGTGGATTAAATGTACACTAATAAGAGTGGTGCACATGAATCAATGGGTTTGGGTCAGCCATGACCCAACCCATGGCCATACCGACCACTCAATGGAAAATTTTCCACATGGAATCCCTCACACCCTCATTTAACACATGGGCAACTCCTCCACTACACTCCTCTGCCAAAATTGAATCACATGGCACCCCTAAAAGCTTAACAAACCCATTCCAAGTGATCAATTTGATAAAAATGACATGTAAGCTCATGACCGTCTGATTCAAGTAGGGGGAAGATATACTCCCCCTAATTTCATTCCAATTGACATGACTTACTGTCGATTGTTCCCTAGGAACTCAGAGGAAGAATTGTTAAGCTCTCCCAAGCATTATTAAGCATGATTGAATTCTCCATTTCTCGATTTGCTTAAGTCAAAAATAGGGGAGGACAGTGAGAGTGTCAACTTGCTCAATTCTCCATAGAAGTCTAATTTCTCTTGCAAGCACCATCAAGGAATCAAGTTGAGCTCATTCAAAACAAATCCCAAGAAACCAAGCCACGGGAAGGAGGAGTTAGACCAAAGTCGCAAGCTATTGAAGCTCACTTTTGTCAATAGGAAGATCCACTTCACCTCAAGCCTTCAAACCTTCAACAGGGCTTCGTCTCCACTAGACGAAGCTACCTCAACGGTTAGGAGCATTGGTGATAGCCTCCGGTGAGGTATGCTTCAAAACTGAGCTTAGGGAGAATTTTCTTTGGTCCTTTATGAAGGGAAGTGTCATCCCAATTGAAATTGACCATTGGATGTTCTTCCCCACACCTCTTAATGGTGTGGGTTGAATCCTAGCTCAATCTAAGCTCAAGTGAGCTCCGATCAAGCCATGGAGGATGGGCTCTCGTCTCTTACGGTGAGGGGTGATGAATGGACCGTCCATCCCACATATTTTGGATGGATGGTTCTGATTAATCTGATTAGATCTAATGATTTTATCCCTTTAGATCTGCGAGTTTAATCTGCGATATTTGATTGGGGTCAAGAAGAAAATGCTTGTTAGCACCGTATGACATTTGATGACTACTAAAATAACCAATCCGCCATGCCACATGGGCGGCGTGCGTGGCATTAATTAGTTATATAATTAGAGGATTTAATGACCTTAATCATTGAAACTTTAAAAATACAGAACTAAATGTAAAAAAATTAAAAAAAATATAAATGAGGGCTCATTTTAAAGATAATTCAGTGAGGAATTATATAAAATTATTTCTAATTGATTTTGAATAGTGAATTTTTCTTAATTTAGGTTTATTTAATATCTTAATAATCATAATTACTCCCTAATCATTTCATTAATTAATTCCAAACTTCTCAGGCATATTTAGTGGGATGACCTCTACCTCCCCTAATTTTCTTGGAATTTATTAATGAGCTAATTAGGAAAATCAATTAATGAATCTCTAATCACTCTCTTAATATAATTAAAGGTAATTAGGCATGTGAACATCAGTTTAATCATTTAATTAAGATAATTAAATATTGTTTAAGTGAAGAGGAGGTTTATGGAATAATTTTGGGATATTTTCCTTAAGTTATTCCCTAAGCCTCCTTTCTTTCTTAATCCAAGCCTAATTAAGGATTAATCCACTAATGATCTACTTAATTAGCTTAATCAAATTTTCAAAATCAATCTAAAATTAGTCAATCCTTTGCTGGGTAGATCCTTAGGTGTTCAAAAGCCTAAGGTAAATTTAAGGAAATCATTTCCAACCCACATATGTGGGAAGGTTATGAAAGTACTTAATTAAACCCTTTAGCTTAATTAATCAATAATTATGAGTCAATTACATTAGACCCCTTTCTTTCTTAGGAGCATTGCTAATTTAAATTCCATGTGATTGTATGTCATATGTTGTCTCATAATTGTTTGAATAATTATGTTAAGGAGGTGTAGGTAAGGGGTAATTAATTGATTTAATTCACATATTAACCTAAGCAAAATATAAAATCATCTTAATGGTTCTAAAAATTAAACTAAAACAACACACACATGTGGGGGATGGGTTAGGACCAGCAAATCTTTTTTACATTTTCTAAAATCAAATCAAACTCAAAATCAAAACAAAATCTCTTTAAACAACTTTGATTCATTTTAAATGCTCTTATTCCATAGGATTGTCTTTATTAATTAGGGTGAATGAAGTTACATGCTTACATAACTTTATTTCTTTCCTTTCTAAATATTGTGTCATATGAAATCATGCATTCATGTACCTTTTAAAAATCAAATTAAAATGAAATATTTTCTTTATATCAAATTGCATGTTTTTGGCTAATAAGAATATGAATGGCTATTATCACTATTAAATCAAAATTATTTTCAAAACTATAAATCAAAGATTATAAATAAAGTTATGCTACTTATAATTACTTATAAGCTTGCATGTGAGTATAATATAAGATGTGCATTGTGTGACTTTCTTCTCTTCTCTTTTTAGTTTTGAATAGGATTTTAAAGTGTATAGTTCATTTGAAAAGAACACAACACTTGCTTAAATCTATTCTTATTCATTCATATATTATCATTTAAGAAGGACCTTCACATTTATACATGTAAATTACATAACCAAACAAACAAAAAATTTTTGCATGACTCTTTTTCCATTCATTTCTTTTTGTACATGCACATGTATTTATGAAAAGTGATATATTAGTGACAACAAGGGGGAAAAAAAAAAAAAAAAAAAAAAAACTCACTTATGTCTTTCATGTAAATGTGTATTTGATTAATGGATAAAAGTCTCTTTTCTTAACAAAATCATGGATCATGAAGCATCTAAATTTCTTAAACATCTCTTAGCATTCATCATTAAGGTTTGATAAATATTTTCATCTGCATGTATAGATATGCTTAGGATTCATCCATATGCATGTTACATATGTTGGAAAGACATAAAGGGTTGTGTGTTATGTGATAGTAATTCACTTTAATTAATCCAAGAATGCCTTTATTATTTGAATAGGTTGATTTAGAGTAAATCTAAACTTATGATTAATTAAAACATGTAATAAAATATTCACTAAATAAATAATCATTAATGAATCTAGAAATTACTTAAGGTAGGGAGGAAAAGAAGTTATCTTCTCTTTTTTCATTTTACAACATAGTAAGTGTAGGTTCATTCAAATCAAATCAAATCAAATAAAATTAACAAATCAAACTAAATCACTTAAATAGAAATCCACCCTCTAAGTTTTTTCACTTTTCACAGAAAACTTCAACTTAAAAACTAGCTAAGACATACCACACAAGCCTTAAATGACACACACATTAGGCTAGGTCACTATTTCTAGTCCTATGTTAGGGTGGTGCATCATTTAATGTCTGATTTTATTTTGTGATATAATATTTTAGTCTGGATGTTAGGGTGTATGTGCATAGACTGAATGGTAGGGTGATCTTAGTCTAACCATCATCTTCTTCAATGGATCACTTAAGGGGAGCTGTAATAAAAATATAAATACTTTTGTTGTGCAGGTTGCTTATACCCATAAGCATAATCTAAAAAAAGGCCAGGTGGACTTGGTTACCTATGTGTGGGGTGCTAAGTCCAATTTATTCATATACATGCTTGGGATTGTGTGGTTTGTTTAGCTAATCTCTATTTTATAGGTTTTAGTTAGATTTACTTTTCCCATTTTTATGTAATTTTACAATTAGGATTTGGAATGAATGTTATGGGGAGATTAGAATGAACATTGGTCATAAGACTATGTCTTAGGTACCATGTGAAGCCTTTGGAGCAACCACATTCCAACCAATAAAAAGAAGAAAAGAGCAATACGTAAGAAGAATGAATTCTTTTTTTATTATAATTAATTCATTTGTAATCTGAGTTGTATAAGGGTAGATCCTAATTTGTTTTGAGTTTGTGTGAGCCACCAAAGGCATTTTATTCTTTTTTGCTTATCTTTATAAATTATGTTTGTTTGTTGTGCATTAAGATGGCATATTTTTCTAATTTCTTCCTTGCTTTGATGAATGGCCTAGATGCGATTAGACTCTTAGAAAAAAATAATTTTCTATCAAACTAATCAATTTAAAATTAAAAATTAATAACTCATAACCTCACCTAAAGTCTAGGTTGTAAATCAAGATAAAAGATTTAGCAACCCCTTAGCTGAATGTTGTATGTTTTACATCATGCATCAAAAGCATCTTATTTCACTCTTGTTATGGAGGGCTTCCACCTTTGCCAAAGAATTTGGCTTGACCTTTGAGAGCCATGGTGGAAACACACCTCCTTTTTTGCTGATTTTGGCCCATAATCCAATTTCTCATGCATTGGGCATATGAATCCTAAAGCCTGTGTATAATTAATTATCTAAAAATGAAAATAAAATATAACAAAAATTTGTATTAGATTTAAGTCATTAATCATGCCTTACATGATCTAGTCTCTTAAAGAGTGTGTTTAATGACTTGGTCTCTTTCTAAATAAATAACAGCTTAGCTATCTTGCAAAAGCATAAGACTTGCCTACATATATTTAAAATCTTAGAAGGAGTTAGTTGGTGGCCACCCCCAGGCGATTGTAAGTCCAAACAGTCGGATGGTTTATCCTCTCTTATGGAGGTAAATCAAATACCCATTTTTACCTTAAATTTGGGTCATGCTTCGGCCTTCACCAAAGCTCCCTAGATTTAGGTTCAGAGGTTGTTACTTCCCTTTGTGGGCTAAAAGCATAAATCCTCACCTCTTAGGAATTTCTTGTGTTATGAAATTGTAAGTCCTAGATTTCTAATAAAAATTCAACTCAAATAAATAAATTACTTCAATTTCAAAAATGTAAAGCCCAACCATAAGATATTTTGGGATGCTTACTAGGCTTCCTATATCATAAGCATCCCTTATCTTCCTTTGGTTTTGATAATAACTCCCTCCTCTTGTGGTGAAAATTATTTTATACATCTCCACCTTCATCTATTTCCCTTTTCTTTTTGGTAAAAGAGGATGAATGAAAATAAAGATATATAAAATACGCCTTCTTGAGACCCCACAAAATTCCATAGATATTCTTATTAGGATGATCAGGTATGACATTGAGGAAAGGTGTACTATCTCAAGAGATAGATGTCACCACCCTACAATAGACATAATCACCTCAATAAGGACTCCTAAGGACTATGGGTCTTCGGAATGTACCAAAGATTCTTCCCCTACTTTACATGGAAAAGTAAAGTAGGGTTTATTTTAAACCGAGTTTGTTAAGTTTCCTACAAGGGCAAGCCAATATAGTTAATTACATCCCAAGGAATGGGATTCCTTAGGAATACTCTCGATTAAGGTAAATGATCATTATCTCTAAAGATTTCAAAAAGGTAAGACTATCAATTGATTGGTTTATTTTTAGAAAATCAAGTGGGATTGATCAAGAGGAGGGAGTTCTTATCAAAGCCAAATGAAAATAAGTAGGAGATGCTTAAAATACTTAGAAGCCTAGTAAGCATCCCAAACTATCCTATGGTTGAGCTTTATATTTTTAAAATTGAAACAATTTATTTGAGTTGAATTTTATTAGAATGCTAGGTCTTATAATTCCATGATATAAGGTCACGAAAATGCTTAAGAGGTGAGGATTTATGCTCTGCAAAAGGGAAGTAGTAACCTAAATCTAGGGAGCTTTGGCCAAAAGCATGACCTAAATCTAAGGCAAAATGAGTATTTGGTTTATCTCCAAGAGAGGATAAACCACCGACTATTGGACTTTGCACTGTGGGTGGCCAACTCCTCCTATGATTTTAAAACGTGTAGACAAGTCAAATGCTTTTGCAAGATAGCTAAGTTATTATTTATTTAGAAAGAGACTAAATCCTTAAACACACTCCTTAAGAGACTATATCATGTAGGGCATGCTTTAATGACTTAAATCTAATGTAATTTTTTCTATATGTTTTATTTTTATTTTAGACAATTGATTTGCCACGGGCTTTAGGATTCATATGCCTAATGCATGATAAATTAGATTATGAGAAAAATAAGGAGGTATGTTTCCACCATGGCTCTCAGTCAAGCAAGTTCTCTAGCAAAGGTGGAAGCCCCAATCAAGAGTGAAATAATATATTTTTATGCATGATGTTAGAAAAGTAAGACAACATCCAACTAAGGGTTGCTAATTCTTTTATCTTGATTTATAGCTTAAGCTTTAGGTGAGGTTATGAGTTATTTATTTTTAGTTTTGAGTTGATTAATTTGGTAGAAGATTTAATTTTTCCTAAGAGCCTAATCATCCTCTAGGCCATACATCAAAGCAAGAAAGAAACTAGAAAAGATGTCATCTTAATGCACAAGTTAAACAAACATCAATCAATTTATGAAACTAGTGCAAAAGAATAAAAGGTCATTTATGGTTGGCTCCCACCGACAAACCAAATAAATTGTGAGTTACCCTTATACAACCTAGATTATACAAATGAATAAATTATAATTAAGCAAGGAATTCATATTATGGGGTCTTCATTCTTTATTTCTTCTTTCTTCTTTTCTTCTTTCTTCTTTTGGGTCCTTCTTTTGCATGGTTGGAATGTGGTTGCTCCAAAGGCTTCACATGATACATAAGATGTAATTTTATAACCAATGCTTATTCTAATCCCCCATAATAACAATCATTCTAAAATCCTAATTATAAAATTACATGAAAAATGGGAAAAAGGAAATCTAACTAACACCTGCAAAATAAAGATTAGCCAAACAAATTGTAATCCCAAGCATGTATATATATGAATTGGACTTAACATCTCACACATGGGTAATCAAGTCCACCTGGCCTATTGGATTATTCTTAAGGGTATAAGCACCTGCACAATAAAAGCAATTATATATTTTTATTACAGTGCCCCTTAAGCACAATCCCCTACAGAGGATAATGATTAGATTAAATCATCCTGCCATTCATTCAATGCACATGCACCCTAACATCCAAACTAAAACATAATATCACAAAATAAAAGCAAACATTAAACCATGCACCTCCCTAACCTAAAGCTAGAAATGATGAATTAGTCTAATGTGTGTGATATTTAAGATTTATGTGGTATACTTAGCTAGGCTTTAAGGTTTAGGTTTTCTAAGCATGAAAATATTCAACTTAGAGGATGGTTTTAATTTAAGTTATTTAGTTGATTAGGGTTAATTTTATTTTGTACTTTGATTTGGTTTAAGTGAATCTTATAATTAATTACTAAGTTATAAAGAGAGGAAAAGAAAAGATAACTTCTCTTTCCTCCCTATCTTAAGTGATTTCTAATATAGATTCATATTTGATTCTTATTTTGTGAATGTTTTATATTGTATTTTAATTAATCTTAAGTTTAGATTTTCCCTAAGTAAACCTATTCAAAAAGAATGACATTTTAAGATTAAGTACAGTGAATTAATATCACAAAACACAAATCATTTCATTTCTTTCTCAACATGTGTAACATGCATATGGATGAATCCTAAACATATCTATACATGCAAATGAGAATGGTTAGCACACCTTAATGATGAATGCTAAGCAGTGTTACTTAAGAAATTTTGTATGCCTTATGATGCATGATTTTCATTAAGTAGAAAAGAGGAATTTCTTTTTATCCATTTTTATATGCACATTTATCTGTCTAAAAAGCATAAGTGAGTACGACGCCATTGTTAGCACTAGGGGTGTAAGGTACAAGATCTACTTAGGGCTATTTAATGCCTCACAATCCTGGGGTTGTCCAGCCTAACATACCACTTTTTTTAAATACATATGCATGTACAAAAGGAATGAATGGAAAAGAAAGATGCAAAAGTTTATTTATTTTTTTATGTAATTTATATGTATAAGTGTGGATGTTCTTCTTAAGTAATAACATAGGAATAAATAGGAAAGGATGTTAGCAAGTGTTGTGTTCTTTTCAAATGAACTATACACTTTGCCAAATCTATTCAAAGCTAAAGAAGAAGAAGAAGGACCACACTATGCATACCTTTATATTTCTCACATGCAAACTTATAAATAATCATAAGTAGCATTACTTTTAGTTTTGATAATTAATTTATAAGTTTTGAAAATAATTTTAGATTTAATTGTGATAATAGCCATTCATATTCTTACTTTAGCCAAAATATACAATTTGACATAAAGGAAACATTTCATTTTTATATTGATTTTCAAAAAGCATGAATGCATGATTTTCACATGGCATACACATTTAGCATATCTGGAAAGAAATAAAGTGATGGAAGCAATGTAAGTTCATCCACCCTAATTAATTCCTAAAGATAATCCTATGAATGATATTATTTAAAAGTAAATCAAATTTGTTTTAAAGAGAGTTTAAATTTTGTTTGAGTTAGATTTCAATTTGAGAAATGTGAGATGAGCTTGCTGGTCCTAACCCATTTTCATATGTGTATGATGCTTTAGTTTAATTTTTAGGTGATTAGATCAATTTTATGCTTTAGTTAGGTTAAGATGTCAATTAAGTTTATTAATTACCCCTTACCTATATCTCTTTAACATATTTAATGAAATAATTTTGAACCAATGATATGACATAAGATCACACAAGAAATTTAAATCAACAATGCACCTAGGAAAGAAAGGGCCTAATGCAATTGGCTCATAATTAATGATTAATTACACTTAAGGGTTTAATTTAAGTACTTTCATAACCCTTCCCACATATGTGGGTTGGATTTTGATTTCCTTAAGCTACTTAGGTTATTGAACACCTAAGCACCTACCCAAGATGGATTGATTAAGTTCTGGAATATTTTGAAAATTTTATCAAAGTAATTAAGCAAGTGATTAGGGGATTAGCCCTTAATTAAGTTTAGATTAAGAAAGGAAAGGGGTTTTGGGAATGGCTTAGGGAAAATTTCCCAAATCCATTCCATAAACCTCTTCCCTACTTAAGCAAGGCTTAATTAACTTAATAAAGGGATTAAACCACTGTTCATGTGCTTAATTATTCTTAATTACATAGAGAGAGTAATTAATGGTTCATTAATTAATCTCCCTAATTAACCCATCAATAAATCTCAAGAAAATTATGAGAAGTAGAAGTCATCCCCCTAAATGCACATGAGAAGTTTGAGATTAATCAGTAGGATAATTAGAGAGTAATTAGGATTATTAAGTTTTCATTAAAACCCTAATTCAAAAAATGTGGCTATTCAAAATCAAGTGAAATTCATTTTAGAATATTCTTCTTTGAACTACCTTTCCAATGCTTTTTATTTTGTATTTTTTATTTTTCTACAATTAGTTATGAATATTTGAAGTTTTCATGATTCTTAAGTATTTAATCCCTTAAATATATGGTTAATCTCATCGGCTCCACGTGGAGGCAGACGCGGCACGCATTTTCCATATGATGCGATGGGAGAGGCCACTTAAGTTGTCACATTGTAGTGCCGTGTCAGCGGCAGTGCTACGTGCTTTCTCCCCATCCATCCGATCTAAGATTGGACGACTGAGATCAAGCCCACAATTCTTAAGGAGGAAATCAAAGGATCCTTTTTGTCTTAATCATGGCTATCTATCCAAAACATGCAGATGGATGACCCATGATCCGTCACTGATCTTCTCTATAAAAGAGACATTCGTTCATTCTTTAGGGCAAGATCCGAGCTCGATTGAGCTCGAATTGAGCTCAAACTCAATGCACACCATCATTATGCAAGGGGGACACATCCAATGACTAACTTTGCTTGAGATGAAAATTCACTTCACAAAAGACCACACACTCTCTAGTTTAAGCTCGGGTTGAAGGCATACTCAGGATATCATCACCGGTGCTCAGTTTGATGAGAAGCTTCGCCAGTGGAGAAGAAGCCTATTTAAGATTTGAGGTGGTTTGGTGAGTGGATCTTCTATGACCAAGCTCTCCTTCAAATGGATTCGGTCTTGATCAAAGTCCCACCTCCCTTGCCTTTGTAGCTTAGAAGAAGCTTGGGATGAGTTTGACTATGCCTTTTGAGGGTGCTCAAAAGAGTAATTGGATTGGTTTTATGTATTGGCTAAGTTGAATTTCCTTGCTGCCTCCCCTATTTTCAGCTTGGAGAAACCAAGAATGGAGAAGTTGAATTGGCTCAAGGAATCTTGGAGAGCTCTGGGATGCAGCTCTGACTTCCTATTACTCATTCGAATGATAGAGATGTGAGTTGAAATGAAATTAGGGGGAGTATATCTCCCTGTTGAAGGATTGGACGGCTGCAAGCTCCTTTGTCATTTTGATCTAATTGACCTCCTTGAGTGGGTTTGTTAGGCCGTTTAGGTGGCATTGCATTCATTTTGGCCAGAGAGAGGTGGTGGAGGAGTGTCATCTGCTTGAAATGAGTGGAGGGAGGATTCTCATGTGCTCATTTTCATGGGGGTGGTTGGTTTTGACCTTGGGTTGGGTTTGGCTAACCCAAACCCAATAGGTCATGTGCACCATGTCTATTAGTGACCATTTTGTCCACTAAGAGGAAGCCAAGTGTCCATGAAAAGGAATTGCCCAAATTCCAAGTGGTTTTGATTTTAGGTTACCCTATGTCCTAGGGGTAAGATGGTCATTTGGCTTGGATTTTAATTTGAATATGTTCGGTATGATTGAAAAATGGGTTAGGCCAAGTTTCATTGAATTTAAAGTTGGTTTGGTATGATTTGGCTCATGTTGACCCATTTAGGTCAAAATGGGTCAACTTGGGTCAAGTTGACCAATTGGTCAAATTGGGTCAAAATCAAAGGTTGGGTCAAGTTCAAATGACCATTTGAAGTGTTTTGGCATCATCGGTTTGGTTCAATTTGATTTATATTTGGATTTGGTTCATTTGATTTCATTTAGGTCAAATGGGTCAAGTTGACTAATTTGACCCATTTGACCTATTTGGGTTAGGTCATGGGTTGGTTTATGTTTGGTTGATCATTTGAAATGGATTAGTATCTTTGTTTCCAATCAATTTGGTTTATATTTGGATTTGGCTCAATTTGACCCTTTAGGTCAAGTTTAGTTCAAAGCTAGTTAGGTCTAGTTAGCCAATTGGCTTTGGTCAAGTTCAACAATCATTTTAGAATGAATTTGACCCATTGGTTTCAATCAATTTGGCTTAGATCAAGTTTTGACACATTTTTGACTTTTTAGGTCAAGTTGGGCAATTTGGGTCAAGTGGCCAATTGGGCTAGGTTAGGCTCAAATGATGACTTGGTCAAGTTCAAACATTAGTCATGAATGAGTTTTGATCAATGGTTTTAATCAATTTGGCATATGGTGGATTTTGGCTAGTTTAGATTTTATTTTATCTAAGTGGTGACTTGGTCAACCCTTAGTTTGACCCAACTTGAGTGATTGATCATCTTATGATGATTGTTGCTCATAATGTGAGGCTTTGATGGACCAGTTCAAACCAAGTTGGTTAGGATTAGAATTTGGCTCATGAGGGGTACTTTAGGTCACTTTGGTTCAAGTGAGCATAAGTAGGTTAAATGGTTTGGTCAAATTGACTTGAGTTTGATTGAACTCACATATGGACTTATGATTGAAATATAAATCCATTTGCAAGTGATTTGTAGTCAAATGTATTTTGATTCATTTGATAATTTCAAGTTCAAAAGGGTGAACATGACTTTGACTTGGGTTTGATTTTTGAATTTAGTTTTGATTTGATGGTTGGAGTTTATGTTTATATTTGATTCATGATTGTAGGATTGATTGAATCATGAAGAAAAATCATCAAGGTTTGGAATTGAAATTGATTTGGTAAGTTAAAGATTTTGACTTGAAGGCTTAGATTGGATTTTTGATTGAATTTGGATTTGATTTTATTTATTTATTTTTATATTGATGATTGAAGTTTGTATTTATATTTGGATTCATGATTGTAGGATTAATTAAATCATGAAGAAAAATCAAGGGTTTGGCTTGATTTGAAATTGATTTAGCTAAGTTCAAGATTTTGACTTGAAAGGTTTAGGTTGGATTTTTTATTGAATTTAGATTTAATTTTTGAATTTATATTTCATTTATATATGTAAATATAAATGAAAATATAAATGGGTTATGAGAAAATTCCTTGAATTTGAATTGATTTAGTTTTAGGCAAAGTCCATGAGAGGGAATCAAAAGACTTTGGAAATATTTTGGAGTTTGGAATTCAATCATGGGCTTCAATCATAAGTTGCAATTATTTGGAATTGATTCAAGATTTGAGAAAATCCATTGAATTGGTTCAAGTTTTGCGTTAGAGTTTAGAGAAAATCAATCAAGTTGAAATTGATTTAAGTTTGACTTGAAGGGAGGAAGTGAGAATTTGGGTTAAGCTATGGGCAAAATTTTCCTAACACCCCTCATGACACCAATCTGTGGCTAACTCTTCTAAGTCTCTAAGGCTAGGGATGAGAGGTTTGATTTGAGTCTCACTGGGGAGAAATTGATTTGATTTGTTGATTGTTTAGTTGTCTGTTTGTTGCTTTTGTTTGACTCCATTTAAGGAGGAGGGCTGATTTGTTTCATATTCTTTGAATTTGGATTTTGAGATGGGCCCTGTTGGTTTACGATGGATTGCATTGACTAGGAGCCACGAAGGGCTAAACCTAACTCAGATTTACCAATTCAAAGGGGTAGTCTACCAAACACATAGTAGGACTAAGCAACCAAGGGGATGCCTTTCGATGTGCAATGGTTAAGTTAGGAAGAAAGCACGGGGACTCAAATCATCCAAAATAAGGAACCACTTGGGTGATTGGCCAGTAAGACAACAAATCGAACCTAACCTAGGGCTAACTATTGAGTGAATGTCACTGGGGACTTAAATCAACTCAAAGATAGTCTAGATTAATTCTATTCTTTAATTTATTTTAATTATGATGGATCCCATCGGTTTGCGATGGACTACTTAGTAGGGGCCATGGAGGCCTAAACCTAACTCAAACTTACCAATCCAAAGGGATGCCTTTCAATTTGCAATGATCAATTTAAGGGAAGAAAGTTTGGGGACTCACATCTTCCACTGTAAAAGACCACTGGGTTGATCGGTTGCTTTGGGCAACAGATCGAACCTGACCTAGGACTGACTATTGAGTGAATGCCGCTAGGGGACTTAAATCAGCTCAATGATAGTCAAGATTAATTTTATTTTGATGGATTCTATTGGTTTGCGATGGATCACACTAAAAAAAGCTTATATTAGCCTAGACCTATCTCAGATTTACCGAACCAAAGGGAATAGCTTCCAGACCGATGAGAGAACTATCTGACCAAAGGAGTGTCATTCTGTTTGCAATGATCAATTCAAGGGAAGAAAGCTCGGGTACTCACATATTTCACTACAAAAGACCATTAGGGTGATCGATTACTTTGGACAATAAATTGATCCTGACCTAGGGCTGCCCGTTGATTTATGACAGTCATGCTAGAAAGAATGCATCATAGTCTTACATCTTCCAAAGTGGAGTGACTACTGAGGTAACCTGCTTGTGGAAAAATAGATTGAACCCAACCTAAGGGTGACTACAGAGTGAGCACCGACCCGAGGATTTATCTTAACTCGTAGTGCAATTTCTATAAGAGTCTATTGATGCCCTAAAAGATAGGATGCATGCTTGGGGGCCCTTAGGCTCAGAATTCTAATCTACAATTAATTTGTTTGTTTAGTTTATTTTAATATGGACACTGTTAGTTTGAGAGGGATCAAACTAAGAAGGAGCTTATATCCTCTAGACTTATCTCTGATGAAAGGGGAGAATTCAAGCTAAACAAATTCTCCAAAACTTAGGAAATGAGATCCCAATCCAAAGGTAACCTAGGTAGTGTCTAAATGGGGTCATAAAGGACGTGATACAAACAGAGTGCCTGTAGGGAGAGGGGTCGCTAAGTATTTAATCCAAAACCCTGGAGAAGATGGCATAGCTAGTCATATATCAAATAGATATTCAGTGGCCAACTCAAGGAGAAAGCACGGGGACTCACATCTGTTAGAGTGGTGCATCCACCGTGTGAGTCTCAAGATGAACATCAACCAACTAAGGTGCCCATCAATTTGTAACAATGCCTAGAAGAAAGCTCGGGACTCATCTACGTGGAGTATTGCGGATAGTCTATCTTAGACAGTTCCATCCAACCTAGTGACATGAGTGAATGTGAGGACTTACATCAACCATGTAGTCAAGAAAGGAGCCTAGGGACTTACCCCTAAACCTTAAATATACTCGACCTAGTCAGTACATGATGATTAATTCAAGAAGAAAGAATGGAGACTCACATCCTCTTAAACAAAATTAACATGAGGTAGCTTACTGGTTGGGCAGTGAAGCCTACCAAACTAACACGATGCCCATTGGTTTGCAATGGTCAAGTTAGAAAGAAAGCATGGGGACTCACATCTTTCAAACTAGTGACCACTAGGGTGACATACTATCAAGGTAGTATGTAGACATATCCTAGAGTAGCTAATGAGTGAGTGCCACAAGAGGCTTGCTTCCACATCAAAGTAGCTCGAGATAAAGTATCGGGTGTTCCCCTCTACAATCAATAAGCTGATAAGATCCTCCTTGGTGGGCCTTCTTTATGACATAGGGGCCTTCCCAAGTGGGTTCAAACTTGCCTCCCATCTTCGACACAATTGATCTTCTTAGACTAACACAAGTTCTCCTACTTGGAAAGACCTAGGGCGGACCAGTTTATTGTGAGCTTGAATCATTTTGGCCTTGTACAACTTGAGATTCTGGCATGCCCATAGGTGACTCTCTTCCAAACCTTCGAGCTCTTCTAACCGCAGCTTTGTATTCTGGCCAATTCTATCTTTAGTGATGAGAGTTGAACTTCTAAAGGTAGAACAACTTTGGATCCATACACTAAGAAAAATAGGGTAGATTGAGTTGGAGTTTGGTATATGGTGCAGTAGGCCCACAAAGCTTCAACCAATTGCTCATTCCACTACGTTTGTTGTCATCAAGAGTCTTTTTTCTTTAGTATTGGGATGAGAGTTTTGTTGAATGCTTCGCTAGCCATTTGTTCTAGGGTAGTACATGGTGTAATATCTCCAATCTATATCATGTATTCTGGTGAAGCTATTGATCTTGGTGTTTTTGAATGCAGTATTATTATCAAATATAATTTATCGAGGCACCCTAAACCTATATACAATATGGTTCTTGAAAAATTGAAGCACATGTTGAGTTGTGACCTCTCTAAGTGGGATTGCCTCCACCCACTTGGAAAAGTAATCGGTGGCAGCTAAGATGAACCGATGACCCTTGGAAGAAGGAGGATCGATAAGACCCACAATGCCAGTACCCCAACACTCAAATGACCATGAGGCCAATATAGGGTGTAGGATATTGGGTGGTTGATGTAGAACCATACCGTGTACCTGACACTGATGACATCTCCTAGCTATATCCATGTAGTCTGTAATCATTGAAAGCCAGCAGTATCCTAGTCTCTTGATCTTCGTCTTCATCTTCGGACCAGATTGATGTGCTCCATATAGACCTGAATGTACCTAAGTTACAATGCCATGGGATTCATGTTTATCTAAACAACGTAACCACATTTGATCAAAGGATCGTCAGTACAAGGTGCCATCAACGAGAGCATCGAAGAGAGCTCTCTATCTCACCTGATGGACTTGTAACTTCTCTTAAAGTAGTTTGTTAGTGTTCAAATAGTCTATGAACGATTGTCTCTATTCTAGCTTCTTATCCTTATAGGCAATGGCAATCTCCCCTTCAAGAGATAGTCTCTCTATGAGTTCAACATCAATAAGGGATAGGACTTGTCTATTTTGGACCCTTATTGGAATGGACTCTTCTTCTGTACATGCTAATTCTTTGGTAATTTTGGCCAAAGCATCTGCTATTGTGTTCTCTGCTCGGGGAACCTTGTAGATGGTGACTTCAGGGATTTGGGCCAACAACTTCATGGTATACTCATGGTAATGATGAAGCTTGGGTTTGAGAACCATCTAGGACTCGACAATCGGGTTGATGAACAACTGAGAATCCCCAAAGATGTTGATGCTCTTGACACATATTATATTAGCTAAATCCAAACTAGCAATCAAAGCCTCATACTCGACTTCATTATTGGTGCAGGGATTGGAAAGATAGTATAAGAATCTCATCACATCACGCCTGAGTTAGAGAACTATTCCTACCATCTTTCGAAGAGTAGATTGTGGTGCTTCCCTTATGAAAAGAAGTTGCACCATCAAAATACATCTCCCATCGTGTTGTCAACCTCCCTAAGTTCATGATTTCTTCATCGTGAGATCATCACTAAGCGAGAATCAAGAAGTGGGTGTGCTAAGAAATCTACTAGTGCTTGACCTTTACCGCACGAGAATGTGATATCAAACTGCAAGAGGATCATGGACCATCGTGCCAAATGTCTGGATAGTATTGGTCATATCATGAGATAATATAGTGGATTGTTTCCAGAAATCAAGTTTAGCTTATGAGAAAGTATAAGGTTCGTAGCTTTTGGGAGGCAAAGATTAAAGCTAGGAAATGTTTCTCAATAGGTGGGTAGTTTGCTTCAGTAGAAATCAAATAATGTCTGAGGTAGTAAAGAGCACTCTTCTTCCCATCGTCATTGGCTTGGGCCAATAAAGTACCGAGAGAGTCATCCAATGTAGTAGTGTAGAGGATGAGTGGCCTACCCGAGATAGGGGCTAATAGAACTGACAGCTTCACCAAATACTGCTTGATATCTTCAAAGGCATGCTAACACTTGTCATCCCACTTGAACTTGGCATCCTTTTTGACAAGTGCTGAGAATTTCTTGCATCTCCCCGATAGGTTGGAAATAAAGCATCTTAGATACTCCAACCATCCTTGGAAAGATCTGAGTTGAGTTAAACTCTTAGGAGGTGGCATTTCTAAGATAGCTTTGATCTTTTCTAGATCTATTTCTATTCTTTGTCGACAACAAACCTAAGGAATTTCAAATTACCCAAATGCACACTTTAGGGGATTCATTTTGAGATTATATTATCTTAACCATTCAAAAAACTACTCTCAAGTCAAAGAGATGGTCTTCCTTTTCTCTTGATTACTATCATCAATATAGCAATCATCGATGATGGATGAGTTCATTGAAGATGGGTCATGGCCCGCTGGTATGTAGCACCAATATTTTAAGTGAAAGGCATGACCTATAATAATAGATGATCGGGTTTGAAAAGTTGTTTCTTTCATCCTCATATCTTAATTTGGTTATAGCAAAATGACCCATCCATAAAGGAAAAAATTGCATGAGATGAGGCGATGTCCACCATTAATTCTAGTATAGGAAGGGAAACTCATCCTAGGACATGCCTTATTTAAATCCCTGAAATCGATGTATATATGAATTTGGCCATTCTTCTTCTTAACTGGGATGACACTAGCTAACCAGGTAGGATATTTTTCTTCCCTGATGAAACCAGCATCGATCCATTTCTTGATTTAAGAAATGACATGTTGTTTAATTTCTAATCGCATGCGTCTAGGAGCTTGCTTAATAGGGTTAATGTTAGGATCTATTGCTAGTTTGTGGACTGCTACATCAGGAGATAATTTGGGCATCTCTTCATAACTCCATACAAAGCTGTCCTTAAACTTAGTCAATAGCCTAACTAATTCATTGGTTTCTTCTTCATTTAGCAACGAACTGATGTATGTCAGGCATATATTTTCTTCTGTCCCGAGGTTAATTTCTTTAAGCTTGTCAATTTTTGAATGAATCTCCTCTTCAAATTCTGGCAGTGCATCTTTGATTTAGAGATCATCTGGATCATCTAAGATTTCTAAACACACATCCTCATAAGAGTTGGTCTGGAGTGAAAAGAACCAATCAGATTTCACATGGTTGGTGACAACTAAGCAGTAATCTTCATCATTGACTGGACCCATTGTACCAAATTCTAGTCTTGATCTTAATTGTGCATCCCTGCCTATGTTGTTCCATAACTTTTGAAGTACTTTGACTTATGCTTAGACCATGAATAAGGAATCAAACCCTTATTTTCAAGACTAATAACACAAGGTGAGTACCAATCAAAAGGTAATTTAATTAATTCTTTGTATGAATTCTCCTCAAGTTCTACATCAAGTTCAGGACTTGAGGAGGATGATCCTAAAAAGAATCTCTTCAGCTTCATATCTTTGGAAGACTAAGGGGCTTCCTTACTTCTAAACCTTTAACTTTTTGAGATGAAAGTGAGGTTAGAGCTAGGGTTCCTAACTCCTTCCTGACAGTTTTACATATATTTGATTTGAATACTTTGATTTGTCCGAAGCCCGCCTTCATCACCGCCCATCGAAAGTGTCACCTCCAATGAAACCCGAGAGTTGGGGTATGCTAATCACATTAGACTCATCCGAGTTGGATTCCAAGTCTATGTGAATAGTAGGGTACTATGAATGAACATATAACCTCTATGGCCAATTGGGTCTTCCACCTCTAGAACCGCCTCTATTTCTACTCCTCGCCTGGTGGAGGTCGAGTCATCCAACCCACATGTCCATATGATGGAATGAACTGTGGGTGGAATGTGATATGCGGCCCTATTTCTTCTTCAATTTTTCTTGTTCACTTAGATTTTCATTTTTCTTTTTCTTTTTTTTCTTTTTTTTTTTCTTTTCTTCTTTTTTCTCTTTCTTTTGAATTTGAATTTTATCCAAGTTCATGAGAAAGGGTGTTTTGAGGAAGATAGTAGGCCGCATCCTCATATATCTCAACCTCTCTAACTAAAATGGCTTTTCATCTCCTTTGACATAGTACTCAATCACATTCTTCCTAAACTTGATGCACTAATGGAGGGAGGATGGAATCATCTTATTCTAGTGTATCCAAGGCCTACGGAGCAAAGTAGTGAACAAAGTATTCAAATCAATAATATAAAACTTGGCTTCAGTCTTCCAGTCACCTATCTCCAAAGGTAACACTATGGAACCTAAAGCCTCTCACCTTGTTCATCAATCCTCTCAACATCATCCGACCTCCTCAGTGTGGAGATGTCAATCCTCAAAGGCAAGGGTCTTAGACTCATAATGATGTACCGGATTGATGAGAACTCGCAAGTGAATCCGCCATGACCATGTAATGTAGAGGGGACGGTTGTGCTCCATGTCCCAAAAAAGGTCTTCATCTGAAAGTAATCTCCTGGCCTGGAATAATGTGCCTCCCTCCAAGCATATGAGCCAAGAGCCCTGATCAAGGATCTCCATCATCTCTTTGGATAAGACAAGGGCATCGTATATGCTTAGCTTAGATGGCAACTTTCTTAGGTGAGAGTGGACATTGTAGTCCACCTTGGGATGATCCTCCACAAGAATATCCAAGGGTGGAGCATCATATGGAGGGGCTTCTTGATCCTCTAAACCAATGAATTATTTTTTTCTATCTTGAGATGTTACCCGAGAAGGTAGAACCTTGCCACTACGGATGTTGACTTTGGTGATCTTCTGTGGTAGTGTAATGGAAGATTCTACCGCACGCTTCACCTATAGCCTCTATGGGACCCTCAAAATGAGATTCCAAGTCTATCTCATAAGGCAAACCCATAGTATTCAGTAGGAAAATCCAACTCAATCAAAGAGGAAAATCATTATTATAGTTATTGTTTAGACTTGAAGAGTTATCATTAGGAATATATTGACATAACCCATTAAGTGACATGATATAATTCAAGCTAGCTTTATTCTTCAACTTCTTGGATTTGATAGGAGGTACATAGAAATCAAGTAAGTAAGAGGGGTGAGGATTTGATGCCCTCATCCACATACAAGATGTCTACAAAAGAAGAAGAGAACTCAAGTGGAAGTAGTGATGTAGTGCAAGTGGATGAGGTCGATGGTGGTTGCTACTATTATCCACCGACATCACTTGAGCTCCCCATTTCTCGAGTTGGTATCAACTTGTAAATCTTCTTGATGTTAGAGGTTTGATGACTCGACCTGCAAGAAAGTTTTTGATTTTGAGATAATTTTATTAGAGGTTTTGGATAAGGAGATATCCCAACCTACTTTGGTTTTTGGAAGGATCGCAAGTATCCCCAAGGATTACCCCAATGGAATTGAATGGTTGTTTCACAAGGTATTTTTTCGTGATAACTATAGCACCGATCTTGAAGCTATGTTCAAGCCAATCCTTAAATGTGAAGCAATCTTCCAAAACATGACCTAGCATACGGTGGTAGGGACAAAAGTTAGGATCATTGATTTTTTCGACTTCCTCTGATCTCCTAGGTTCGGGTAGTTAAAAATCAGGCTTCTTTAAGAGATTCTTAAAGATCTTCCTGATTACTTCTCTCTTAAATGAATAAGGCTTGTTAAGTTTATCCAAAAGAGTAGGTGGACCATAGCTATTTGGTGGCAGGTATGTGTACTGTTGCTACTGATGATGTGATTGAGGAGGAGGCGGTGCAGGCCATGGAGGTTTCTTAGAGGAGGTGGAAGTGATGGTGGGAGCAGGTCACTAAACCGCTCTATGGCATTTTTCCCTTATCTACTATCACTACCCCCAGGCTTCTTTTCCTATACCTTCTGCGGCTTTGGATTTATTGATAGATCTAGAAAAGGTAATTGTTTGGCTTCTCCTTGAAAGCTGCCGCCTTGTTGTTTAATTTTTCAAAAGTTTTAATGGTGAAACCTTTAAGCATGAAGGCGACCGGGCCATTGATATTCTTAAGCAAAGTTTTGATGGCATGATGTTCAGACAGCTGAGGTTCACATTTCATACTCAAATTATATCATCTGAGAATATAATCAATAAGGGACTCACCAAGATTTTGTTGAGCCATAATGAATCGCCAGTAATGACCCTTTGCTGAGTTCTAGCAAACCTCTTGATAAAGAGTTCCCAACTCAAAAAGTCTTACTAAATTATTGGAAGTTGCATCAAATGCTATACCGCTAAGCTACAATGAAGAGAAGAGTAAAGTGTCACTTCCACCAGATTGCAACAACGGCTAAAATGTGTAATGTGTTACCTGGGTTCCCATTTATCAAAGCTCTTGAAAGAAGACAAACCCTTAGATATTGGATTACATCAAATTCCTCTGAGGGTCTACCCTTTGGAACCATTGATCCTCCTCGGGCTTGCCAACGCTTTCACTTGTTGCTCAATAATACTCTTGATATCTTTTTATGGAGGTACTATCCACTACCTTTCTATACATGCGGTGCTACCTTGCTCTTGAGGTAAAGTCTTGGATCCACATGCACTGCCTACCACTAGACTCAGCTATAGTAGGATGGACTCTCGGTGCTTGGTTTGGAAGTGCTAAGATAGCTGCTAGTAGATCTTTGACCCTCTTTTCCATCCTATCTATTTTTTCATCTTTCTGCATTATCTGCTAAATGAGGTGTTGGGTTAAGTAGGTTGTGTCTTCTGCTCAACACCTCCATAGCCGCTCTCCGAGGAGGGATCCTAGCACCAATCTCCCAATAAATCATCTTCATTAGATTGATGATCTTCTCCTCATCGCACCATCCTAGAATCTCTTCTTTGTGAGATAATGGGCTACTATATCATCTAGAGAACGATCTAACTGCACAAATGACTTTCTGGTGGGATCACTTCTTCATGAGAGGCACCTAACTCGCTTGAGAGTTAACCCTATGAGGGCTATACTACTGGAAAAATATTCTTCTAATCACCAATGAGGGGTGACACTCCTAGGAGGATCTATCATAGTAGAGTGCCACCTTCTCCCTCTCGGCAACTCCATATCCCATCATATGTGGTGGTGGTGAAGATGACTACTCTTCTGACTCCTTCTTCACCACTACTGGCATGGGGGAGACGACCCCGCCATAGTAGGTGGGATGGGATCTCATAGTTGGATCACCAACTCCTCTTCTCCATGTGGCCTTTAGCCTTTGGTGGAACCGAGATGTGGAACATGGATCGATGATGGGGTAGAGCATTATGGAGGCACCACCTCTCGGGATAGGAGCTACTCCTCATGATGTGTAGTCCGTGAGCAAAATGATGTGGTATGATCGATGGGGTGCACGCTAATCGAAAATCAAGTGCAGAGGTCACAGAATGAACCTCCTCTCCTCTGGGATGATGTGCATGGGCCTAGCCCTCTCCTATCTAATATGCTTCCCCACAATGCGGGGAATAACATATCTCAAATTAAACTGAGCTGATCAGATCCCAGTCCCATGTAGACAAGATATGACCTCCTCTCACTAACTGGTGGTTGAAACTAAATCATAGGTGGAGGTGAAGGAAATCTCATCCCTTTGTGGACAGAGAGAGAGGATGGAACTGGTTTGTAACCAGAAGGGGAAACCATCATGGAACCTCAACAATGATGCGCTTTATCTCCTAGCATGAGTGTGGTGCTTTATCATGTGGTTCTTATTTCTTTGGGTCCTGGTAGGGCAAAGTAGTAAGACCAACCTCATCGTGGAGCCTTCCCTTGGAAGGTGCTAGTGGGCTAGCCCTAAGCAGGGGAACCATGGTGACCGCACTTGTGGGAACCGCCACAACCTTTCTCTTTATCAAGGGAATCTCATAATCTGACAACATATCAACCTGAATGACCGACTCCTACCCGGCCTCTATGCTCCTACTAACAATTGTGAGGGAGGTCCCCTCACATGTAATCCGGACCCTCTTGAAACCTCATCCAAAGTGGATGAGGTGGGCATAATCAGAGCATGGGAGGTTGGCCTAACCCAGGGCCAGATCCATCCCATGGGAAAAAGTGACATATCTCGGTGCTGCCATTGAATCAAACAGTACTGAACTGAGACTGAAAAATTGACTAAAGATGACTAAAACTCGCAATGTCGAAAACAAACTTGAATAAGATTTTCTTGCTTTGTTGATTTTGAATCCGAATTTAGAATTTGAACCCATACTCGACATCTTGAAAGTGTTAAGTCGGGCTCAAATGGATTTAGAAGAGATTTTGAGATTTGATTGGAAAGAAGAATTTTTGGATGTAAAATCCACTTTCAACAAATTTGGGTATGTTGAAAAAAATCAAATATTTTGAAGAGATGCTTCCATAGGTTCATATTTAAATTTTGATTTTGATTTTGAGGACCCTTTATTTAATAAATTTGGGTGTTAAAAGTGTCAATTTTATTTTAATTTTGATTTGTAACTTTTTTTTGGAATTTACTCACTTAGCAAATTTAAGTATGCTAGATAAGGTGTTTGAAAATAATTTCTTCTTTTTCTTTGCTTGCTTTGTTTTGTGAATTATTTATGATTTTGAAAAATGAAATTCTCATTTAGCAAATTTGGGTATGCTAAATGAGGAATCCAAGTGTATTTTTTTTTGAAATTTTATGAAAATAGGACTCTTAGCAAATTTGAGTATGCTAAGAAAATCCAAATGTGTTTCTTTTTTTTTAGAGATTTTGATTTTTAAAAATAGGATCCTTAACAAATTTGGGTATGCTAAAGAAATCCTAATGTGTTTCTTTTGTTTTGGATTTTGTTTTGAAAATGGAGACTTCACTTTAGCAAATGTGGTATGCTAGATTGAAGTACCTATGTGTTTCTTTAATTTTGTGAAATGGAGATTTCACTTAACAAATTTGGATATGCTAAATGAAATTCCAAAAATGTGTTTCAAATTTTATTTTGGATTTTATTTTGAAAATGGAAACTTCACTTTAGCAAATGTGGTATGCTAAATAATAAAGTTCCAAATGTGTTTTGAAAAAAAATTGTTTTGAAAATGGTGACTTCATTTTAGCAAATGTCGTATGCTAGAATGAAATTCCAAATGTGTTTTAAAAATTTTGTGAAATGGACACTTCACTTAGCAAATTTGAGTATGCTAAATGAAATTCCGAAAATGTGTTTCAAATTTTTGGGTTTTAAAAATGGAGACTTCACTTTAGCAAATGAGATATGCTAAACAATGAAGTTCCAAATGTGTTTTAAAAAATCTTTGTGAAATGGACACTTCACTTAGCAAATTTGAGTAAGCTAAACGAAATTCCAAAAATGTGCTTCAAGTTTTGTTTTGGATTTTGTTTTAAAAAAGGAGACTTCACTTTAGCAAATGTGGTATGCTACAATGAAGTTCCAAATATGTTTTGAAATTTTTTGTGTTTTTGTTGATTTTGAAAAGGGGGGATTTCCAGTTAACAAATTTGGGTATGTAAGATGGAAAATCAATTTTGTTTTATTTTTCAATGATGTATTTTCATGTGTGATTATTTCTATTTGAAAGAGGAAATTTCAACCTAACCATGTATGGAATATGTTAGTGGCATTTCAAAATAATGGCATTTTATTTGGAAATGAAATCTTTATTAAAAATATTGAATGGGGATCTTCATATGTGCTTTCTGAAAGTTTTACTTTTGATTTTAATTGGAAATGAAACCTTCATTCAATAAATGTGGGTATATTGAATGGAGAGGTTTCATATGTGCTTTTTTTTTTAAATTTTATTCCTAATTTTGTTCGAAAATGAAAACTCTATTCAATAGATGTGGGTATATTGAATGGAGTGGTTCATATGTGCTTTTTGAAGTTTTTTTTTATTGGAAGTGAACATCTCCACTCAATAAATGTGGGTATATTGAATGGAGAGGATTTTATATGTCCTTTTTTAAAAAGATAAAAATTTCAACCAAACACATGTGGAATGTGTTGAGTGGAATTGTTATCCTCATTTTTAGAATGAGCTCTCAATACCTCCATCCTAGACATAGGACTTCTCTTAGACTTTAAGAGTTTCTTAGTCTTAGGACACATCTAGTTAGGTGGACACTCAAACCTAGCCCTAGAGAGAAGAGTTAGCCATAGGAATAGGTCATGCCTTAGGGGTGTTAGGAAAATTTCCCACCCTTTAGCTTAAAGCATTCCTCACTTTCCTTCTTTCAAGTCAAACTCCAAATCAATATGATTTTCTCAAATTCAAATCAATTCCATGATTCAATGATCTCCATGATTGAATCCATGATTGAAACCCATGATCAAAATCCATCAAAAATTCCTAAGTTCAAATTTCCCAAGTCCTTAACCCTTTCTTAAGGACTTAGCCAAAATCATGATTCAAACCTATGCAAATCTTTGAGATTTTTGCATAATCAGTTTACCTTATCATTTATATTCTCATATATAAATGAAATATAAATTCAAACCCATTAAATCAAATTTAAAATTCCAAATCAATTCATGAAAATTTTCTTAAGTCCCTTTAATTTTTCATTAAAGGATTCAGCCAAAATCAACTCTAAACCTTGATCAAATCACTTCAAACCCTTGGGATTTTCTCAAAACTTATTTATATCCTCATTTATATTCTCATATATAAATGAAATATAAATATAAATCAATCAATAAGGCAAAAAATTAAATTCCAAATTTAAAATGCTTGAAATTCTTAAATCCCTTAATTTTCTATTAATGGATTTAACTAAACTTTGATCAAACCATCTCAAACTCATGGGATTTTCTCAAAATCAATTTATATTCTCATATATAAATGAAATATAAATATAAATCAATCAAATCCAATTCAAAAATTAAATTTCAATTTAAAAATTTTCTTAAATCCTTTAAATTCCCTTTAATGGATTTATCCCAAATCATGATTAAACTCTTTCAAATTCTTGAAATTTTCTCATGATTAATTTATATCATCATTTATATTCACATATATAAATGAAATATAAATTCAAACAATCAAAACCAATTCCAAAAATCAAACTCAAATCCACTCAAAATCAAATTTAAGCCTTTCAAGCCAAAAAATCTTGAACTTAGCCAAATCAATAAATTGCCAAATCCTTGATTTTCTCTCATGGTTCAATCAACCTACAATCATGAGCTCAAACCTCACTCCTTCATATATTCTTTGAATATGAAATTTTAAAAATGGATCAAAATCCATTTGACTTCAAACCTTTGTAAATGGATTTATATTTCAATCATAAGTTCATATACAAGATCAATCAACTTCAAATCAAGCTTTGACCAAGCATTTGACCCACTTAGGCTCACTTGACCCAAAGTGACCTAAAGTCTTATGAGCCAACTTTTGATCCTAACCAAATTGGATTGAACCAAACTCATATATCCTCTCATCATGATCAATCATGAGATGATCAATCAATAAATTGGTCAAAAGTCAAACCTAAGGGTTGACCAAGTCAACACTTAACCCAAAATGAAACCTAATAGTCAAAATCCACCATAGGACAAATTGATTGAAACCATTGATCTAAGTTCACTCATGACTTATGTTTGAACTTGACCACTAGCCCAATTGGCCCACTTGACTAAGTTGACCCATTTTGACCTAAAGGGCCAAAATATGTCAAAACTTGATCTAAGCCAAATTGATTGGAACCAATGAGTCAAGTCCATTCCAAATCAGACCAAAGCCTCAATTGGCCAACTAGACCCAACCTAGCCCAATTGACCTTAGACCCAACATGATCTGAAGGTCATGTTGAGCCAAAATTGAACCTAACCCAAATTGATTGGAAACAAAGATATCAATCCACTCCATATGACTAACCTAACCTAAACTACCCTTGACCTACCCCAAATAGGTCAAATGGGTCAAATAGGTCAACTTGACCCATTTGACCTAAATGAAGTCATATGAGCCAAAACCAAATATATACCAAATTGAACCAAACCAAAGGCACCAAAACATTTCAAATGGTCATATGAACTTGACCCAACCTTGGTTTGACCCAATTTGACCAATTGATCAACTTGACTAAGTTGACCCATTTTGACCTAAATGGGTCAACATGAGCCAAACCTATCAAATGGATTGCAAATCCAATGAAACTTGGCCAAACCTATTTTCTCAACATACCAAACATACCTAAATTGAAAAAATAGCAAAATGACTATTTTACCCCTAAGCCATAGAACAAATTTTGGCCTAACCCATGGGTATTTTGGTCATACCCTCTTCACAATCACTTGAGGCTTTTCTAAAAGCTCTAGGGGACTTAGTGATGAGTGGTTCACCCAACCCAATGATTTTGGGTTAGCCCATTTGGCCCATAGACCAAACCTGACCATATAGCCTAAAATTGGATTTTCAAATTCTCTCTCAAGCTCAATTCAAGCACATGGGAAGTTGCATTCCACTCCTCTCGCCAAACTAACCATGTGCACACTCAAACCCATCAAAATAACCTTTCCAATCTGGTCAATTGGATCAAAATGGCAAGCGCATGCTTGACCATCTGATTGCCATGGGGGAAGATATACTCCCCTTAATTCAATGAAATTTCGCTTCACTCACACTCGATTAAGCACTAGAGAGAGTTAGAAGCCATCAAAGAGCATCCCTAAGCCTTCTAAGAGAGATTTGAATATTAGCTTTCTCAATTTTTCTTCCTTAGAAAACATGGGAGCTCATCTCAATTCCCAAGTCCTTCCAAACTCAAATTCAGTGCAATTGCCTTTGCACACTCCTGAGAGTCAAAACTAAGCCAAGTTCCCAAAGCAAGAAGAGTGCAATTGGATCAAAGCCAAAGGGAGCAAGTGGTGTTGGTCCATAGGAAGATCTACTCAACCCCAAGGCTTAAAACTTGGGCTTCATCTCCACGAAGCTACCTCATCGCTTAAGCACTGATCACCTCGCATATGTAATTTTTTAACCACTTAGCTTGATAGGTGTTGGTCCTTTGTGAAAGAAATTCATTCATGTGAAATCCCATTGGACAGCCATTCTTTTAGATGGTGTGGGTTGAGTCTTGTATGATTTTATGATAGATCGATCTCCTGGATCATGGATGTCTCCATTGATCCTCAAGAACTTGGCTCATTTGACCATCCATCCGCATTTTAGATGGACACGAGATTATTTGGCACGAAAATCATTTATCTATTTTAAGCGGTGAGATTATCCGATGGACGAGGAGATATTAGCGCATGTCGCCGCCTTTGTGAGATGATAACTTAAGTCCCCACATGCATGCATGTAAAGCACACTAAGCACGCCAGCATCGTGAGTGAGGATTAAGTGGGGATTAGTTAATTACCTAATTAATCTATATAACTTCTAAAATTCATAACTTTTCATAGAAAAATAAAAAAAATAAAAGGAAAAATGCTATGAAAAGATAATTTTATTTAGAATATTTTAAAAATATTTTCAATGAATTTTGAATTGTCCTTTTCTTGGGTTTCTTTAAGAATCTTAATTAGCTAATTATTTTTAATAAGTCACCAATTGATCTCAAATTTTAGGGTTCATTTTAGGAGATGACCTTTGCCTCCCCTAATTTTCTTGAGATTTATTGAGGGCTTAATTGGAAAATTGCTATTCATTCCCTAATTACCCCTTTCATGTAATTAAGGTATAAGGTGTAATTAGTGGATTTACCCTGATTAAGTTTGATTAAGGTATCCAGTGAGTAGGGGTTTTATGGAATAATTTTGGGGCATTTCCCAAGCTATTCCCTAAACCCCTTTTCTCCTTAATCCCCTCTTAATGTTAAATCATTAATTATCCTCTTATTCAACTTTTCAAAAAATTCTAAAAAGTTTAAGAACTTAATTAATCTACCTTGGGTAGATGCTTAGGTGTTTAATAGCCTAAGTTTAATTAAGAAAATTAAAACCCAATTCATAAGTGTGAAAAGGTGTTTTAAAAGTACTTAAGCTAAACCCCTTAGCTTAATTAACTTTTAATTGTGAGCCAAATTGCATTAGGCCATTTCATTATTAGGTGCATTGTAAATTTAAATACCTTGTGGTTTTATGTCATCTCATTGGCTCATAATTATTTAGTTAATTTTTCTAAGGTGGTGTGTAATAAGCCACTTAATTTATACCTTAACCTAATCAATGATAAAATAGATTTAATTATCTAAAAATTAAACAAAAATACAAAACACATGTGGGAATGGGTTAAGAACAACAAACCCATCTCACATTTTCAAAATTAAATCAAACTTCAAACTAAACAAAAATCATTTTGAAATTCACTTTGATTTATTATAAATTTTCTTATTCTTTAAGAATGTCTTTAGGATTTAAGTAAAGTGAGTTTTTTACATGCTTTCATTATTTTGGATCTCTCCCAACATGTTAAGTTGTATTCCATGTGATTCATGCATTCATAATTTAATATTTTTAATTTTAAAAATGAAAATTGTTTACTTTATGCCAAAATGTGCATGTGTTGGCTAAAGTAAAATATGAGCAGCTATTATCACTACTAAATCCAAATTATTTTCAAAACTTATAAATGCAATATCAAATTTGAAAGTATGTTACTTATTTTTTAATTATAAGCTTGCATGTGATAGATTATAAAGTCGTGTTTAGTGTAGCCTTTCTTTCTTTCTTATGTTAGCATAGTTTTGAATAGGAGTTGGTATGATGTAGGGTTCATTTGAAAAGAACCCAACACTTATCTAATTCTATTCCCTATTCATCCCTATGCTATCATCTAAGGGGGATTGCCTACACTTACATGAATAAATTTCATAAACAAAATAAATCCATTAAGCAACTTTTGCATTTTCCTTTTCTACTTCATTTCTTTTATATGCATGTTTGTATTTATGAAAAGTGGTATATTAGTTTGGACAACTCTGAGGTTTGAAGCTTTAAGTAGCCCTAAGTAGGTCTTGTGCCTTACACCTTTGGTTAATAATGGCGTTATACTCACTTATGCCTTTCTTACTTTTATGCATGTGAGTGAAATTTTGGATAAGGAAATCCTTTTCTACTTAAGAAAATCATACATGTTTAACTTCTAAATTTTCTTGAATGGATTACTTAGCATGCATCATAAAGTGTCTTAACTACTCTCATTTGCATGTATAGATATGCTTAGGGTCCATCCATATGCATGTTATAAATGTTGGGAAAGAAGTGAAGTAATATGTGTTATGTGAATTTTGATTCATTTTATTTAATCTTAAAATGCCTTTCTTTTTGAATAGGTTTGTTTAGAATTTATCTAAACTTAAGATTAATTAAAAGATTTAATCAAAACATTCACTAAATGAAACTAAAATATGAGCTACCTTAGAAATTACTTAAGGTTAGGGAAAGAAAGAGAAGTTTCTTCTCTTTCCCTCTTTTCATAACTTAGTAATTAATTATAGGTTTTACTTAAAAAAAATTAAAACATGAAATAAAATAAACACAAAATACTTAAACAACTTAAATGAAACCCCCCTCTAAGTTGAACATGTTCTTCACACTTAGAAAATTTGAACCCAAAGTCCCAAGCTAAGCATGCCACACAAGCCTTCAAAGCACACACATTAGCCTAAGTCACCACTTCTAGCTTTAGGTTAGGTCGGTGCATGATTTAATGTTAAATTTTATTTTGTGATCTATGTTTTAGATTGGATATTAGGGTGTATGCTCATAGAATGAATGGGTAGGATGTAGTCTAACTATTCTTTTTTAGGGATTGTGCTTAAGGGGCTATCATAAATAAAAATATAATGCTTCTTGCTTGCGGTGCTTATACCTCTTTGCATAATCCATAGGCCGGTGGACTTAGTCACCCATGTGTGGGGTGATAAGTCTAATATACATGCTTGAGATTTATGTGGTGTGATCTAACTAACCTTTATTTTGCAAGTGTTAGTTAGATTTAACTAACCTTTATTTTGCCAGGTGGACTTAGTGACCCACATTTGATATTTTTGGGTTTGTGTGGTGATGCCCGACCACAAATGGCCATTTATTCTTTTGCGATTAGCTTTATAAATTGATTGTTGATTTGTTTAGCTTTTACATTAAGTGGCATGATTTTCCTAGTTTCTTTCTTGCTTTGTGTATGGCCCGGATGTGGATTAGGCTCTTTAGGGAAAAATAAATCTCTTACCCAATTTAATAACTCAAATTAAAATTAAATAACTCATAACCTCACCTAAAGCTTATAAACTAAATCAAGATAAAAGAATTAGCAACCCTTAGTGGATGAGAATTTCTTTATAATATCATGCAAAGCATCTTATTTACTCTTGATTGGAGGGCTTCCACCTTTGCCGAGAACGACTTGACGCATCATGGTGGAAACTCACCTCATAAACTTCTCATTGATTTTGGCCAATAATCTAATTTCTCATGCATTAGTCATAAAAATTCTATTAGCCTGAGTAAAAATAATTATCCAAAAATAATAATAAAATGAAATTTGAAGTGAATTAGATTTTAGGTCATTTGAAGCATGTCCCTTTACATGATCTAGTCTCTTTAGGGAGTGAGTTTAAGGACTTAGTCTCTTTCTAAATAAAAATAATCTAGCAATCATGCATAACCATAAAGACTTGCCTACATGTATTTAAAATTATAGGAGTTAGTTGGCCACCCCAGGTTGTAAGTCAAGATATCTGGGTGGTCCACTCTTGTGGAGACAAACTAATTACCCATTTTTCCTTAAATTTAGGTTGTGCTTACCAAGCTCTCTAGATTTAAGTTTTGAGGTTTTTTCTTTGTGGGGCCATAAGCATAATTCCTCACCTCTTAGGCATTTCCTTAATCTTGTGTTAAGGAATCTTAAGTCCTAAAATTCTAATGAAAAATATAACTCAAATAAGCTAAATCAATTTCTAAAATGTAAATCCCAATTTTAAGATAGTTTGAGATGCTCACTAGGTTTCCTAGCATCGTGAACATCTCCTACTTATCTTCCATTTTGACTTTAATAATAACTCCCTCTTTTGATCAATCTCATTTGATCTTCAAAAATATAAACTAATTGATTGATAGTCCTTCCCTATTGAAATATTCAAAGACAACGATCATTTATCTTAATCGAGAGTTTCACTAAGGGATCCCATCCCTTAGGATGTAATTAACTATAGGGGCTTGCCCCTATAGGGAACTTAACAAACCCGATTTAAAATAAACCCCTTTATTTTCATTTTGTAGAAGAAGAATCTCGGTACATATGCACCCATCATCCTTAGGAGTCCTTATTGTGGTGATTGGTTCCATTAAAGGGTCGAGATAGTACACTATACCTTGATGATGTACTCGATCACCTAAATAAGTACATCTATAGATCTACGTGGCATCTTACCAAGATGAATTTTCCACATATATAATGTTGCCTTCTCCTTCTCACCAACATATTTAAAGGTGACTCTATATGTGTGTGGGAAATTTTCTCCACAGGAATTTCAAAGTTATGATTTTCCTTGAAGATGTAATATCCATCCAACACATTTGGATGTGTTGAATGGAAAGGCCCATTCAAATTTATGCTTTTTGAAAACATGATTGTTAGAATTTTATTTTTGAAAATGAAGTCTCCATCAAAATGAATTGAGTGAAGAAGTTCATTTGTTCTTTTAGAAAATATGAGTGTTGGTTTTATTCTTGAAATGTTTCTACATGTAACAATTATGAAAATTGTTAGATGTAGTGCAAATATTTTATTAAGTGTATTTTGAAAAAGTGCTCTTGAAAAGCAAGACTTTTATGAAGGATTTATTTTGTCTTTATTTTTAGAATGAACTTTTCCCATAAAAAATGGTTAGGTGGAAATCTTTAATCATTTTCTTTTTATTAAATTTTTATTTTCACCCATTGGGGAACCCAACGGGTTTTAGAACCAACATGGGATGAGGTCCTAAAACCTAAAGATATTGGATAGCTTAACTTAAGGAAGAAATAAGCTAAGCGTCAACAGAAAGAAAGATAGTCTTGGATTCACACAAAAGTATAAACCCACTATCAATACTTGGAGATAATGATCATTTACCAAAGATGGAGAGAGGAACCGTCCCCAGTAGAGTCGCCAAAAAAATCTATGGTGAAAATTATTCTATACATCTTCACCTTTATCTATCTCCCTTTTCTTTTTGGCAAAAGAGGATGAATGGAAACAAAGATATATAAAATATGACTTGTTGGGATGCCACTCTATGATGTTCTTATTATGATTATTGGGTAAGACATTGAGGAAAGGTGTACTATCTCAAGAGATAGAAGCCACCACCCTACAATAGACCTAATCACCTCAATAAGGACTCCTAAGGACTATGGGTATTTAGATTGTACTAGAGATTCTTTCTCTACTTTACATAGAAATATAAAGTAAAATTTATTTTAAACTGGTTTGTTATGTTCCTAGGGGCAAGCCCCCATAGTTAATTACATCTTAAGGAACGGGATTCCTTAGGAATACTCTCGATTAAAGTAAATGATCATTGTCTCCAAAGATTTCAAAAATGTTGGAGTATCAATCGATTGGTTAATTTTTAGAAAGTCAAGTGGGATCATCAAGAGGAGGGAGTTCTTATCGAAGCCAAATAAAAATATGTAGGGGATGCTTAAGATACTAGGAATCCTAATAGGCATCCCAAACTATCCTATGGTTGGGTTATATATTTTTGAAATTGAATCAATTCATTTGGGTTGATTATCAGAATGCTAGGGCTTATAATTCCATGATACAATGTCATGCCTAAGAGGTGAGATTTATGCTCGTGACCCACAAAGGGAAGTAGCAACCTCAACCTAAATCTAGGAGCTTTGGCGGCCAAAAGCATGACCTAAATCAAAGGCAAAATAGGTATTTAGTTTACCTTCACAGAGAGGATAAACCATATTGGACTTTTTACTGAGGGTGGTGGCCAACTCCTCCTATAGTTTTAAATTCATGTAGGCAAGTCTTATTTTATGCAAGATATAAAGGTTATTATTTATTTAGAAAGAGACTAAGTCCTTAAACACACTCCCTAAGAGACTAGATCATGTAAGGACATACTTTAAATGACTTAAATCTAATGCAAAATTTTCACATATTTTATTTTCATTTTTGGACAATCATTTGACTTAGGCTATAGAATTCTTTATGCCTAATGCATGAGAGATTAGATTATGGGCCAAAATTAGTGAGATAAGAAGGTGTGTTTCCACCATGGTGCTCATAGATCAAGCCAAGTTCTCTAACAAAGGTGGAAGCCCTCCAATTCAAGAGCAAAATAATATGCTTTTATACATGATGTTAGAAAAGAAAGTACACATCCAGCTAAGGGGTTGCTAATTCTTTTATCTTGATTTTAACTTAGGATTTAGGTGAGGTTATGAGTTATTTATTTTTAATTTTGAGTTATTTAATTTGATAGAAGATTTAATTTTTTCTAAGAGACTAATCATCATCCAGTCATACATCAAGCAAAGAAGAAACTAGTTAAACATTCTATCTTAATGCACAAGCTAAACAAAATATCAAATATTTTATGAAGCTAATGCAAAAGAATAAAAGGTCGTTTATGGTCGGGCACCACCACAAACCAAAAATAAATTAGGTAGCCGAGCTCTACCCTTATACAACCTTATAAATGAATTAATTTACAATCAAGTAAGGAAATTCATGTTATGAGAGTCTTCATTTCTTCTTTTCTTCTTTCTTCTTTCTTCTTTTTTGGTTCCTTCTTTTGGTTCCTTCTTTTGGATGATTGGAAGGTGGTTTCTCCAAAGGCTTCACATGGTACATAAGATGTAATCTTATGACTAATGCTCATTCTAATCCCCCATAACATTCATTCTAAAATCCTAATTGCAAAAATTACATGAAGAGAAAAAGTAAATCTAACTAAAACCTATAAAATAGAGATTAGCTAAACAAACCATACAAATCCCAAGCATGTATATTGGACTTTTGTTAACAAGTCCACCTATCCTATTATTATGCTTAGGGGTATAAGCACACACAAAAGCATTTATATTTTATTTATTACAGCGCCCTTTAAGCACAATCCCCTATAGAAGATAATGATTAGACTAAATCATCCTATCATTCATTTTATGCATATACACCCTAACATTCAGACTAGAAATAATACATCACAAAATAAAATCAAACATCAAACCATACGCTGCCCTATCCTAAACCTAAAAATGGGGACTTAGTCTATTGTATGTGCTTTAAAAGGTTTGTGTGGTATGCTTAGTTATGGCTTTATATTTTCTATGTGAAGATGTTAGATGGGTGATTCCATTTAAGTTCTTAGTTGATTTGGGTTGATTTTATTTTGTATTTTGATTTGATTTAAGTGAATCTTATAATTAATTACTAAGTTATAAAGAGAGGAAAAGATAAGAGAACTTCTCTTTCCTTCCCTACCTTAAGTAATTTCTAAAGTGGATTCATATTTAATTTAGTTTGGTGAATGTCTTATTATGTGTTTTAATTAATCTTAAGTTTATATTTTCCCTAAACAAACCTATTCAAAAAGAAAGGCATTTTAAGATTAAGTAAAGTGAATTAATGTCACAAAACACACATCACTTCATTTTCTTTTCCAACATGTATAACATGCATATGAATGAATCCTAAACATATTTATACATACAAATGGAAATGTTTAGCACACTTTATGATGAATGCTAAGAGATGTTACTTAAGAAAATTGGAATGCTTTATGATGCATGATTTTCATTAAGTAGAAAAAGGGTATTATTTTATCCTTTATTCATATGCACATGTACATGTATGAAAGGCATAAGTGAGTACGGTGCCACTGTTAGCACCACGGGTGTAAGGCACAAGACATACTTAGGGCTACTTAAAGCCTCATAATCCTGGGGTTGTCCAGATTGATATACCACTTTCCTTAAATACATATGCATGTACAAAATACTTAAATGGAGAAAGAAAGATGCAAAGTTTATGTTTATTTAATTTTTGGTTTGTTTATGCAATTTATATGTGTAAATGTAAAGATCCTTCTTAAGTTATAACATGGAAGATGATAAGAGTACATTTTAAGCAAGTGTTATATTCTTTTAAAAGAACTATGCACTTTACAAATCTTATCCAAATCCATGTTAAGAGGAGAGAAGGAAGCAAACATAAGACACATTTTTATATTCGCATGCAAGCTTATAAATAAAGTATAAGTAGCATGTCTTTCAATTTTGATATTTGATTTATAAGTTTTGAAAATAATTTTAAATTTAATAGTGATAATAACCATTCATATTTCTACTTTAGCCAAAACATGCAAATAATTATGAGCCAATGATATGACATAAAATCACACAAGAATTTAAATCATTGCACCCTAAGAAGAAATAATGCATTTGGCTTGATTAATTAAGCTAAGGTTTAAGTTAAGTAATTTTGCTTCTCACACATGTGAGTTGGATTTTGTTTTAATGTTTTAGGTTATTGAACATGAAAAATCTCCCAAAGTGATTAGTTAATTACCAAAGGTTTTAAATTTTATCAAATTAAGTAGGATAGTGGATTCTTTGAATTTGGATTAAGGAAGAAAGAGGGGTTTAAAAGAATAGCTTAAAATATCCCAAAATTACTCAAACCTCTATTCATAAACAAATCTTAATTAACTCAATGGGATTCAAACCACTGATTACACATTTAATTAGGCTTATTTATATTAGAAGAGTAATTAAAAATCAATCCAGCAATTATCCTAATTAAGAAATTAATAAATCTCAAGAAAATTGGGGGAGGCAGAAGTCATCCCACTAAATACACATGAGAAGTTTGAGATTAATTAATGGAATAATCAGAGAATAATTAGCCTAATATATTCCTAATAAAACTTAAATTCAAAAAAATAATATTGTTCAAAATCCATCAAAGTCAATTTCATAATATTCTACATTCAATTATCATTCATATGCAATTTATTTCATATTTTTCTAAATTTTCAACACTTAAATATGAATATTTGAAGTTTCCATGATTAATTGAGTAATTTAATCCCTAATTATATAGTCCCCACCATGTGGGACATGGCTTTCCATGGCATGATGGCTATTTTAATAGTCATATCGTAGCACATTGTGCGGTGGCTTCGCTTTCTCTTGTCAGATCATCAAGGATCAAACTATTGAGATCAAGCCCACAGTTCTTAAAGATTACTCCTTGGATCCTACATGTTTTAATCATGGCCGTCCATCCAAAATGCGCGGGTGGACAACCCATGATTCATCCCTAATCTTCCCACATGAGGGGCCACCGCCATCTTCTGGAAGATCTTCGATTGAGCTTGGATTGAATCCAACTCAACCCACACCATCACTTGTGTAAGGAGATCACATCCAATGAATGGTTCTCATGGGATGGCATACCTCAGAGGCTATCACCGGCTCGATTCCCTTGAAGTAGGTTGCAGTGAGCGAAGCCTTATTGAAGGTTTGAGGTGTTGAAATTGGATGGATCTTCCTATAGACCAACTTCACCTTCACTTGAGCTCGATCTTGGCCAAGAGTAGTCCACCTTGCATGAAGAACTTGTATGAAGCTTGAGGTGAGTTTGATTTGATCCTCACGTGAAGGAGGAGGTAGGTTGGTTTGAGTATTGGCTAAGATGGAATTCAAGTGGAGCTCCCATTTTTTCTTGAATGGAAATTCAAACTCACTCAAAGCCGGGAAGGCTTGTTCTCCTCCTCAGCTCAATCAATTGAGAATGATGAAATGAATTGGAATTAGAGTATATCTCCCCACAGATCAAATGGTTGAAGGATCTTGCCATTTTGATCCAATTGACCTCATTTCATGGTTTGTTAGGCTGTTAGGAGTGTCCTTGCATTCGGTTTGGCCAAAGGAGTGGAGCAGTGGATCTCCATGTGCTTAATTCAAGTGGAGGAGGAATTCCATGTGCTTAATTTCAAGTGAGGTGGTCATTTTTAGCCTTAAGTTGGGTTGGGCTCACCCAAACCCATTGGGTTAGGTGCACCACACTCACTAGTGTCCACTTGGTCCACTAAGAGGGTGTCATGTGATCATGAAGAGGATTTGACCAAATTCCAAGTGAATTTGGCCAAAATTTACCTATGGCCTAGGGTTAAAATGGTCATTTGGCTTTAGTTTTAATTTGAATATGTTTGTATGATTGAAAAATGGGTTGGGACAAGTTTCAATGAATTTGAAGTTGATTTGTTATGATTTGGCTCATGTTGACCCATTTAGGTCAAAAATGGGTCAACTTGGGTCAAGTTGACCAATTGGTCAAATTGGGTCAAACCAAGGGTTGGGTCAAGTTCATATGACCATTTGAAATTTTTTGGTGGCTTTGGTTTGATTCAATTTGGTTTATATTTGGTTTTGGTTCAATTGAGTTCATTTAGGTAAAATGGGTCAAGTTGACCAATTGACCCATTTAACCTATTTGGGTTAGATCATAGGTTGGTTTATGTTTGGTTGGTCATATGAAGTGGATTGGTATCTTTGTTTCCAATCAATTTGATTTATATTTGAGTTTGGCTCTATTTGACCTTTTAGGTCAAGTTGGGTTCATGGTCAATTGGGCTAGGTTAGGTCTAGTTGGCCAATTGAGTCAAGTTCAACAATCATTTTGGAATGAACTTGACCCATTGGTTTCAATCGCTTAGATCAAGTTTTGACATATTTTGACTTTTAGGTCAAGTAGGCCAACTTGGGTCAAGTGGCCAATTGGGCTAGGTTAGGCTCAAATGTTGACTTGGTCAAGTTCAAACATTGATCATGAATGAGTTTTGATCAATGGTTTCAATCAATTTGGCCTATGGTGGATTTTGGCTATTTTAGGTTTCATTTTGGCTAAGTGTTGACTTGGTCAACCCTTAGGTTTGACTTGGTTTGACCCAATTTGAGTGATTGATCATCTTATGATGATTGTTGCTCACAATGGGCTTAGTTCAATCTAATTTGGTTAGGATTAGAATTTAACTCATAAGGTACTTTAGGTCACTTTGGGTCAAGTGAGCCTAAGTAGGTCAAATGGCTTGGTCAAAGCTTGATTGGAGTTTGATTGAACTCACATATGGAGTTATGATTGAAATATAAATCTATTTGCAAGTGGTTTGAAGTCAAATGGGTTTGATTCATTTGACAATTTTAAGTTCAAAAGGGTGAACATGAGTTTAACTTGGGTTTGATTTTTGGATTTAGTTTTGATTTGGTGATTGAAGTTTATGTTTATATTTGGATTCATGATTGAAGGATTGATTGAATCATGAAGAAAAATAAAGAGTTTGGCCTGATTTGAAACTGATTTGGCTAAGTTCAAGATTTTGACTTGAAAGGCTTAGGTTGAATTTTGATTGAATTTGAGTTTGATTTTTGGGGTTGGTTTTGGTTGTTTGAATTTATATTTCATTTATATATGTGAATATAAATGAAAATATAAATGGCTTATGAGAAAATATCATGAATTTGAAGTGATTTGAATTTGATTTAGGCTTAGTCCTTAAGAGGGAGTCAAAGTGACTTAGATTTTTGATTTGGATTTGAATTTGGAATTTGATTTGATTAATTTGAATTTATATTCCATTTATATATGTGAATATAAATGAGAATATAAATAGGTTGTTAGTATTTTGAACTTGGAATATGCGAATATTTTGAACTTGGAATTTCACTCATGTGAATATTTTGAACTTAGAATTTCAATCATAAGTTTCAATCATTAGTTTCAATCATGGGTTTCAATCATGTGGGATTGATTTGGATTTGGAGGAAATCAATTAAGTTGGAATTGATTTAAGTTTGACTTGAAGGAAGGAAGTGAGGAATTTGGTTCAAGTATAGGGTAGGAAAATTTTTCTAACTCCCCCTAAGGCATGACCTATTCTTATGGCTAACTCTACTAAGTCTCTAGGGCTAGGTTGAGTGTCTCACTTGATGTGTCTTATGACTAAGGAACTCTTAAAGTCTAAGAGAAGTCCTATGTCTAAGACGGATGGGTTGAGAACTCATCCTTAAAATGAGGTCAACAAAAGGTATCCAATAGGTGTGGTGTGATTGACAAGGAACACTGCACGTATTGGTGTTGACCAAAATGATCTATAACACCAAACGATCACAAGCACTAACAGAAATGGTATACTCCTAACCCAAGGTGTAGAAAGAATCCAGAGCTTAGTGCAATGTGGCTCAACTTATGTCAATGACATAAGAGAGTGAAGGAAGAATCCACTAGGGAGAGAATATGTGGACCTTCCACTAGGCAAACAGGTTCAAATCATCCACAAGGTGATGAGAGGTTTGATTTAAGTCTCATTGGGGAGAGAAATCAATTTGATTTTTTGTTTATTTAATTGTGTTTGTTTTGACTCCACCATGGATAGAAAAGTGAACTCTCCACTTGGGAGGCTAGTTCAAGTCATCCACAAGGGAGGGGTTGTGAAATCTGCTGAGGAATTAGAATTCTAGATCCGTTGGGGAGTTAGAAAGATTTGCATCTCAGAGGAGGATCAAAAGATTTGATTTGATTGATTATTTTTGTTTTCTTTTTTCACTCCACTAAGAGAGGAGGGTTGAATTTGTTTTAGATTTTTAATTTTGGATTTTGAAATGGACCTTGTTGGTTTGTGATGGACCATGCGGGTAGGAGCCATGGAGGCTGACCTAACAGATTTACCAATCAAGGGGGGTAATCTAAACACTTAGTAGGACTAACCGACCAAAGGGAATGCCTTTTAGTGTGTAGCAACTGTACTAGGAAGAAAGCATAGTAGACTTACATCCTCCAAAGTAAAAACTAGTTGTTGGGGTGACCCATTGGCAAGGCAATGGATCAACCCAACCTAGGGCTGACTATTGAGTGAATGTCGCTGGGGGACTTAGATCAACTCAAAGATAGTCAAGAATAATTTTATTTTTAGATTTATTTTGATTATGATGGATCCCATCAGTTTGCGATGGACTACACTGAGTAGGGGCCATGGAGGCCTAGGCCTAACTCAAATTTACCAATCTAAAGGGAGTAGTCTACCATCCATAAAGTAGAAATATCCAACCAAGGAGGTGTCTTTCAATTTGCAATGATCAAATTAAGGGAAGAAAGCTCAGGGACTCACATCTTCCACTACAAAAGACCACATGTGATTGGTTGTTTGGGCAACAAACCAAACCCAACCTAGGGCTGACTATTGAGTGAATGCCGCTGGAGGACTTAAATCAGCTCAAAGATAGTCAAAGATTAATTTTATTTTTAAATTTATTTTGATGGATTCCATTGGTTTGCGATGGATCACACTGAGATGAAGCTTATATTAGCCTAGACCTATCTCAGATTTATTGAACCAAAGGGAGTAGCTTCCGATGGGAGAACTATCGACCAAAAGGTGCCTTTTGGTTTGCAATAATGATAATTTAAGGGAAGAAAGCTGGGACTCACATCTTCCACAAATACCATTGGGGTGATTGGTTTCTTTGAGCAAATCACGACCTAGATGCCATCGTTTCAGTCATGCTAGAAAGAATGCATCATACATCTTCTTCAAAGCGGGGAATGACGAGGTAACTGCTTGAAAAATAGGACTGACCTAAGAGACTGAGTGAGTGGACTAGGATTTATCTCAACTCAGATAGTCAAGCAATTCCTATAGGGAGTTCTGCTGACACTTCCCTGAAGATAGGATGCATGCTTGGGAAAAAGGGCCCTTTTGAGGCTTGAATTCTTAATCCATAAGTGAATTAATTTGTTTGTTTGTTTAGTTTGTTGTAATATGGACCATGTTGGTTTGCAAGGGATCAAACTTAGAAAGAGCTTATATCAACCTAGATTTATCTCAGATTTATTGAACCAAGGGAGAATCTTCGCATCCGATGAACAAATTCTCCAACCACAAGGGTAGCTACTTGGAAATGGGGACTATCCAATTCAAAAGTAACCTGAGTAGTGTCTAAATGGAGTCATAAATGATGTGATCCAAATAGAATGCCCCCAGGGAGAGGGGCCACTAAGGGCTTAATCCAAAACCCTGGAGAAGATTACATGGCTAGTCATATATCAAATAGGTATTTGGTGTCCAACTCAGGGAGAAAGCGCAGGGACATCTACCAAGAGTGTTGTATCCACCAAGTGAGTCATTGTTAGCATAGCAGACATCAACCAACCTAAGGTGTTCATTGACAATCGAAGGAAAGCTCGGACTCACATCCTCCTATGGAACGATTCTTTGGGATAGTCACTTCTTGACTTCAGGTGTTATTGACTGGGGAGACTGAGTGAACACCGGGGACTTATACATCTAAATGTAGTCAAGAGGAAAGTAGCCTCTGAGGGACTTATCCCAAACCTCAAATATAATCGACCTAGTTAGAACATGATGATTAATTCAAGAAGAAAGCTTGGGGATTCACATCTTCTTAAACAAAATCAATAGCTTACTGGCTGGGCTGGGAAGTCTACCATATTAACAAGGTGCTCATTGGTTTGCACTGGTCAAGTAAGGAAGAAAGTGTGAGGACTCACATCTTCAAAACAAAGTGACTACTGGGTGACATACTAGCAAGGAAGCATGTGGGCAGACTGACTAATGAGTGAGTGCCACAGGGGCTTGCTCCCACATCAATGTAACCCGAGATAAAAGATATGTGTTTATTTTTGTGCTTGTGTTAAAGGGAATAGGGTGTCACTCAGGTTCTCTTACACCTACCTTAAATATGCTGAGGATTTTGATGAAATTGTGCCACATGTGGAAAATAGGATTCTCACTAAGAAAGGATGTCGCTTGGGTTCTCTTATACCTAACTTAGTTGTGCTAATCAAAATAAGATGCCTCTTGGATTTTCTCATACCTATTCTAATAGCACCAGAGATTGTGTTCGTGTTGTGAAAAGGAGATAGGATGCTGCTGGGGGACTCTTACACCTATCCTAAACACATCATGGTGGATTCACAAGATAAAGCATGCTTGAAAGAAGAGAAGATTTTGATGAAATGGAATCAAATTTTTTGTTGATTGATAGAATTATTTTCAAACATGATTTTATGGGTAATATTTTTTCAAATAGAGCCCATTAATTGAAAGCATCGGGTGTTTCCCTTTACAATCAATAAGGTGATAAGATCATCCTTAGTAGGCCTTTCTATCATATAGAGGCCTTCCCAAGTGGGTTCAAACTTTCCTCCCATCTTTCAATGGGCAATAATTAGTCTCCTTAGGACTAACACAAGTTCTCCTACTTGGAAAGACCTAGGCGGACTTGTTGTGAGCTTGAATCATTTTGGTATAACTTGAGGTTCTAGCATGCCGTGGCGACTCTCCTCCAAACCTTGAGCTCTTCTAACAACTTTGCATTTTGCTTTATAGTGATCTTGCTATGCTATCCTTAGTGATGGGAGTTGAACTTCTAAAGGTGACTTGAGACTCATACACTAAGGAAAATAGGGTAGATTGAGTTGAGTTTAGTATGGTGTGGAAGGCCCACAAGGCTTCAACCAACTGCTCATTCCACTTGTTTATTGTCAAGTCTTCTTTAGTATTTGGATGAGAGTTTTGTTGAATGCTTCTGTTAAGCCATTTCTCTGGGTAGTAGATGGTGGAGTATCTCTAATCTATATTATGTCTTCTAGGGAAGCTTTTGATCATGGTGCTTTTGAATGCAATACCATTATTGGATATAATTTATCGAGGCACCCCGAACCTATATATGATATGGTTCTTGAAAAATTGAAGCACATGTTGAGTTGTGACCTCTCTGAGTGGGATTGCCTCTGCCCACTTGGAAAAGTAGTCGATGGCAGCCAAGATGAACTGATGACCCTTGGAAGAAGGAGGATCAATGGACACAATGTGGTACCCCAACACTCAAATGGCCATGAATGTGTAGGTGTAGAATGTTGGGTGGAGGACCACACCGTGTACGACATTGATGGCATCTCTAGCTACATCCATGTCTGTAATCATCGAAGGCGTAGTATCTAGTCTCTTGATCTTCATCTTCATCTTGACATTGATGTGCTCACATACTAAATGTACCTCGTTATAATGCCATGCTTCATGTTTTATAATGTAACCACATTTGATCAAAAGGTGCGGTGCCATCAATGAGAGCATAGGGAGCTCTCTATTTCACGATGGGCTTGTGACTTTTCTTGAGGTAGTTTGTCGGTGTTCAAATAGTCTATGAGCGATTTCCTCTCCGGCTCCTTGTCCTTTAGAGGCAATGATAACCTCTTCAAGAGAAAGTCTCTCGATGAGTTCATCAATAAGGGATAGACTTGTCTATTTTGGACCCTTATTGGAATGGACTCATCTTCCAAACATACAATTCTTTTGGCAAGTTTGGCCAAAGCATCCGCTACTACGTTTCTCTACTCGGGAACCTTTGTAGATGGTGACTGGGATTTGGGCCAACAATTTCATGGTATACTCGTGGTAATGATGAAGCTTGGGTTTGAGAACCTTGTAGGACCCGACAATCTGGTTGATGACCAACTGAGAATTCCCAAAGATGTTGATGCTCTTGACACATGTGATGGTTAACTAAACCAAAGAATCAAAGCCTCATACCCTTCATTGTTGGTGCGTGTTGGAAAGATAGTATGAGAATCTCATCACATCACGGAGTTAAGAGAACTATTCCTACCCATGCTTTCCTGGAAGAGTAGATCATGGTGCTTCCCCTTTATGAAAAGAAGCTGCACCATCAAAATACATCTCCCATCGGCAGTTGTCAACCTCCCCTAAGTTCATGATTTGTTCATCAGGGAGATCATCACTAAGCAAAGAATCAATAGGAAGTGGGTGTGATGTTAAGAAATTAGCTAGTGCTTATCCTTTTATCGCATGGAGGGGTATGAATGTGATATCAAACTGTGAGAGAATCATGGACTATCATGCCAAACATCCGTATAGTTTTGGCCATGTCATGAGATACTATAATGGATTGGTTCTGGAAATTAAGTTCACCTTATGAGAAAGCATATAGTGTCGTAGCTTCTAAGATGCAAAGATCAAAGCTAGGCAATATTTCTCAATAGGTGGATAGTTCACTTTAGGAGGAATCAAATGATGGCTGAGGTAGTAAAGAGCACTCTCCTTCCCTTCGTCATTGCCTTGGGCCAACAGAGCCGAGAGTCATCCAATGTAGCAAGGTAGGATGAGTGGCTGCAGGATAGGGTTGCTAGAACCGGCTTCACCAAATACTATTTTATATCTTCAAAGGCATGTTGACACTTATCATCCCACTTGAACTTGGCATCCTTTTTGACAAGTGCTAAGAATGGCTTGCATATCCCTAATAGGTTGAAATAAAGCATCTCAGATATGCCAACCGTCCTTGGAAAGATCTGAGTTTGGTTAAAGTTTTAGGAGGTGGTATTTCTAGGATAGCTTTGATCTTTTTCTGGATTTATTTCTATTCCCCATGTCAACAACAAACCCAAGGAATTTCTGACTACTGAATGCACACTTTGGGATTCATTTTGAGGTTATATTATCTTAACCATTCAAAACTACTCTCAAGTCAAAGAGATGGTCTTCCTTTTCTACTTGACTACTAGATCATCAATAGCACTCAACCTGATGATGGATGAGTTCATTGAAGATCTGAGTCATGGCCCATTGGTATGTAGCAATAATACTTTTAAGGCCAAAATTCATGACCCTATAACAATAGATTCTCATTGGGGTTTGAAAGGAAATATTTCTTTCATTCTTGGGGGCCATCTTGATTTGGTTATAGCCAGATGACCCATCCATGAAGGAGAATACTACATGAGATGAGGCAATGTCCACCATTAATTCTGGTATAGGAAGAGGAAACTCATCCTTAGGACATGCCTTATTTAAGTCCCTGAAATCAACGCATATACGAATTTGGCCATTCTTCTTCTTAACGGACACAAGCAACTGTAGGTATTTTTCTTCCCGATGAAACCACATCGATCGTTTCTGACTTTAAATGATATTTTTGTTCAATTTCTAATCGCATGCCTAGGAGCTTGCTTGATAGGGTTATTAGATCTATTGCTAGTTTGTGGACTCGCTTAGAGATAATCGCATCTCTTCATAACTCATGCAAAGTAGTCCTTAAACTCAATCAATAGCCTAACTAAGTCATTGGTTTCTTCTTCATTCAAAGAATGAACGATGTATGTCGATAAATTCTTCTATCCTGAGGTTGATTTCCTTAAACTTGTTAATTATTGAATGAATCTCCTCTTCAAATTCTAGCGGTGCATCTTTGATTTGGAGATCATCTGGATCATCTGAGGTTTCTAAACACACATCCTCATAAGAGTTGGTCTGGTGTGAAAAGAACCTATCAGATTCAAGATGGTTGGTGATAACTAAGCATTAATCTTCATCATTAACTGGACCCACTATATCGAATCCTAGTCCTAATCTTGATTATGCATCTTTGCCTGTGTTGTTTCATAGCTTTTCGAAGTACTCTGACCTATGCTTAGACCATGAATAAGGAATCAAACCCTTATTTGTAAGACTAATAACACAAGGTGAGTACCAATCAAAAGGTAATTCCATTAATTCTTTGTATGAATTCTCATCAAGTTCTACATCAACTTCGACTTGAGGATGATCCCAAAAAAGAATCTCTTGGCTTCATTTGGAAGACTGAGGGGCTTCTTTAACTACTAAGCCTTCAACTTTTTGAGATGAAAGTAAGGTTAGAGCTAAGGTTCCTAACTATTGCTTGACAGTTTTTCATATATTTGATTTGAATAATTTGCTTTGTCGAGGCTCATCTTCATCACTCGCTGAGTGTCACCTCAATGAAACCCAGAGGGGTTGGTCGGTATGCTAATCACATTAGACTCATCCTCAGATTCCAAGTCTATGTGAATAGGTACTATGAACCGGAACATAACCCCTTATCGATGGCCAACCAAAGGGTCTTCCACCTGAACTATTTCTCGCCTCTACCTCCTCTAATGGAGGTCAAGTCATCCTACCCACATGTTCATATGATGGAATGAAATGTGGATGGAATGTGATATGCGATTCATTTTCTTCTTCAATTTCCCTTTCTTATTCAGTTGGATTTTCATTTTTCTTTTCTTTTTCTTTTGTTTTTTATTTTTCTTCTTTTTTTCTTTCTTTTGAATTTAAATTTTGTCCAAGTTCATGAGAAAGGGTGTTTTGAGGAAGATAGTAGGTCGCATCCTCATATATTTCAACCTCTCTAACTGAAAATAATTTTTCATCTCCTTTGACATAGTATTCAATCCCATTCTTCCTGAACTTGATGCATTAATGGAGGGAGGATGGAATCATCTTGTTTTGATGTATCTAAGGCCTACCAAGAAAAGCAAAGGAATGAAGTATTCAATCAATGATAAAACTTTTCGCTTCTAGTCACCTATCTCCAAAGGTAACACTATGGAAACCTAAAGCCCCTCACCTTGTTCATTGAATCCTCTCAACATCATCCCATCTCCTGAGTGTGGAGATGTCGATCCTCAAATTGGCAAGGGTCTTAGACTCATAATGTTCATGCACTTGGATTGATGAGAACTCAAGTCTCTGTCCTTGTAATGTGAGGGAGGTTGTGCTCCATGTCCCCAAGAAGAATGTCTTCATCTATGAAAGTGATCCCCTGAGCTTCTTTAGAATAATGTGCCTCCTCTCCAATAGCGGTTAGCTAAGCTAAGCATATCTCAGGATCAAGGAGAGCCTTGATTAATGATTCCCTCATCTTTTTGGATAAGATAATAGCATCGTATATGCTTAGCTTAGATGGTAACTTTCTTAGGTGAGAGAGAACATTGTAGTCCACCTTGGGTTGATCTTCCACAAGCATGTCCAAGGGTGGAGCATCCTATGGAGGGGCTTCTCAATCTTCTGAACCAATGACTTATTTTCCTCTATCTTGAGGTGCTGCCGGAGGAGGTAGAACCTTGCCACTACGGAGGCTGACTTTGATGATCTCTTGTGGCAGGATAATGGAAGACTCTACCTGCACATCACTCACCTACTTGGTTCTCCTATGGGACCCTCAAAATTAGATGATTCCAAGTCTATCTCAAGAGGCGGACTTGTAGTATTCAGAGTGAGAAAATCTAACTCTGAATTAGAAAGAGAAAAATCAGAATTACTATAGTTATTATTTAGACTTGAAGAGTTATCATTTGGAATAGATTACAACCCATCAGAAGTGACATAGATATAATTTAAGCTAGCTTTATTCTTCAATTTCTTGGATTTGATAGGAGGTACATAGTAAAAATCAAGTAAAGTAAGAGGGGTGAGGGATTTGATGCCCTCATCCATCGATACAAGATGTCTACTAAAAGAAGAAGAGGTTGTTGAACTGGAGGTCAAATGTGAGTTAAAGGTGACCGGAGGTCGACTCGACTATTGCGCATGGCTATCCCGGGCCAACACAGGTTGATGCTACTACTGAGCTCTCCCTTTCCCTGAGTTGGTTCTGGCAACTTGCAAACCTTCCTTGATGTTGGAGGTTTGAGCTAACTCAAGCACTGCAAGAAAATTTTCTTGATTTTTGAGATAATTTTCTTAGAGGTTTTGGATAAGGAGATATCCCAACCTTCTTTGGTTTTGGAAGGATCACAAGTATCCCCAAGGATTACCTAATGGAACTAGATGGTTGTTCCACAAGGTATTCCTTCGGGATAACTATAGCACCGATCTTGAAGCTATGTTCAAGCTAGTCCTTAAATGTGAAGTAATATTCCAAAACATGACCTAGCATACAGTGGTAGGGGAAAAAGTTAGGATCGTTGCTTTTGCCCACTTCCCTCTGTTCAGTAAAATCAAGCTTCTTAAGAGATTCTTAAAGATCTTGATTACCTCCCTAATAAGGCTTATTAAGTTTATCTAAAGAGTAGGTGGACCATAGCTACCCTGGCGTATGTGTACCGCCGCTACTGATGATGTGGCTGAGGAGGAGGCGGTGTAGGCCATGGAGGCTACTATGGTGGCCGGTATGGCTACCCCAGTGGTGGTAGAGGAGGTGGAAGTGATGGCTGTGGACATGAGGTCTCTCAAACTGCTCTCTGGTCAGCTATTTTCCCTTATCTACTGCTATCGCTACCCCGGGCTTCTTCTCATATACCTTCTGCGACTTTGGCTTTGTTGGCAGACCTGGAGAAGGTAACTATTTGGCTTCTCCTTGCAAGCTAGCCGCCTTATTGATTAATTTCTCAAAAGTTTTAATGGTGAAACCTTTGAGCATGAAGGCGAATGGGCCATGGATATTCTTAAGCAGAATCTTGATGGCATGCTGTTCAGACAGCTGAGATTCATATTTTATACTCAAATTATGCCATCTAAGAATGTAATCAATGAGGGACTCACCGGGATTTTGTTAAGCCACAACGAGATGGCCAACAATGACTCTTTGCTGAGCTCCAGCAAACCTCTTGATAAATAGTTGCTCCAACTCAGCAAAAGTCTTCACTGAACTGTTGGGAAGTTCAGCGTACTAGTTAAATGCCATACCCGCTAAGCTTCTGATGAAGAGATAGAGAGTAAAGCGTCACTGCCATCGGCATTGAAATAACTAGCCCTGAATTGTGCAATGTGCTACCTCGGGTTCCCACTTCCATCAAAGCTCTTGAAAAAAGGAGGCACGAAACCCTTAGGATATTGGATTACATTGAATTCCTCCAGGTAGGGTCTACCCTTTGGAACTGATGATCCTCCTTAGGCTTGAGCCAACGCTTCTTTCACTTACTACTCAACCATGCTCTTGATATCTTTTTCTTCTATTGAGGTACTATCCACTACCTTCCTATACATGTTGGTGCTACCTTGCTCTACTGGAGGTAAAGTCTTAGCTGGATCCAAGACATGCACCAACTCTAGGTGACTAGTCTCAGCTATAGTAGGATGGACTATTGGTGCTTGGTTTTGAAGTGTTAAGACAGCTGCTAGCAGATCTTCGAGCCTCTTCTCTATCCTATCTATTTTTTCATCTTCGCTTTTATCTGCTGAAGGAGGTGTTGGTCGAGTGTGTCTTCTCGCCGCCTCAACACCTTCCATATTCTCCGTTTCTCTAAGGAGGGATCCCCGGTATCTACCATGCAACCTCTCTGAATCTCCCAATAAATCATCTTCAATCAAAGATGATCTTCTCCTCATCGACCATATCCTAGAATCTCTTTCTTCTCCATGAGATAATGGCTACTATATCATATAGAATGATCTCAACAGCACAAATGACTTTAGGTGGTGGGATCACTATCATGTACTATGAGGCAGACCTACCCCCCGCTTGGAGAGTTAACTGAGGGTTATACTCACCGGAAGACATATGCTCACTATCATCAATCTAGGGTGACACTTAGAGGATCTATCATAGGTAAATCAGCCGCCACCTTCTCCCTCTATAATTACTATCTCCATCATATGTTATGGTGGCGATGGTGATGGGATGACTACTATGCTTCAAGGTCGCCACTCCTTCTTCACCACTACTGGTGCATAAGGTCAAGCAGGAGAGCTCAACCTCACCATAGTATGTAGTGTAGCTAGGATGGATCCTCGCCATAGACGGATCACCAAGGGTCCTTTCCCCGATCTTCATGGCCCTTGCAGGAACCGGGAGATGCTCTAACGTGGTGGAGCACCACCAACTCTCTTGATAGGAGATGCTCTGTGATGTGTCCCCGTAGCAGAATATTGTATGATGCGGTAGTGTGATCAAAAAATCAACAAGTACAGAGGCGACTGAACCTGCCTCTCTGCTAGTGTGTGTCTCTGGCCTCTTCTCATCTAATATGCTTCCCCGTACTACGGGGAATAATGAATCTTAAATCAAACAAAGCCCAGACTAGATTGTGAGGCTCCCTACTGTAACATAGATTGATATGACCTCCTCCTCTCACTGGGGTGGATGAAAGGTGGAGGTGAACAAAATCCTCACATCCTCTCATGACAGAGAGAGGATGTGGTTTTTATAGGAAACCATCATGGGCAACTCCTCAATAACAGACTATGTGGTTGCCTCCATCTCCCTAACAATGTGAGTGTGGTACTGCTTTATCATGCAGTTCTTATTTCTCCTTTGGGTCAGGGGTGAGCGGTAAGAATAGACCCAACCTCCGGAGACAATCCGGATGGAGCCTTCCCTTGGAAGGTGCTAATGAGTGGGTGTTAGCCCTAGGGGTAACATGGGGAACCACAGCACTATCACTTGATATGAGACCGCCTTCCTCTTCATGAGGAATCTCAGAATGATGGCATGTCAACAGAATTACGGCTTGCCACCTGTATCTCCTAAGTGTGAGGGAGGTCCTCTCACATGTAAATGAGGAATCCAAGTATATTTTATTTTTGAAATTTTTTTGAAAATAGGACTCTTAGCAAATTTGAGTATGCTAAGAAAATCCTAATGTGTTTCTTTTTTTTTAGAGATTTTGATTTTGCAAAATAGGATCTTTAACAAATTTGGGTATGCTAAGGAAATCCTAATGTGTTTCTTTTATTTTGTATTTTGTTTTGAAAATGGAGACTTCACTTTTAAAATGGGTATGCTAGAATTTTGATGTTTTTTTTTAATTTGTGAAATGAAGATTTCACTTAGAAAATTTGATTTATGCTAAATGAAATTCAAAAAATGTGTTTCAAATTTAGTTTTGATTTTATTTTGAAAATGGAAACTTCACTTTAGCAAATGTGGTATGTTAAAGAATGAAGTTCCAAATGTGTTCTGAAAAAAAAAATTGAAAATGGAGACTTCATTTTAGCAAATGTGGTATGCTAGAGTGAAGTTCCAAATGTGTTTTGAAAATTTTGTGAAATGGACACTTCACTTAGCAAATTTGAGTATGCTAAATAAAATTCCAAAAATGTGTTTCAAATTTTTGTGTTTTGATTTTATTTTGAAAATGGAAGCTTCACTTTAGCAAATGTGGTATGTTAAAGAATGAAGTTCCAAATATGTTTTGAAAAATCTTTGTGAAATGGACACTTCACTTAGCAAATTTGAGTATGCTAAATTAAATTCCAAAAATGTATTTCAAGTTTTGTTTTGAATTTGTTTTAAAATGGAGACTTCACTTTAGCAAATGTGGTATGCTAGAATGAAGTTCCAAATGTGTTTTGAAAATTTTTGTGTTTTGTTGATTTTGAAAAGAGGGATTTCCACTTAACAAATTTGGGTATGTAAGATGGAAATCAATTATGTTTCATTTTCAAAGATGTATTTTCATCTGTAATTATTGCTTTTTGAAAGAGGAAATTCCAACCTAATCATATATGGAATATGTTAAGTGGCATTTCAAAATAATGTCATTTTATTTGGAAATGAAATCTTCATTGAAAATATTGAATGGGGATATTCAAATGTGCTTTTTGAAAGTTTTATTTTAATTTTAATTGGAAATGAAACCTCCGTTCAATAAATGTGGGTATATTGAATGGAGAGGTTTCATATGAGCTTTTTTTAAATTTAATTTTTGAATTTGATTGAAATGAAAACTCATTCAATAGATGTGGGTATATTGAATGGAGTGGTTCATATGTGCTTTTTCAAAGTTTTTTTTATTGGAAGTGAAAACCTCCATTCAATAAATGTGGGTATATTGAATGGAGAGGCTTTTATATGTGCTTTTTTTAAAAAAGATGAAAATTCCAACCTACCACATGTGGAATGTGTTGAGTGGAATTTTAAAGTTGTGATTTTGCTTGAAGATGTAATATCCATCCAACACATTTGGATGTGTTGAACGGAAAGGCACATCTTCAAATTTTATGCTTTTTGAAAACATGATTGTTAGAATTTTATTTTTGAAAATGAAGTCTCCATCAAAATGAATTGAGTGAAGAAGTTCATTTGTGCTTTTAGAAAATATGAGTGTTGGTTTTATTCTTGAAATGTTTCTACATGTAACAATTGTGAAAATTGTTAGATGTAGTGCAAATATTTTATTAAGTGTATTTTGTAAAAGTGCTCTTGAAAAGTAAGACTTTTATGAAGGATTTATTTTGTCTTTATTTTTAGAATGAACCTTTCCTTACCATAAAAATGGTAAGGAGGAAGTATTTAATCATTTTCTTTTTATTAAATTTTTATTTTCACCCATTAGGGAACCCAACGAGGGTTTTAGAACCATCACGGGGTGAGGTCCTAAAACCTAAAGATGTTGGCTAGCTTAACTTAAGGACGAAATAAGCTAAGTGCCCACAGAAAGAAAGATAGTCTTAGAATCACACAAAATATAAACCCACTATCGATACTTGGAGATAATGATCATTTACCAAAGATGAGAGAGACATCTGAGTCGCAGAGAAATCATGGTGAAAATTATTTATACATCTGCCTTCATCTATCTCCCTTTTCTTTTTGGGAAAGAGGATGAATGAAAATAGAATATATAATACACCTTGTTGGGATGCCGCATGAGATCCATATGTTCTTATTAGGTGATTGAGTGACATTGAGGAAAGGTGTACTATCTCGAGAGATAGAAGTCACCATACTATAATGGGCCTAATCACCTCAATAAGGACTCCTAAAGACTATGGGTCTTCAAAATGTACCAGATATTCTTCCCCTACTTTACATGGAAATGTAAAGCAAGATTTATTTTAAACGTTGTTAAGTTCCTACAAAGCAAGCCCCATAGTTAATTACATCTAGGAATGGATTCCTTAGAATACTCTCAATTAAGGTAAATGATTGTTGTCTCCAAAGATTTCAAAAAGGTAGGACTATCAATCGATTGGTTTATTTTTAGAAAGTTAAGTGAGATCGATCAAGAGGGGGGAGTTCTTATCGAAGCCAAATGAAAATAAGTAGGGGATGCTTAAGATACTAGAAAGCCTAGTAAGCATCTCAAACTACCCTATGGTTGGGCTTTATATTTTTGAAATTGAATCAATTTATTTGAGTTAAATTTTTATTAAAATGCTAGGGTTTATAATTCCATGATACAAGGTCACAAAAATGCTTAAGAGGTGAGGATTTATGCTCATGGCCCACAAAGGGAAGTAGCAACCTCTAAACCTAAATCTAGGGACCTTTGGCGAGGGTCAAAAAGCACAACCTAAATCTAAGGCAAAAATGGGTATTTGGTTTACCTCTACAAGAGAGGATAAATCACTTGACTATTGGACTTACAACTGCCTAGGGGTCACCAACTAACTCCTCCTATAATTTTAAAATATGTAGGCAAGTCAAATGCTTTTGCAAGATAGCTAAGTTGTTGTTTATTTAGAAAGTGACTAAATCATTAAACACACTCTCTAAGAGAATAGATAATATAAGGCATGCTTTAATGACTTAAATCTAATGCAAATTTTTTTTATGTTCTATTTTTATTTTGGACAATCAATTTGACGGCTTTAGGATTCATATGCCTAATGCATGAGAAGATTATGGGCCAAAATCATAAGGAGGTGTGTGTTTCCACCATGGCTCTCAGGTCAAAGCCAAGTTCTCAGAAAGGTGGAAAGCCCTCAATCAGAGAAATAATATGTTCTTTATGCATGATGTTAGAAAAAATAAGACAACATAGGGGTTGCTAATTCTTTTATCTTGATTTATAGCTAAATTTAGGTGAGGTTATGAGTTATTTATTTTTAATTTTAGATTAATTTGGTAGAAGATATTTTTCCTAAGAGCCTAATCATCATCAGCCATACATCAAAAGCAAGAAGAAACTAGGAAAAGATGTCATCTTAATGCATAATTAAACAAACATCAATCAATTTATAAACTAACACAAAAGAATAAAAGGTCATTGTGGTGGGTTCCCACCAAAATAAATTGGGCAGCCAAGCTCTACCCATATACAACCCAGATTACAAATGAATAAATTAGAATTAAGCAAGGAATTCATGTTGTGGGGGTCATCATTCTTCATTTCTTCTTTCTTCTTTTCTTCTTTTCTTCTTTCTTCTTTCCTCTTTTGGTTCCTTCTTTTGGATGGTTGGAATGTGGTTGCTCCAAAGGCTTCACATGGTACATAAGATATCATCTTATAACCAATGCTCATCCTAATCTCCCATAACAATCATTCCAAAATCATAATTGCAAAATTACATGAAAAATGGGAAAAAAGAAATCTAACTAACACCTGCAAAATAGAGATTAGCCAAACAAATCATACAATCCCAAGCATGTATATATATGAATTAGACTTAGCATCCCACACATGGGTAACTAAGTCCACCTAGGCCATTGGATTATGCTTAGGGGTATAAGCACCTGCATAGCAAAAGTAATTTTATATTTTATTACAGCGCCCCTTAAGCACAATCCCCTGCATAGACAATGATTAGACTAAATTGTCCTACCATTCATTCTACGCACATGCACCCTAACATCCATACTAAAACATAATATCATAAAATAAAAGTAAACATTAAACCATGCACCTCCCTAACCTAAATCTAGAAATGGTGGCTTAGTCTAATGTGTGTGCTACTTAAGGTTTGTGTGGTATACTTAGCTAGGCTTTAAGGTTTAGGTTTTCTAAGTATGAAAATGTTCAACTTAGAGGATGGTTTAAATTTAAGTTGTTTAGTTGATTTGGGTTAAATTTATTTTGTACTTTGATTTGGTTTAAGTGAATTCTGTAATTAATTACTAAGTTATAAAGAGAGGAAAAGAAAAGAACTTCTCATTCCTTCCTACCTTAAGTGATTTCTAATATAGATTCATATTTGATTCTTGTTTAGTGAATATTTTATTATGTATTTTAATTAATCCTAAGTATAGATTTTCCTTAAACAAACCTATTCAAAAAGAAAGGCATTTTAAGATTAAGTAAAGTGAATTAATATCACAAAACACATATCATTTCTTTCCCAACATGTATAACATGCATATGGATGAATCCTAAACATATCTATACATGCAAATGGAAATTTTTAGCACACCTTAATGATGAATGCTAAGCAGTGTTACTTAAAAAAATTTGGATGCCTTGTGATGCATGATTTTCATTAAGTAGAAAAGAGGGATTTCTTTTTATCCATTTTTTTACATGCACATTTATTTGTATGAAAGGCATAAGTGAGTATAGCACCATTGTTAGCACCAGGGTGTAAGGTACAAGACCTACTTAGGGCTACTTAAAGTCTCACAAACCGAGTTGTCCATAATATACTTTCCTTAAATACATGCATGTACAAAAGAAATGAATGGAAAAGAAAGATGCAAAAGTTTATGTTTATTTTTTTGATTTGTTTATGTAATTTATATGTATAAGTGTGGATGTCCTTCTTAAGTAATAACATAGGAATGAATAGGAAAGGATTTAAGCAAGTGTTGTGTTCTTTTCAAATGAACTATACACTTTGCCAAATCCTATTCAAAGCTATGCTAAAAGAAAAGAGAAAGAAGGCCACACTATGCACATCTTTATATTTCTACTCACATGCAAACTTATAAATAATCATAAGTAGCATATCTTTCAGTTTTGATAATTTATATGTTTTGAAAATAATTTTAGATTTAATAGTGATAATAGTCATTCATATTCTTACTTTAGCCAAAACATGCAATATGACATAAAGAAAATATTTCATTTTTAATTTGATTTTCATATGGAATACACATTTAGTATATTAGGAAAGAAATATAGTGATGGAAACAATGTAAGTTCACCCACCCTAATTAATTCCTAAAAACAATCCTATGAATGAGATTATTTAAAGTAAATCAAATTTATTTTAAAGAGAGTTTGAATTTTGTTTGAGTTAGATTTCAATTTGAGAAATGTGAGATGAGATTTCTGGTCTTAACCCATTCCCACATGTGTATGATGTTTTAGTTTAATTTTTGGGTGATTAGATCAATTTTATGTTTTGCTTAGGTTAAGATTTGAATTAACTATGTTAATTACCCCTTGTCTATATCTCTTTAGCATATTTAATCAAATAATTATGAGCCAATGATATGACATAAAATCACACAAAGAATTTAAATCAGCAATACACCTAGGAAAGAAAGGGCATAATGCAATTGGCTCACAATTAATGATTAATTAAGCTAAAGGGTTTAATTTAAGTACTTTCATAACCCTTCCCACACATGTGGGTTGGATTTTGATTTCCTTAAGCTACTTAGATTATTGAACACCTAAGCACCTACCCAAGATGGATTGACTAAGTTCTAGAATGTTTTATAAATTTTATCAAAGTAATTAAGCAAGTGATTAGTCGATTAGCACTTAATTTAGTTTAGATTAAGGAAGGAAAGGGGTTTAGGAAATGACATAGGAAAAATACCCCAAATCTATTCCATAAACATCTTCCCTACTTAAGCAAGGCTTAATTAATTTAATAAAGTGATTAAATCATGGTTCATATGCTTAATTACCCTTAATTACATAAAGAGAGTAATTAAGGGTTCATTAATTGATCTCCCTAATTAACCCATCAATAAATCCCAAGAAAATTAGGGGAGGCAAAAGTCATCCCCTAAATGCACAGAAGTTTGAGATTAATCTCAATAATTAGAAATTAGGTTTATTAAGTTTTCATTAAAACCCAAATTGAAAAATGTTACTATTCAAAATCAATTGAAATTAATTTTAGAATATTCTCCTTCGAATTACCTTTCCAATGCTTTTTATTTTATATTTTTGATTTTTCTATAATTAGTTATGAATATTTAAATTTTCTATGATTATTAAGTATTTAATCCCTTAATTATATGGCTAATCTCATCGGCGCCATGTGGAGGCTAACGCGATGCGCACTTTCCACATGGCGCAGCATGAGAGGCCACTTAAGTTGTCACATTATAGCATCGCATCAGCGATAGCATTATGTACTTTTTCCCCATCTGTCCGATCTAAGATCGGACGGCTGAGATCAAGCCCGCGATTCTTAAGGGGGAAATCAAAGGATCCTGTGTGTCTTGATCATGGCCATCCATCCAAAATGCATAGATGGATGGCCCATGATCCATCACTGATCTTCCCTGTAGGAGAGGACATCCATCCATCTTTTAGGGTAAGATCGAGCTCAATTGAGCTCAGATTGAGCTCAAACTCAACCCACACCATCATCATGCAAGGGGGGCACATCCAATGGCTAACTTTGCTTGAGATGAAATTCCACTTCACAAAAGAACACACACTCTCTAGTTTAAGCTCAAGTTGAGGCATACCTCGTTGGAGGCTATCGTCGATGCTCGAGTTTGAGGTATCGTCTAGTGTAAACAAAGCCCTGCTGAAGATTTGAGGTGGTTTGCCTGAGTGGATCTTCTTATAGATCAAGCTCTCCTTCAAATCGACTTGCCTTTGGAGCTTGGAAGAAGCTTGGGATGAGTTCAACTAGGCTCTCTAAGGGTGCTCGAAGGAGGAATTGGATTCATTTTATGTATTGGCTAAGTTGAATTTCCTTGTTATCTCCCCTATTTTTGGCTTAAAGAAACTGAGAATGGATAAGTTGAATTGGCTCTAAGAAGCTTGGAGGAGCTCTGGGATGCTAGCTCTGACTTCCTATTACTCAATTGAATGCAATAGATGTAAGTTGAAATAAAATTAGGGGGAGTATATCTCCCCCTTGAAAGATCGGACGGTCACAAACTCCTTTGCCATTTTGATCTAATTGACCTCCTTGAGTGGGTTTGTTAGGCCTTTAGGGTGGCATTGCATTGGTTTGGTAGAGAGGTAGTGGAGGTGTCATGTGCTTGAAATGAGTGGAGGAAGGATTCCCATGTGCCCATTTCCATGGGGGTGGTCGATTTTGACCTTGGGTTGGGTTTGGCTAACCCAAACCCAATGGGTCATGTGCACCATGTCTGTTAGTAACCATTTTGTCCACTAAGAGGAAGCCAAGTGTCCATGAAAATAAATTGACCAAATTTGAAATGGTTTTAATTTTAGGTTACCCTATGGCATAGGGGTAAGATGGTCATTTGGCTTAGATTTCAATTTGAATATGTTTGGTATGATTGAAAAATTGGTAAGGCCAAGTTTCATTGAATTTGGAGTTGGTTTGATATGATTTGGCTCATGTTGACCCATTTAGGTCAAAATGGGTCAACTTAGGTCAAGTTGACCAATTGGTCAAATTGGTCAAACCAAGGGTTGGGTCAAGTTCATATGACCATTTGAAATGTTTTGGCATCATTGGTTTGGTTCAATTTGATTTATATTTGGATTTGGTTCATTTGATTTCATTTAGGTCAAATGGGTCAAGTTGACCTATTTGACCAATTTAACCTATTTGGGTTAGGTCATGGGTTGGTTTATGTTTAGTTGATCATTTTAAATAGATTGGTATCTTTGTTTCCAATCAATTTGATTTATATTTGGATTTGGCTCAATTTGACCCTTTAGGTCAAGTTTGGTTCAAGGTCAATTGGGTCAGGTTAGGTCTAGTTGGCCAATTGGGCTTTGGTCAAGTTCAACAATCATTTTATAATGAATTTGACCCATTGGTTTCAATCAATTTGGCTTAGATCAAGTTTTGACACATTTTGACTTTTTAGGTCAAGTTGGGTCAACTTGGATCAAGCCAATTGGGCTAGGTTAGGCTCAAATGATGACTTGGTCAAGTTCAAACATTGGTCATGAATGAGTTTTGATCAATGGTTTCAATCAATTTGGCTTAGATTAAGTTTTGACATATTTTAACTTTTTAGGTCAAGTTGGGTCAACTTGGGTCAAGTAGCCAATTGCTGGGTTAGGCTCAAATGATAACTTGGTCAAGTTGACATTTATCATGAATGAGTTTTGATCAATGGTTTCAATCATTTGGCCTATGGTGGATTTTGATAGGTTTCATTTTAGCTAAGTGTTGACTTGGTCAACCCTTAGGTTTGACATGATTTGACACAATTTGAGTGATTGATCATCTTATGATTATTGTTACTCACAATGTGAGGCTTTGATGGATTTAGTTCAATCCAATTTGGTTAGGATTAGAATTTGGCTCATAAGGGGTACTTTAAGTCACTTTCGGTCAAGTGAGCATAAGTAGGTTAAATGGCTTGGTCAAAGCTTGATTTGAGTTTGATTGAACTCACATATAGACTTATGATTGAAATATAAATTCATTTGTAAGTGATTTAGAGTCAAATGGGTTTTGATTCATTTGACAATTTCAAGTTCAAAAGGGTGAACATGAGTTTGACTTGGGTTTGATTTTTGAATTTAGTTTTGGTTTGATGGTTGGAGTTTATGTTTATATTTGGATTCAGGATTGTAGGATTGATTGAATCATGAAGAAAAATCAAGGGTTTTGCTTGATTTGAAATTGATTTGGCTAAGTTCAAGATTTAGACTTGAAGGCTTAGGTTGGATTTTTTTATTGAATTTGGATTTTATTTATTTTTTAATTTACTTTTGGATTGATGATTGAAGTTTGTATTTATATTTGGATTCATGATTGTAGGATTGATTGAATCATGAAGAAAAATCTAGAGTTTGGTTTGATTTGAAATTGATTTGGCTAAGTTCAAGATTTTGACTTGAAAGGTTTAGGTTGGATTTTTGATTGAATTTGGATTTGATTTTTAAATTTATTTTGATTGATTTGAATTTATATTTCATTTATATATGTGAATATAAATGAGAATATAAATGAGTTATGAGAAAATTTCTTGAATTTGAATTGATTTAGATTTGATTTAGGCTAAGTCCATGAAAGAATCAAAGGACTTAGGAAATATTTTGGAGTTTGAAATTCAATCATGGGCTTCAATCAAAAGTTTCAATTATTTAGAATTGATTCATGATTTGAGAAAATCCATTGAATTGGTTTAAGTTTTGGGTTAGATTTTGGAGAAAATTAGTCAAGTTGAAATTGATTTAAGTTTGACTTGAAGGGAGGAAGAGAGGAATTTGGGTTAAGCTATAGGGCAGACAAATTTTCCTAACACCCCTAAGGCATGACCTAGTCCTATGGCTAACTCTTCTAAGTCTCTAGGGCTAGGTTGAGTGTTCACCTAATCACTAGAAGTGTCTTAAGACTAAGGAAACTCTTAGTGTCTAAAAGAAGTCCAATGTCTAAGATGGAGGGTTGAGAGCTCATTCTAAAAATGAGGTCAACACCTCTTGATCAATCCCACTTGATCTTCCAAAAATAGACCAATTGATTGATAGTCCTATCTTTGAAATATTTGGAGACAACGATCATTTATCTTAATCAAGAATATTCCTAAGGGATCTCATTCCTTAAGATGTAATTAACTATGGGGGCTTGCCTTTATAGGGAACTTAATGAACCCGGTTTAAAATAAACCCTGCATTTCCTTTCCATGTAAAGTAAGGGAAGAATCTCTGCTACATCCGAAGATTCATAGTCATTAGGAGTCCTTAGTAAGGTGATTAGGTCCATTGTAGGATGGTGACTTATCTCTTGAGATAGTACATCATTCTCAATATGTGCATCACTAATAAGAACATATCTTGGATCTACTTGATCCAATGAAGTTGTTATTTTTGTTCTTCATTTTTTTCTCAAAAAGATAGATGAAGGATGAAAAAATTTCACCACAATAAAGAGCTGCTCCAACTCAACAAATGTCTTCACTAAACCATTGGGTAGTTCAGCATACCAATCAAATGCAATGTTTGTCAAACTATTAATGAAGAGGCGAAATAAGAGTGCATTGCTACCACCGTCATTGCAACATCTGGCCCTGAAATATACTATGTGCTGCCAGGGGTTCCCACTGCCATCAAAAATTTTGAAGGGCGGAGGCACAAAGCCCTTAGGATATGGAAACCATCAAATTCCTTTGGGTAGGGTCTACCCTTTGGAATAGATGAACCACCTCAGGCTTGCGCCAATGCATCCCTCACATGCTGCTCCACCACATGTTTAATGTCTTTTCATGCATGGGAGGTGCTATCCACCACCTTCTTATACAAGCTACCACTGTCTTCCTCAACGAAAATGCATCTAGGATGATCTGAAGTGTGTGCCAACTCTACTCTGTATGTCGTTATAGGAAAAGGTTGTGACATCGGGGTTGAATTCTACAATGCTGACACTGTTGTCATCAACTTTTCAATCTTCTTCTCCATTCTATCAATATGATCATCCTTCTACCTAAGCTAATCATGGAGGTGTTGAGTTGAACGGACGGCGTCGTCCTCTTCAACTATAATACCTTCCGGCTCTACTGATCTTTCTGAAGGGAGCTCCTAATGTCAACCATGTGGACTTCGATCGAATCCTCAAGAAGGTCATCCTCATCGGGATCAAATGCTACCTTCTCATCCTCAGAATCTGTGTAATCTCTACCTAAGAGTTCCATCTTCTTGGCAAAGTAAGCGGATATGATCTCATCCAAGGAATGATCTAAACGTGCTAGCACAAACACTCGAGGATGATTGGTGGAGCGACTGTGGTCACTGATCAAAATACATCTAGCACTGCCTTCCATTGGAGTGTTAGCTCTAGGAGGGACATGCTCACTAGAAGAGATATGCTCATGACTGTTCATCGATGGAGTGGTGTCCCTGAAGAGATCCATTGCCATGATAACTATGAGACTGTCCCCTTCCTCCTCTGCAATTATTCGCTGTCACTAGCTCTGATGGTGGTGGTGGTGGAGGTGTTGTGCGATCACCACTCCTTCACCAAGATTGAAGTTAGGAGGTTGGGTAAGGGAACTCATTCTCACCCCAATCGATGCGGTAGATGGAGTGGGATCCTTTTGCCGTAGCCATAGCCGGATCACCAAAGGGACTAGTCTCTCCCGGATGGGGGCTTCTAGATCTTGGTGAGAGTGGTGGATGCTGGGAGTAGGGGTGATGGTGGATGATGAGGAGAGTGGTGTGAAGGTAACATCAATTACTCCTCAACAGGAGATCTCTGCCTGCAGTAGGTAGTGCTGGTAAGAACAATCCTATCCGAATGATGAGCCCTGACGGGGGGGATGATCCAGAAAATCCATCAGAGAAAAGGCTACCGACTGCCTGCCATACCTCCATCACTCCCTCTTACCTGCCTGAGTAGATGTTTGGGCCTCCACGGTCTCTCTGCGTGGATCGACCCTAACACTTGATTGCAAATCAAATAAGGTTTTAGACTCTAAGCATATGTATGCTTTGCCAACCTGGCATAAGACAGTCCTAAGTTTGACATAGGGCCTCTTGTGTTCTCTATCCAGTGTCTCATAGTATGCCAATGATGAGGGAGAAGGAGCAATCCTTTGATAATCTTCCTCTCCATTTGAGGAGAGGTGGAACTTGTTCGGTCAAGTGGAGACCTTTGAAGAACCCTCTCCTTGGCTACATGGGATGCACTGACTCTGGCTGCTTGCTCTGAACCTTTCAATTTTATTTGGCGGTAGAGTGAACAAGCAGCGAAAAAACTATGCCTACCAAGGAGACTATCTCGAGCTAAGATAGCCTTCCCCATAGGTAACCAAAGAGGAGGTAGTAGCTCTTCATGGTAGGAATGGACGGATGTCTTTGCTATCTCGAGAATGAGGAGTGTACCATTGCGACCTTCCTCTTCAATGAAGGTGTTTAGAATCGAGCATGTCAATGGGGATGGACTTCCACCTTCTCAACGATAGTGAGGGTCGCCCCCTCACAAGTAACATGTGCTCCCTCGAATCCTTGATCGAAGAAAACCAAATGAGTGGAGTTAGTCTGAGGGAGGCTGGCAAGATCCACGGCCAAATCCATCCCAAATAGAAAGGTGAAGATAAACTTCTGAGAAGCCATGTGTGCTGACTATAAGAGTGAATGGCACTGACTGATCTATATTGTACCTCCATATGTGTTGAAATAAAACTTGAGTTAGATCTCTGCTCTAATATTTGTTCCCAAGAGAGTGACAGAGTCTTGGAGTTTTAAACCCACACTTCAACAATTCAAATATGTTAAGTGGGGTTCATTGGAGAGATTTTGGTGTTCGGAGGAGAGTCTTTGCCATTGCATTCTTTTGATTTTAGAACCCATACTCAACCAATTTAGGTAGGTTGGGTGGGGTTCAAAAATTTGAGAAGAGATTTTCTTGGAGATATTTGTATTTTGTGTATCTTGTTTGAAAATATTAATGATTTGAAAGAACATTTACTTAGCAAATTTGAGTATGCTAAGAAGAGGTTATGATTGTGTTTGAATTTTTTGTTGAAATACCTTTTGCTTGAGATGAGTGAAGTGCTGATTTGAAAATGGGGGCCTCTTACTTAACAAATTTGTTATGTTAAGTAGAAGTTGCATGTGTTTGATTATGTTTAAAAATGAAACTTTCACTTAACAAATTTGGCATATTAAATGAAAGTCAAATATGATTGATATATATGTTTTGTTTTTCTTTGAAAATAGGACTCTCACTTAACAAATTTGGTATGTTAAGTAAAAGCCCAAATGTGATGTGATTTGCCAAATGTGATGTGATTTGAAAAAGGATATCCTTACTTAACAAATTTGGTATGCTAAGTAGGAATCAAATATGATTTTATGAAGATAAGACTCTCACTTAGCAAGTTTGATATGTTAAGTGTAAGTCAAATATGATTGATATATGTTTTGAAAATGGGACTCCTACTTAACAAATTTGGTATGTTAATTGGAGGTCAAATGTGACATGAAAATGAGATCCTCACTTAACAACCTTGATATGTTAAGTGGAATCAAATATGACATGAAAATAAGATTCTCACTTAACAATTTTGATGTGTTAAATGGGAATCAAATGTACATGAAACTGAGATTCTCACTTAACTTTGATATGTTAAGTGGGAATCAAATGTATTTGAAAATGAGTCCTCGCTTAACAACTTTGATATGTTAAATGGGAATCAAGTGTTCATCAAAATGAGATTTTCACTTAACAACTTTTACATGTTAAGTGGGAATCAAATGTATATGAAAATGTGATTCTTACTTAACAACTTTGATATGTTAAGTGGGAATCAAGTGTTCATAAAAATGAGATTCTCACCTAACAACTTTTACATGTTAAGTGGGAATGAAATGCATATGAAAATGAGATCCTCACTTAACAACCTTGATATGTTAAGTGGAAACCAAATGTATATGAAAATGAGACACCCTCACTTAACAACCTTGATATGTTAAGTGGGAAACAAATATACATGAAAGTATGATTCTCACTTAACAACTTTGATATGTTAAATGGGAATCAAATGTATTTGATGTGCCCTCTTTCTTTTAACAAACATGGCATGTCAAATAAGATTCTAAAATAGAGGGGAAATTTATTTAACAAATCTTAAGTATGTTAAATGTATTTCAACAATATGCTTTGATGCCATGTATGTAATTTCTTAATTTTGAAAAGAGAGAAACCTCAACTCTAGAATGTGTGAAATATGTTGAGTGGTGTTTCAATTTCATGTTATGATTCAAAAGTAGAAATTTCATCCAACAAACTTTGAGTATGTATAATGAAGATGGCTATTTTAAAAAAGGAGTGCTTTTGGAAAGTGTCATTTTGTGAAAGAAATTATTTTCTTAAATTTTATGATGAACCTTGCCCAACTAAGCTAGTGGTGAAGTTCTGAATTTTTATTATCTCCCCATTTATTGATAAATTTTGTTCTCACCTATTGGGGAACCAGGGTTTCAAGACTACGAGTGAGGTCCTAAAACTAAAGGTTGTTTTGCTTTTGCTTAATGAAATAAGCTAAGCCAATGGAAAGATAGTCTTGGACTCACATAAAATGCAAGTCCACTATCGATGTTTGGAGACAATAATCGTCTACTAGAGATGGAGAGAGGAACCATCCCCAGTGGAGTCGCCAGAAAATTCTATGGTGTTTATTTTTTATTTTATTTTTGTGTTTATGTGTGTATATGTGAGGGGACATCACGCAGATCTGATGATGTACTTATTAAGGTGATCAGATACAACATTGGGGAATAGTATACTATCTCAAATGATAGAAGTCACTACCCTACAATGGAGCTAATCACCTAATAAGGACTCCTAAGGTGTGATGGGTCTTCAAATATACTAGAGATTTGTCCCCTATTTTATATGGAAAAGTAAAATAGGGTTTATTTAAATTGGGTTCTAAGTTCCAGGAGGCTCCATAGTTAATTACATCTTAAGAAAAATAAATTCTTAAGAATACTCAATTAAAGTAGGTGATTGTTGTCCAAAGAATTCAGATAAGAATCAATAAATTAGTTGTGTTTTAGAAAATCAAGTGGGATGGATCGAAAGGGAAGATTTATTATCAAAACCAAACGAGATGAGTAGGGAGTACTCATGATACTAGGAAGCTTAGTGAGCACTCCAATCTATCTTATGGTTGGGCTTTATATATTTGAAATTGATGAGATTTATTTATTTGAGTTGAAATTTTATTAGAAATCTAGGACTTATAATTTCTCAATACAAGATTATGGAAATTTCTAAGAGGTGATGATTTATGCTGTAAAGTAAATAAAAATAGTAATCTTAGATCCTAAATCTAGGGAGCTTTGAGCAAAGAACCTAAATCTGAAGTGGGATGTTTTGAGAGAGAAAACCACAGCTTGGACTTATTATCTGGTGGCATCCTAACTCCTCCTAGGCTTTAAAATCATGTGGTCAAATCATATGCTTTGCAAGATGGTTAGGCTGTTATTTATTTATAAAAGAAACTAAGTCCTTAGACCTACTCCCTAAGAGACTAAATCATGAGGAGTATGAATAATGACTTAAATCTAATGTAATTTTTTCTCAAATTTTATTTAGTTTGGGACTCTTTATTTTGACACAGGCTATAGGATTTTGCATGCCTAAATGTATGAGAAGTTGATTATGGGCCAAATCAAAAGAGAAAGAGGTGTTCTTTCATCAAAGGCTCTTAAAGGTTAAGCCCATTTCTATCTAGCAAAGATGGAAGCCCTCTCTTAACAAGAGTGAAACAAGATGGTTATGCATGATATTAAACATACAACATCCATTTAAAGGGTTTGTTAAATTTAAGATGAGTTAATTATTTGGGTAGAAAATTTATCATCCAAGCCCGCAATAATCACCAAATCATAAATAAACTATGAAAGAGTGCTTTTTCTAATGCACAAGCTAAGCAAAATATCAAATAATTTTATAGAGCTATCACAAAAGAATAAAAGGCTGATGTGATCGGGTACCACAACCAAAAGAAATGTGTGGGTAGTCGAGCTCTACCCTTGTACATCCCAGCATAATGAAATAATAATTACAATTATAAATGATGAATGTTATGGGGTCTTCATTCATCATTCTTCATTCTTCATTCTTTCTTCTTTCTTCTTTCATTTCTTTATTTGTTTTTCTCCATTTCTTTCTTCATATTGTCTTGATTTGGGTGTGCTTGCTCAAAGGCATCACATGGTGCATAAGACTTGGTCTTATAACCAATGTCATCCTAATCTCCATAACACTTATCCAAATTCTAATGCAAAATTATATTAGAAAGAATGAAAGTAAATCTAGCTACACATGCAAAATAAATGTTAGCTAAACACACCATACAATCCAAGCAATTATATGAAGAATTTAGATTTAGCACCCCACACATGGGTAACCAAGCCCACCTTTCCTAACTTGAGTTATACTGATGGGCTAAGCAACAATAAAAGTATATTTTATTATGATGACCCTTAAGCACAATCCCTAGAAAATATGATTAGGCTAATCATAATCAACATCCTACATATACACCTAAGATCTAGATAATAATACATCTCAAAAACAAGCATACATCAAACCATACACCGCTCTAATATAAAACTAAATGGTGATTTAGTCTAATGTGCGTGCATTAAATTATGTGTGGTATGTCCTAACTATACTTAGAGTTGTAGTTTGCTAAGTGTGAGGGATTTAATTTATAAATGGTTGATTTCTCTTTAAGTGATTTAATTGATTTAAAGATTTTACTTAGTATTTTCTTTTGTTTCATATGGCCTACACTTAACAACTAAGTGTTATAAAGAGAAGAAAGAGAGAGAATCTCTCTTTCATCCCTACCTTAAGTCACTTCTAAAGCAAGTTAATTAATCAATTTTTTAGTGAATGGCTTATCATATATTATAATTATTCTAAGTTTAAGTTCACTCTAAATAATTTTATTCAATAAGAAAGACATCTTAAGATTAATTAGAATGGATTACTATCACATAACACATATTCATTCATTTCTTTTCATCATGTATATCATGCATATGAATAAATCTTAAGCATATATATATATACATGCAATTTAGATTTCTACTTGATGAATGCAAGAAAGTATATTTAGAATTTAAAATATTTCATTTGAATGAATTATGAATGCATGCCTTTTTAATAGAAAAGAGGGCTTTTTATCCATTAGCTTGATGCACATTCACATGTATAAAATTTTAAGTCGTCAATTATTTTACGCAGGCATATGGTACAAGACCTACTTAGGCTACTTAAAACCTCACCAGGTGTAGGCTAATATATCACTTTTCTTAGATACATGTAGATGTATAAGCAACTATAAGGATAGGAAAACCATGCAAAAGTTGTATTTGATTTATGATTCTTATTCATTGGTACATCATACATACATATGTATCGAGTTTTAAGTGAGTATGTCGCATTATTTTTTTTACACCAGGGTGTAAGGTACAAGACCTACTTAGGGCTACTTAAAACCCTTGACCCGGGGTGTCAGACTAATATACCACTTTTTTATATATATGACAAAAGAACCAGAATAAGAAGTCATGCAAGAATTCATATTTGATTTGATTGTATGATTTACATATGTGATATGAAATTCTTCTTAAGTCTTAACATGGAGATGCATAGGAGTAGATTTAGACAAATGTTGTGTTCTTTTCAAATAAACTATACATTTGTAAATCCTATGTGAATCCATGTAAGATAAGGAGAGAGAACTTTGTATTGTATATCTTATGTTATCACATGCAAAGTTATAGATATTGTAATTAACATCACTTCATTCATAATAATTGATTTATAGGCTTTTGAAAATAATATTTGATTTAATAGTGATAATAGCCACACATATTTAATTTAAATCAGCACATGCAATTAGATATAAAAGAAACTATTTCATTTAACTAATTTTAAAAGAAATGAATACATGATTACACATGGCAAGCAACTTCTAACATGATTGGAAAGAAATAAAGGAATATAAGTACATGATCTCATTCATCCCAATTAATTCCTATAGACAATCATACTAAATAAGGCTATTTAAAATAAACCAAAATTCTTTAAAGATTTTTTTGACTTTGAGTTTGATTTGATTTAGGAAAGTGAAAGAGGTTTGCTAGTTCTAATCCCATTGCCCATGTGTGAATTAATTTGGTTTAATGAAGATTATTTAGGTTTATTTTATATTTTAATTAGATTAAGGTATGAATTAAGTGATTTAATTAACCCTTATCTATATCACCTTAAGTTAATTAACTAATTAATAATAAGCCATTATGATATGCAACCACATGAAAAGTAAATTTGCAAAGCTCCTAAGAAATAAAAGGGGTCTAATGTAATTGGCTTATAATTAATAGTTAATTAGGCTTAAAGGATCTCACTTAACTACTTTTATGATTTTCTCACATATGTGAGCTAACCATAATTTCATTATCTCTCACCTTGGGTTATTGAACACCCAAAGAGCTATCCAAGATCAATTAAAGGTTGCTTAGATGTGAAGTTGATTTTAGATTGAGTTAAATTAAGCTTATTAATTAATTGGTTGATTTCTTTGATTATATTTTGATTAGAATGAATAAATTAGCTTAGAGAAAGGGATCAAGGACAAGGCCTCAATCCTTAATCCCTAAGCCATTTCAAACACCCAATTAGGCTGATTTTTTATCTTGAAAATTAATTAATTAATTAAGCAATTAATTACCTCATTAATCATCAATTAATTTAATCCCAAAAAAGGGAAGGAAATCTAGAAAAATAATTAGAAAAAACATCCCAATTACACACCCTAAGTTCCCTTACTGTTCCACAGAGGTAATTAGGTTTAAAGAATTAATTAAGCTGATGTTCATTCACTAATTATCACTAATTAAATTAAGAGTGATTAAGGCTTAATCATTTGATTTCCCTAATTAAACAACTAATAAAATCCCAAAAAAAAGGAGATGTGGAGGTCATCCCCCTAGACATCCACAAAAACTTGAGATTAATTGGATGCTTAATTAAGGGGTAATTAAGCTAAAAAGTTTCCAATTAAACCTTAATTAAGCCAAAATCACTATTCAAAATCAATTAATAATAATTTTCCAAGATGATACTCTAAAATACCTTTAAAATGAGTCAAAATTTGCATTTCTTGGATTTCTCTACAATTAGTTATGAATTTAAGGAGTTTCAGCCTTAAAAACTTAATTAAAGCATCCTAATTAAACCTTTAATCCTGTAGAGCCACATGACGGTTGACGCAGCACGCTTTCTACATGGCGTGATGGGAGTGGCTATTTAAGTTGTCACATCAAAAGACTGACTCAGATGGCAGTGTGGCTTTCTCCATGAACCATCCGATCTAAGATCGGACGACCACGATTTGAGCCATAGGTTAAGAGAGAAAATAGTGAGGATCTATCATGATCTAATCATAGTTGTCCGTTCTAATCACATGGAATGGACGGTGTATAATCTTTCTCCTATGCAAGCGATAAAAAACGAGCACCGTCTGTCTTTCCCCGTTCGATTCAAGCTCACCCGAGCATGGATTGGGATCAAATCGATCCCACACCTTCGGAAGGATGGGAGATGCACAACCAATGATTAAATTCACATGGGATTTAAATTCTCTTCAAAAAAGACCAAGCATGATTTCCCTATAGCTACAATTTTGAGGAATTACCTCACCGGAGCTAAGACCGGCGATTAGGATCAACGATGGTAGCTTCGCCTAGTTGAGGTGAGGCCCTCTTGAAGAAATTTGGGCTTGATTTGGTGTGGAATGCTCCATCGACCACCTTACACATGTAGGAGCCTCGGCTTCGATTGAAGTCACACCTCTGGCCACCTGGGAGCTCAAGAAATGACTTGTTTGGCTTTAACGGAGTGTGGTGAGAGTGTGGGTAAGAGGAATTTGAATTTTCTTGTGAAACGAGAGAGTATTGATCAAAGGAGTGGAGTCCTATTTTGACTTTGCTTGGGATGGGCAATGTTCGAGGAGGGCTTGAGGATGCTTAGGAGTGCACTGAGGGAGTTTGAAAATGTCTTAAGAAGTCTCTCAATGTAATTTTTTTCTATTTACCACTCAATTGAGGGGGGATATACCTCTCAATGCTCATGATGGATGGATGGGATGCATCCCATAATTTCTATCGATTAGTTGCCATCAGGTCATCAGAGGGGTTGCATTCAATGCCATGTGGCTCTCCAGGAGTGGTCGAGGTAGTGGCAGGAGTCCCAAGGCTTGATATGGAAGGATTGAGTTGGTTTGGTTCTTTCTTTGTCAATGTGGTGTTCGGCCATGGAGGTGGTTGTTTGGCTTGCTTCCCTTGGTCCATGGCAAGGGTGGAGGTGGGCTAGGTGGCAGGAGTTTCTCATTTGGCATGGGAGTTTGTGGGGAGGCAAAGTGTACTTTGCCACTCAAGGAAAGGATCCAATGCAAATGAGAGGGTGTCCATTGGTTAATACCCTTGGGGGCCCACATGGACCTATCTTGATTTGGGGCTGACCTAGGATCCAATTGAGTCAGGTTAGGTCGGCCACCAAGGTTCCATAAAGTGGTTTTTGGTGATTTTGGTTCATATGGTCAAAATGTGTTCATTAGGGCTAGGTTGGGTTGGGTTGACCAATTGGTCAAATTGGGTCAAACCAAGGTTTGGGTTAGCTCAAATGATGATTTGGATGTTTTGGTTCAATTGATTTGGTTTATTTTGGCCTAGGTTTGGATTTGACTCATTTGGGTTCAAAAGGATCAAATTGGTCAAGTTGACCAATTTGACCAAATTAGGTTGGGTTAAGTGTTGAGTCAAGTTTTAATTTGTCAATTAAAAATGATTGTAGGCTTTGGTTTGGTTTAATTTGAATTTAATTTAAATTTTGGCTAATTTGACCTTTAGGTCAATTTGGTCAACTTAGCCTGAATTATGATTTTGGTCAAGTTCAATAAGTGATTTAGAATGAACTTGAGCCATTAATTGCAATCAATTTGGATCAAATCATGATTTAACCTGCCTTTTAGGTCAATTTGGGTCAACTTAGGTCAAATGACCAATTGGACTTAGTTTGGCTCAAGTGAGGGTTTGGTAAAGTTCAATCATTGATCATGAATGGATTTGAGTCACTGGTTTCAATCAATTTGACATATGATGGATTTTGGCTTGTTTGGGTTTCTTTTGGGCTAAATTTTGACTTGGTCAAAGGCTAGATTTGACTTAGTTTGACCCAATTCAATGTAATTGATCACCCTATGATGATTGTTGATCATGATTGAAGGTTTATATGGGATTGGCTCAATCCAATTTGGGTTGGATTAGAACTTGGCTCAAAAAGGTCTTTTACGTCACTTTGGGTCAAGTGGACCTAAATGGGTTGGTTGGCTTAATCATGACTTGATTCAAATTTGGTTGAACTCACATATGGACTTAGGATGGAAATATAAATCCAATTGCAAGTGGTTTGGAGCCAAATGGGTTTTGGTTCATATGACAATTTCAAGCCAAAAGGGTCAACATAGGCTTGACTTGGGTTTGGTTTGACAATTATGGTTTATATTTATACTTGGGTCAATAATTGTAGGAATGATTGAATCATGAAGAAATCCATGAGTTTTGAGTTGATTTGGATATCATTTAGTCAAGTTCAAGAATTTGTCTAAAAGGGCTAGAATTAGGAATTTGATTTGATTTGGGTTTAGTTTTGGTCATTTGGATTTATATTTCATTTATATTTGTGAATATAAATGAAGGTATAAATGGGTTATGAGAAAATCACTTTAGTTTGGAGTGATTTGGAAGCAAATTTGACCAAGTTAAGGGATGTAGGTCAAAAAGGGCTTAAGTAGAGAATTGGTTTGGTTTGATTTATTTTTTATCATTGGAGGGTGGGCTTCATTTATATTTGTGAATATAAATGAAGGGATGATTGATGTATAAATAAATCAATTGAGTTTGATTTGATTTAGATTGAGGTTTGGTTAAGCTTATGGAGGTAGGTCCATATGGCTTAAGAAAGGAATTTTGAGATTTGGATTTAGTCATGGGTTTCAATCATTGAAAGTTGGATTTGATTTTGATTTGGGATTTGATTTGGATTGAATTTGATATTTGAGAAGAAAATCAGGATTGGGTTGATTTGAATTTTGTTAAGGCTAAGTCCATAAGATAAAATCAAAGGGCTTAGGAAGGGATTTGGAATTTGAATTTAATGATGGATTTTAATCATTGAATTTGGAATTAGTTATGAAAGTTGAATTTGAATTTGAGGTTTGGTTTGAAAGAAGTAAGCAAGTATTGGGTTTAGGCTATAGGATATGCAAGTCCTCCTAAGTCCCTATGGCACAACCTATTCCTATGGCTAACTCTTCTAAGTCTCTATGGTTAAGTTAAGTGTTCACGTAATAACTAGAAGTGTCTTAAGACTAAGAAACTCTTAGTGTCTATAAGAGTCATAGATCTATGATGAGCAAGTTGATAGCTCACTCCAAAAGTGAGGTCAATAGTAGGTCTTTAGGTGTTTAATAGCCTAAAGTCATTTAAGAAAATTATGATTAGCTCACATGTGAGAAAATCATAAGTGTACTTAATTAAGTCCTTTTAATTTAATTTATCATTAATTATGAGCTAAATTGCATTAGGCCCTTTCATTTCACAGGATCATTGTAATATCATTTTATGCATTTCATATTTGCTCATAATTATTTGGTTAGTTATGTTAAGGTGATATAGGCAAAGGTTAATTAATGTGCTTAAAGCATAAAGATAGCTTATTTAACTCATAAAATTCACCTAATTACCTTTTCATTAAACTAAATTGAATCACAAACATGGGAATGGATTAAGATTTGCAAACTTTCCTTCATTTCATTAAATCAAATTGAAACATAAAGTTAAAAGTGACATAAGAAACTTTGGTTTGCTTGAAATGATTTTATTTAGTATGATTGTCCTTAGAAATTAACTTACTTAAATGAACTCATGTGCTTATGTTAAAGTATTCCTTTCCAATACTAAATGTTGTATGTTATTTGAAATCATGCATTCATGTTATTATCACCATTAAATCAAAATTATTTTTAAAAGTTTATAAGTCAACTATAATATTTTGAGTGATAATAATTATAAATATCTATAAGCTTGCATGTGTCTGTGGCTTAGAACATGTGATATTAAGTTCTCTTTCTTTAGTCTATATGTATTTACATAAAGTTTGAATGTTAACAAGTGTATAGCCCATTTGAAAAGGACACAATATTTGTTTGAATTCATTCTTATGTATTTCTACGTTAGAATTTATATAGAATTTTAGCTCACATGTATAAATAATTCAATTGAAAGAAACACAACTTTTGCATGATTTTCCATTATTATAGTCACTTGTACATTCATATGTATTCAAGAATAGTGGGTATATCTATTCTAGACATTCCAGAGATGCAAAGCTTTAAGTAGCCCCAAGGAGGTCTTTACCTCACTTCCTGGTTTAACAATGGCAAAGTATCTTAAAACTTTTATACACTTGTATGTACATTTAGCTAATGAATGAAAATCTCCTTCTTAACTTTAGCTCACATGTATAGATAATTCAATTGAAAGAAATACAAATTTTGCATGATTTTTCATTCTTGTAGTCATTTGTACATTCATGTGTATTTAATAATAGTGGGTATATCTAGTTTGGACATTCCAGGGATGCGAGGCTTTAAGTTGCCGCAAGGAGGTATTTACCTCACTCCCATAGTTAATAATGATGAAGAACTTGCTTAAAACTTTTATACACTTGAATGTGCATTTAGCTAATGAGTAAAAATACCATTTTTCTACAAAATACACATGCATCTTTCATTTAAAGTGTGCTAAGAGAATATACTGCATGTATAGTTATACTTAGGATTCAATCATATGCATGTTACATGTGGTGGAAAGGAATAATGTGGTGTATGTCATGTGTTAGTTGTTCAATCAAGTTATCTTAAGATGTCTTTCATATTAAATAAGATCATTTAAGGTGAACCTAAACTTAGGATTAATTAAATTATTTAATAAGTCATTCACTAAAGAGAACTAAATAAAATTAACATGCTTTAGAAAATCACTTAAAATAAGGATGAAAGAGGGTAATCCTCTTTATTCTCTTTATAACACTTATGAAACAAAAGAAAATACAAATTAAAATTTTCAAATCAACTAAACAACTTAATGTGAAATCAACCTTTTATGTTAAATTGAATCCTTTCACATTTAGAAAAATATAACCTTAATGCCTAGTTAAGACATACCACAGAAGCCTTAATGCACACACATTAGAATTAAGTCATTACTTCTAGCTTTATGTTAGGACGGTGCATGGTGTGATGTATATTTTATTTTGTGATGTATTATTTTAGATTGGATGTTATGGTGTATATTTTATAGACTAGATGTTAGGCCGTGATTAGCCTAATCATGTTTTATGTAGGGAATTGTGGTTAAGGGGTCATTGTAAAAATAAATATAAATGCTTTGCTTGCAGATTGTTTGAGCCCCTAAGCATAATTCAAATTAGGACAGTGAGCTTAGTTACCCATGTGTAGGGTACTAAATCCAAATTATAAATATAATTGTTTGGGTTGTATGTGTGTTTAGCTAACACTTATCTTATAGGTGTAGTAAGATTTACTTTTCCTACTTTTAATATAATTTTATATTAGGAATTAAGATTAGTGTTATGGGGGTTTAGGATGAGCATTAGCTAGAAGGCTTTATCCTGGGGTGATGTGATGCCTTGAAGCCTACCAAATCAATGGGAGCAAAACATGAAGAAATGAAGGAGACATGAAGAATGAAGACTTGAAGACCACTCATAGATTTATCATTTGTAAATTGTAAATTATTCTTTTATAAGTTGTATAAATGAGTTCTGCTACCCATTTTTCTTTTCTGTATAGCACAAGCCTTTTATTCTTTTGTGTTATACCTATAAAATTGATTGATGTTTTGTTTAAATTATGTAATAGAAATGGCATATTTTCATAGTTTCTTTATAAATGATGATTTAATGTGTGGCCTGGATGCGATTAGGCTCTTAGAATAAAATTAATTTTTTCTACCCCAATTAATCACTCATAATTAAAAATTCTACAACTCATAATCTCACATAAAGCCTATGACATAAATAAGATAATTAAAAGATTTAGCAATCCTTAGTTAATGTTGAATATCTAACAACATGCATATCATATATTATTTCACTCTTAAGAGGGTTCCATCCTTGCATGATAGGGAAGACTTGGGGTCTCCTATGGTGGAAAATATCTCTTTTCTGCTGATTTAGCTCATAATCCATTTTTATCATGCATTTAGGCATAATAAATCTTATGGCCATGGTTAAAATGAAGTCTCAAAATTTAAAATTTGAAAATATTTCTCATTAGAATAAGTCATTATTCACACCACTAATGATCTAGTCTCTTAGGAAGTAGATTTAAGGATTTTAGTTTCTTTCCAAAAAAATAACCCAACTATCTTGCAAAATCATATGACCAAACTACATGGTTTTAAAGTGTAGGAGGAGTTAGCTGGATCCCGGTCCATGGGGCTATAAGTCCAACAGTCGGGTGGTTCATCCTCTCTTGTGGAGGTAAATCATATACTCATTTTTGTATAGATTTAGGTCATACTTTGGCTCATGCCAAAGCTCCCTAGATTTAGGATACGAGATAAATGTTTCCTTCAAGGTGTTAGCATAAATCTCACCTCTTAGGCATTTCCATAATCTTGTATTATGAGATTATAAGTCCTAGCTTCCTAATAAAATATCAACTTTAATAAAATTAATCTCTTCAATTTGAAACATATAAAGCCCAACCATAAGATAGATTAGAATGCTCACTAAGCTTTCTAGTATCATGAGAATTTCCTACTCATCTCCTTTGACTTAGATAATAAGTCTTCTCCTTTAGTTTTCCCATTTGATTTTCTAATACAACTGTTGACCTCACTTTTGGAGTGAGCTCTCAACTTCTTCATCATAGATCTAGGACTCTTATAGACATTAAGAGTTCCTTAATCTTAAGACACTTCTAGTGATTAGTGAACACTTAACCTAACTAGACTTAGAAAGTAATAATAAGTTGTGCCTTAGGGATTTAGGAGGACTTGCCTACCCTATAGCTTAAACACAATTCGTGATTCCTTCTTCCAAACAAATTCCAAAATCAAATCTAACTATCCAATGATTGAAATCCATCATTAAATTCAAACTCCATCCCTTCCTAAGCCCTTTGATTTTATCTTATCAACTTAGCCTTAACCAAATTCAAATCAACCATAATCCAATTGATTTTCTCAATTATCAAATTCCAAATCATAAATCAAATCCAACTATCAAATGATTAAAACTCATGATTAGATTAATATTTTAAATTCCTTCCTAAGCCCTTTGATTTTATCTTATGAACTTAGCCTTAACCAAATTCAAATCAACCCAATCTAATTTCAATTATCAATCAAATTCTCAAATCATAAATCAAATCCAACTATCAAATGATTGACTCATGATTAGATTCAAATTTCAAATCCCTTCCTAAGCTTTTGATTTTATCTTATGGACTTAGCCTTAACCAAATTTAAATCAATCAATCCAATTGATTTTCTCAATATTAAATTCAATCTCAAATCAAATTCCAAATCATAAATCAATTCCAAACTCCAAATGATTGAAACCATTATTAAGTCAAAATTCAAAATCTCTTCTAAGCCATATGAACCACCTTCATATGCTTAGTCAAAACTCCTTCAAACTAACTCAAACTTGGTCGATTTCATTTATGAATCATTCATTCATTCAATATATTCACAAATATAAATGAAATCCAAATTCAAACCAAATCAAATCAAATCAAAATAGATCAAATCAAAACCTCTTTAAGTTTTTGACCTACATCCCTTAATTTGGTCAAATTTGCTTCCAAATCACTCCAAACTCAAGTGATTTTCTCATAACCCATTTATATCTTCATTTATAGTCACAAATATAAATGAAATATAAATTCAAATGGTCCAAACCAAATTTAAATCAAATCAAATTCTCAATTTCAGCCCTTTTAGCCAAATTCTTGAACTTGGCTAAATGATACTCAAATCAACCCAAAACTCATGGATTTCTTCATGATTCAATCATTCCTATAATTATTGACCCAAATATAAACATAAACCACCACTATCAAACCAAACCCAAGTCAACCCAAATCAAACCCAAGTTAACCCTTTTGCTTGAAATTATCATATGAACCAAAACTCATTTGGCTCCAAATCAATTACAATTGGATTTATATTTCAATCCTAGGCTCATGTGTGAGTTCAACTAAACTTTAATCAAGCCTTGATCAAGCCAATTGACCCATTTAGGCTCACTTAACCCAAAGTGACCTAAAGGACTTTTGAGCTAAATTCTAATCCAACCCAAATTAGATTGAACTAATCCCATATAAACCTCACAACATAACAAACAACCACCCTAGGGTAATCAATTACATTGAATTGGGTCAAACCAAGTCAAACTTAGCCTTTGACCAAGTCAACATTTAACCCAAATGAAACCCAAACTAGCCAAAATCTACCATATGCTAAATTGATTAAAACCATTGACTCAAACCCATTCATAATCAATGATTGAACATGACCAAACCATCAATTGAATAAACCTAAAGGCCATTTGACCCAAGTTGACCCAAATTGGCCTAAAATAAAATAGGTCAAATCATGATTTGATCTAAATTGATTGCAAACCAATGGCTCATTTGAAATCACTTGAACTTGACCAAAGTTAATTGAGCCCCAAGTTAATTGGTCAACTTGACCCAACAGCCCAAATTGACCAAAGGTCAAATTGGCCAAAATTCAAATTAAATCCAAATTAAACCAAACCAAAATCTACAATCATTTTAATTGACCAATTGAACTTAACTCAACCCAACCCAATAATTCAAATTATCAGTCAATTTGACCAATTTAACTTTGAATCCAAATGAGTCAAATCCAAACCTAGCCAAACCAATTGAACCAAAACATCCCAAATCATCATATGATAACCCAAGCCTTTTTGACCCAATTTGATTGACCAATTAGGTCAACCAACCCAACATAGCCCAAATTGAACCCATTTGACCAATCTAAACCACTCAAATCCAATTATGGAATTTGTGGGTCATCTAACCAACTTAAACTCACCAATGCCCCTAAGACCTTTCAAAGCCAAGTGGGCCCACACAAGAGGATTAGTCATCAAACCATGGATTTAAGCTTCAAAACCAATGGATCAAGCCAAGTCAACTCTCATCCCCATGCTCTCAAGACTCAATGAACCTTCTCCTGACCCACCTAGCCCACCTAACCCACTCTAGGTCGGCCAAGGACTTTTGGGAGGTGGGTTGACTCACCTCCAACCCAAATGGAGCACCCATTGGATCCAAACCTTGCAACCTTTGCACAATGGATCTATGGCAGCATCCCATCCCTAAGCCCACCAACTGATGGAGATAAGTCTACGGATGGCGCCATAGTGCAAATCATGTGCACCATCATGTCCATCAAGAGCAATTGAGGGGTATACCCCCTCAATTCGAGTAGAAATTAGAGCCATTTTTGCATCAAGAGACTTTCTAAGCCAATTTTGAAGCTCCTTAGAGTGATCTCATGCATCCTCAAGCTCCGACACATTGCCCATTCTCGAAAGTTGAAATAAAGACATCCCAATCTCGAGCAATACTCCTATTTTACATCAAACTCAAATTTCTTACCCACACTCTCACCACACTCGAAAGCCAAACAATCCCAAGCTCCCAAGTGGTGAGGTGTGACTTGAGAGTCCAGGCAGATGCGGATTGGTCGACCGAAATTCCACACCAAATCAAGCCAGATTTTTAATGTGGCCTCACCAACTAAGCGAAGCTACCTCCCATCCAACATATTCTGGGTAATTCTCAAAATTAGCTAAAGAAATTGTTGGTCTTTTGAAGTGAACTTTAACATCATGAGAATTTGACTATTGGATGTGTGAGCCTCCCCTCCCCAAAGGTGTGGGATCAATTTGGTGGCAATCCGAGCTCGGGTGAGCTCGAATCTAATGGGGAAAGACAAATGGCATCCATCTTTCACGGCTCACGAATGGAATAGATCATGAGCCATCCATTTCCATGATTGAATGAATATGACAGATCTCACTTAGATCTGATTCCTTCCTTCATAAATCATGATCAAATCATGGCCATCCCGATCTATCGATGGTCCAAAGAGTGCATCCCACGATTGAGTCAACGCAGATGTGATAACTTAAATAGCTAATTCCACCCCATGCATGAAAGCGGCCAGCCACGCACCGATGGGATTAAGGCTTTAATTAGGCTATTTTAATTAATTCTTAAGCCTGAAGCTTCCTAAATTTATAATTAATTGTAGAAAAAAATCCAAAAAATACAAACTTTGGCTCATTTTAAGGTATTCAAGAGTATAATCTAAAAAAATTATTATTAATTGATTTTGAATAGTGATTTTGGCTTAATTAAGGTTTAATTAAAAATCTAATTAGCTTAATTATCCCTTAATCAATTATCCAAATCTCAGGATATCTAGGGATGACCTCCTCTATTTTTTTCTTGGGATTTTATTGGTTGCTTAATTAGAAAGTCAATTGATTAAGAATTAATCACTCTCTTAATTTAATTAGTGATAATAGTGAATAAATAGTGGAATTAATTATTTAAGCCTCTTACCATTGTAACTAAGGAAACTTAGGGTGTAATGGGATATTTTTTCCTAATTCATTTCCTAGATTTCCTTCACTTTTTTTGGAAATAACTTAATTGATGATTAATGAGGTTATTAATTGCTTAATTAATTAATTAATTTCCAAGAAAAAAATTAGAGCCTAATTGTTTGAAATGACTTAGGGATTAAGGATTGAGGCCTTGCCCTTGATCCCTCTCTAAATTAATTTCATCATCCTAATCAAAATATAATCAAAGAATTCAATCAATTAATTAATAAGCTTGATTTAACTCAATTTAAAATCCACCTCACACCTAAGCAACCTTTAATTGATCTTGGGTAGCTCCTTGGGTGTTCAATAACCCAAGGTGAGAGATAATGAAATTATAGTTAGCTCACATGTGTGAGAAAACCATAAAAGTAGTTAAGTGAGATCCCTTAAGCCTAATTAACTATTAATCATAAGCCAATTTTATTAGGCCCCTTTCATTTCTTAGGAGCATCATAAATTTACTTTTCATGTGGTTGCATATCATATTGGCTTATTATTAATTAGTTAATTAACTTAAGGTGATATGTAAGGGTTAATTAATTCACTTAATTCATACTTTAACCTAATTAAAATATAAAACCAACCTAAATATTTTTCATTAAACCAAATTAATTCACACATGGGGAATGGATTAGGATTAACAAACCTCTTTCATATTACCTAAACCAAATCAAACTCAAAGTTAAAGATGTCTTTAAAGAATTTTGGTTTTATTTTAAATAGCCTTATTTAGTGTGATTGTCCTTAGGAATTAATTGGGATGAATGAGATCATGTGCTTATATTTCTTTATTTCTTTCCAATCATGCTAAATATTGCTTGCCATGTGAAATCATGCATTCATTTCTTTTAAAATTAAAAAAAATGGTTTCTTATATGTCAAATTGCATGTGTTGACTTAAATTAAAATAGGTGTGGCTACTATCATTATAAAATCAAAAGCTATTTTCAAAAGCCCATAAATCAATTATAATAAAATGAAATGATGTTAATTACAAATATTTATAAGTTTGCATGTGATGATAATATAAGATATGCAATATGAAGTTCTCTTTCCTTATCTTTATGGATTCACATAGATTTAAGTGTATAGTTCATTTGAAAAGAACACAACATTTGCCTAAATCTACTCCTATGCATCTCCATGTTAAGACTTAGAAGAATTTCATACCATATATAAATCATACAATAAAATCAAATATGACTTGCATGATTCTTATTCTTATGGTTCTTTTGTACATTCATATGTATTTGAAAAGTGGTATATTAGACACCCCGGGCTGAGACTTTAAGTAGCCCTAAGTAGGTCTTGTACCTTATGCTGCGTAAAAAATAATGACGTTTACTCACTTAAAACTCTTATACATATGTATGTATGATGTGGCCAATGAATAAGAATCATAAATCAAATAAATCAAACATAACTTTTGCATGAGTTTTCCTATCTTTATAGTTGCTTATACATCTACATGTATCTAAAAAAGTGGTATATTAGGACATGTATGAGGACTTTAAGTAGCCCTAAGTAGGTCTTGTACCTTATCCTGTAATAAATGGCAATGCACTCACTTAAAACTTTATACATGTGAATGTGTATTAGCTAATGGATGAAAAATCTCTTATTTTCTATTAAAAGATGCATTCATAATTCAATCAAATGAAAATATTTAAATTCCAAACACATCTCTTTGCATTCATCATTTAAGAAAAGACATAAATTGTATGTAAGTATGCTTAGGTTTAATCATATGCATGATGAATATGATGGGAAGAAATGAATGAATATGTTTTATATGATAGAATTCATCCTAATTAATCTTAAGATGTTTTTCTTGATTGAGTAAGGTCATTTAGGGTGAACCTAAACTTAGGATTAATTAAAACAAGTAATAAGCCATTTACTAAAGGAAATTTATTAATTAATTTGCTTTAGAAGTGACTTAAGGTAGGGGTGAAAGAGGGGTCTCCTCTCTTTCTTTTCTTTATAACACTTAATTATTTTATGTAGGCCAAAGAAAACAAAAGAAAATATTAAGTAAAAATCTTCAAATCAATTAAATCACTTAAGGAGAAATCAACCCTTTATAAATTAAATCCTTCACACTTAGAAAATTATAACTCTAAAGTCTAGTTAGGACATACCACACAAGCCTTTGATGCACACACTTTAAACTAAGTCACCACTTTTAGCTTTATGTTAGTGGTGTATGATTTGATGTGCTTATTTTGTGATGTATTATTATTAGATACTAGTGTGTGTGTGTAGTCCGGATGTTAGGTCAATATTAGCCTAATCATGTCTTTCTAGGGTTGTGGTTACATAATAAAATAAAATATAAATGCTTTTTGGTGTTACTTATACCCCTAAGCATAGCTCGAGTTAGGATAGGTGGGCTTGGTTACCCATGTGTGGGGTACTAAGTCCAAATTATTCATATAACTACTTGGGTTGTATGGTGTGTTTAGCTAATATTTATTTATTTTATAGGTGTAGCTAGATTTACTTTCTTTCTTTTTAATGTAATTTTTTATTAGGATTAGGATAAGTGTTATGGGGGATTAGGATGAGCATTGGTTATAAGACCAAGTCTTATGTACCATGTGATACCTTTGGAGCAAGCACATCCAAATCAAGATAAAAAGGAAGAAAGAAATGGAGTAAATCAAATGGAGAAATGAAAGAAGAAAGAAGCCAAAGAATAAAGAATGAAGAAGACCCAATAACATTCATCATTTGTAATTATAATTATTCTTTCATTATACTAGATGTATAAGGGTAGAGCTCCTACCACCCATTTTTTTGTCAGGACGGTACCAAACCATCGCCTTTTATTCTTTTGCAATAGCTTTATAAAATTATTTGATGTTTTTTAGCTTATGCATTAGAAAAGCATGTCTCTTCATAGTTTATTTATGATTGGTGATTGTTGTATGGCTTGGATGCGATTAGGCTCCTAGGATAAAAATAAAATTTTTATCATATTAACAACTCATAAATAAATGTTTAAAATAACTCATAACTCACATAAAAGCTTAGGCATTAAATCACGATAATAAAATATTTAGCAACCCCTTAGTTGGATGTTGTATGTTGAAATATCATGCATAACCATCTTGTTTCACTCTTGTTAAGAGAGGGCTTCCACCTTTACTAGATAGAAATGGGCTTAACCTTTTAAAGCCTATGATGGAAGGACACCTCTTTCTCTTTTGATTTGGCCCATAATCAATTTCTCATGCATTTAGTCATATAAAATCCAATAGCCTATGTCAAAATAAAGAGTCCCAAATTAAATAAAATTTAAAAAATTTGGATTAAGTCATTATTCATACCCTTCATGCTCTAGTCTCTTAGGAAGTGTATTTAAGAACTTAGTTTCTTTTCTAAATAAATAATATCCTAACCATCTTGCAAAGCACATGATTTTCCTACATGATTTTAAAACATAAGAGTTAGATGGTCGCCACCTGGTGATAAAATAATATGGTTTACTCTCTCTATGGAGGTAAACCATATACCCACTTTCATCTTAGATTTAGGTCATGCTTTGCCTCCAAAAGCTCCCTAGATTTGTAGGATACGAGATCGGGTTGTTCTTGGCTACAAGCATAAATCCTCACCTCTTAAGCATTTTCACAATCTTGTATTATGGAATTATAAGTCCTGGATTTCTAATAAAATTTTAACTCAAATTAATAAATATCCTGAACTTCAAATATATAAATCCCAACCATATGATAGATTGGAGTTCTCACTAGACTTCCTAGTATCATGAACACTCTCTACTCATCTCCTTTGATAATAACTCTTTCATCCATCCCACTTAATAAATACTCCTTTCTTCTACTTACTTGTATTTGATGAATTTTAAAAATATTCTATTGTAAATAAATTTTCCTTGAGATAGTATATTTTTGGTCTTATATTACTCTCTTATATTCTATTTATATCCATATATACACATAATACAACCAAAAATAAACACCACAACAACTAATCATTTGATAGTCTAGCCTTGAAATCTTTGGAGATCTTAATTTCTAGTTTAATCAAGAATATTCTTAAGAGATTTCATCTCTTATGATTTAATTAACTATGGAGGCTTGCCTCTATTGGGAACTTAAAGAATCTGGTTTAATATAAACCCTGCTTTATTCATCCATGTAAAGCAGGAAAAAAATCTCTGGTACATTCGAAGGCCCGTCATGCCTTAGGAGTCCTTATTGGATGATTAGGTCCATTATAGGGTCATGATTTATACCTTTCGAGATAGTATATCATTCTTTAATGTCATACATGTTCACTTCAATAAGTACCTTCTACATCTACGTGGTGTCCCCCACACATTCCAAAAATAAACACCACAAGAAGTTAGGTAATCAAATGACCTCCTTAGGGCTACTTAAAGCCTAGTATTCTCAGGATGTCCAGACTATATACTAATTACCATTCAAACTTATGTAAATCAACATGTGAATAAAGGAAAGAGACTTTACTTCATTCACTTTAAACTATAAGCACATACATATTTTATGAGTTATAACTATCATTACTACACATATCATCATTCATTTATAAGCTTTCGAAAAATACATTTGGATTTAATAGTGATAATAGCCACACATATATTAAATTAAATCAACAAATGCAGGCTTTACATAAAGGAAACTTCATTTGATTTACTTAATTTTAAAAAAAAAAGATAGATCATGAAATTAAATGACACGCAATAATTAACATGATTAGAGTGCAATAATTGAATAAAAACATGTGATTCATTCAATTAAATTAACTCCTAAGGACAATTATACCAAATAAAATCACCTAAAGTAAACCAAAGCTTCTTTATTAATTTACTTTTGGATTTTAATGTGATTTAAAAAAAGGAGGAGAGTTTATCATTTATTGGTTTCAAACTCATTCCCACATTGGTAGTTTGATTTAGTTTAAGAAAAGTTAATTAAATGAATTTTATGAATTAATTAAGTTGGATCCTTTATTAAGTTAATTAATTACCCTTACTTATGCTTCTTTAATTTGATTAACCACTTAATTATGAGCTACAAATGACATGAACATGTAAGGAAATAAAATTGTAACGCTCCTCTAAGGACCTAATGCATGGCTCATAATTAAGGGTTAATTAAATTAAAGAACCTAATTAAGTACTTTTATGATTTTCTCACCCTTATGCATTAATCATAATTTCCTTAAAGGGACTTTATGTTATTAAACATATAAAGAGGAACCCTTAATTTTATTATTAATTATCTAATATGATTATGATTTCAATTTTATTAGTTAAGTCACTTAATTAATTAATTAACCCTTAATTAATCTTCATATTAATTAACTTTCTTTCAAAATGAAGTGGACTTAGGAGAAGAAGCTAGGAAAGAGGTCATAATCCCACTCCCCTTGTCCATTTATTATTAGACAGTGATTAGTGAGTTTAATTAATTAATTTATTACTATTTAGGGTACAATTAATCATTAAGTAGATTAAGAGAGTAATTAGAGCTCAAATGATCAATTCTCCTAATTAACTGAGCAATAAATCCCAAGAAAATTATGAGAGGCATAGATCATCCCATTAAACTAACACATAAAGTTTAAGATTTATTACTTAAATAACTAAGGCTTAATTAAGCTAATTATATTTTTATTTAAACTTTAATTAAGCCTTAATCACTATTAAAAATTAATTAAAATCAATTTTAATTGAATCCCCTCTAAAATACCTTCAAAATGAATATTTATTTGTATAACTTTTTAAAGTTTCAATTGATTTAAATAATTTTTCCTAATTTTTATAAAGTCTATTAATTTATTCTACTAAAATTGACTATTTGAGTTTTAAAATTCAATATCTCCCAATCCAGACATTCTTTTATCTTGAAATTTTTATGCCAAGTGTATTTTAACTATAGTTTCAATACTTAAAAATTTCAGATCAATCTGATGTATTTTTGTTTAATTAATAAAATTTAACTAAAAACTAAATTAAGCTCAAACTACCCAATAGAAATTGGAGATTCTAAGCTTGTTAGATTCCTCTCAGAAAGACAAATCCAATGAGCCATTATTTACAATTTTTCATTGAGTATTTAATTTTTTATGAATTTTTAAAGTTTCAAACAACTTAAATAATTTTTAAAATAAAAAATCCTTATTTTTCTACTTAACTTAATTAGTTCCACGTGGCATTGACTAGACCACGCAGTTCCGCATGTCAATGCCTGATTGGACCGTGCAGTTTCATATGGCTTTTGAGCGGGAATGGCACATTTGATCAGATGGTCTAAATCAAATCTTGCAATCTGAGGGATTAAATCTACATGGATCTACTCTAATCTCAGTTGTCCATCCTTATTGAGGTGAGATCAGATGGCTGTTGTACCATCTTCCCCGCAAATGATGAAAGTTTGGGCTCTATTTTGCGGTGATTCTCGCTGGAAAACTTTTATTTTTGCATTAGAATCATGTAAAATGAAATATGCAACGAATATTTAAGAGAAATCCCTAACATCGAGCAAACATCATCACAAATAAATAAACATATGCCCGTCTAAAGGATTTAAAAATTACATCACCAGGGATGATTTTCGGTGGTTGTGTTGATTCGAGCACACTCCTGGATGCGAGATGAAGCATTGGGATGAACCTAAACCTTTGCCTCCCCTTGGAATGTTGTATCCACGATTTTGGTGTTTTTCTAGCCCAAAGGATGTGGGGAAATGAGTCTTGTTGCTTGGAGGAGCTCTTGTAGTGTGTGCAATGGCAGAAGAAGTCCTTTGTAGGTCTCTCTTTTTCTCTTCATAATGGTGGCTAAAATCACCAATGGTGATTTTGCCCTGGATATCATGGTGGTAAGAATGAGTGATTCATCTGTGGTTTGTTGCTCAAGGCTTGGGAGGTAGCTGCCAAGAGGGATTAATGGGTGTCCTATGAGTTTCAAATACTCCAATAAGGGAGGTGAGGTGAATTCACCTCCCCATGAATCATGGCTAACCTAACCACCTCTTGGGTCAGGTTGGGCAGTGTCTTAGATGCCTAAGTGGACCATTAAAAGGGTGTCAAGTGGCTAAGGAATGGAAATGACCACTTACATAGGTGATTTGTCTCATGTGATACCCTTGACCCAAGGGCAAAATGGTCATTTAGCATTAGATTTGATTTGGGCAAATTTAAATGAGTCAAAAGTGAGTTGGGCCAAATTTCAAGTCATTTGGAGTTCATTAGGTTCATTTTGACTTAATTTGACCCATTTAGGTCAAATTGGGTCAAATCAGATTAGGTTGACCAATTAGTCAAATTGGGTCAAACCAAGAGTTGGTTTAAGTTCATATGATCTTTTTGGGATGTGTTGGTTGCATTGGTTTGGTTTAATTTAGATTTTATTGGGTTTTAGGTTGGTTTGACCCTTTAGGTCAAGTTGGGTTCAATAGGCCATTTGGGTGTAGTGGATCAATTGGGCTCAATCGAGGCTCTAGTCAAGTTCAATAGTTAATTTGAAATGAACTTGATCCATTAGTTGCAATCAATTTAGTTTAGATTTTGATTTGACCCATCTTGGTCATTTAGGTCAATTTGGGTCAACTTGGGTCAAGAGGGCCAATTTGGTTAGGTTTGGCTCAATTAAAGGTCAAGCCATGTTCAAGTGTTGATTTTGGGTCAGTATGAATCATGGGTTTCAATAGATTTGGCTTATATTGTAATTTGGCTAGTTCAAGTTCATATGGATTAAAGGGTTGACTTGGTCAAAGAGCTAGGTTGACTTAGTCTCACCCAATTTATGATAATTAATCAATGATGATCAATAATCATGTCATAAAGTTTGGATTGGCTTAATTCACTTTGGTTTGGATTGAATTGGATTTTGATTCATATAGGTCAAAATGGTCACTTTGGGTCAAGTGAACCAATTGGGTTTAGTTGGCTTTATTTTGGGTTGAGTTTGATTTAGTTGAGTTTATATATGGATTTGAGATTGATATATAAATCCAATTGCAATTGGTTTGAGTTCAAATGAGTTTTGGTTCATTTGAAAATTTCAAGTCAAATGAGCAAAGTTGGATTTGACTTGGGTTGATTTTGATTTGGCTTGATGATTGTAAATTTATGTTTGGAATGGTGGTTGAAGGTGTAATTAATTTATAAAAAAATAAATTGAATTTAGGTCATGGAACAAAGGAACTTCACTAAGTTCATGAGGTTGGTTCATATATGACAAGTTTGGATTTTTTTTATTTAGTTTGATTTGGTTTTCATTGTTTGATTGTAGATCTGATTTATAATTGGAAAGATAATTGAAGGAATAATTTATTCATGAGAAAATAAATTGAGTTTGGATTAATTTGGCTTTAGCTAATGTTAGGTACATAAGATAAAATCATATGGCTTAGATTGATTTGATTTGATTGGGAATTGGCTATAGATTTGAATTTGGTATTTTTGAATTGAATTTGAGACTTGATTTTGAGAGGGTGAATAGGGATTGGGTTTAGGCTGCAGGGTAGGTGAATTTTTTTTTAAATCCTAAGACATAGCCTAATCCTATGATTAACCTTTCTAAATCTCTAGGCTTAGGTTAAGTGTTCACCTAAGTGTTAGAAGTGTCTTATAACTAAGGAAGTCTTAGTGTCTAGAAAATTCCTAGGTCTAAAAGAAAGATTGAGAACTCACTCCAAAAGTGAGATCAATAATCCTTTAATAGCTAAGGCAGCTGAGAGACTCATAATAAGTCAAGGGGATCTAAAGCTCTAATTTGAATGTTTTTTGCAAAGATCCTACTATCTCATGTTGGCTTGAAGATGCAGCACTTTTTACTACAATTGATCATGGTGTCAATGCATTTTCATGGGATGAGTGGCCTGATTCTCTCAAAAATTGGCATCTTGGGGATTTGGAAGAGATTCATCAATGTAGCAAGGATTTTATCTCTATATTTATAGTTCAACAATTTTTATTTCAAAAGTAGTGGAGGGAAATATACAGTCATGCACATAAGTTGGGAATTAGTATTATAGGTGACATGCCAATTTATGTTGGTCATCATAGTGCATATGTGTGGGCAAACAAAAGGTCATTTTTAATTAATAGGTTCGATAAGATCTCGAATAATAAACTAAATGATCAAGCAGACTTTTATATCTCGATGATGGCTATCTTGAATGAAAATTTCAACCAAAGGAGATACTTACCATCAAAATGTGTTTGCAAGATCAAAACAAATTAATCTAAATTAATTATCAATATAAATATAAAAGCATACAACTCATTAAGCTCAAAATGACTAAATGAAATTCATAATGTAAAAACTTAAAGAAAAAAATAATACATCCACCTTCCAAAATTGTTTGTCATAGGTGAAAAATTAAAAAACTCTAGCTCACAATGGAGCCAAAGTCAAGTCAAGTGTTCCACCAGTTTCACTCGCAATCAATCTTATGCTAGTAAGGACATGACTCTGTCCTGACTGGCCAGAGGCTCCACATATGATGCGCTTATGACCGAGTCCTCAAGGTGGTACCACCAAATGACACCATTATATTATGGTTTCAACTATAGCCCGTATGTTCCCCAATGACTCTATACCTTGAGTTGTGAACTATAGGGTGCACTTGATAGAAAAAAGCCATATGTCAGCTAAGGTGGACTTAAAATTATCTTCTTAGATAAACACCACCCCAGGTCGACAAGGTTCCCTTGGACGATGCAACCCATGGTTGCTAACAATGATCCTTAAGTCAGGTTGGGTCGACTACCTCTTTTGACTAAGTAGATTAGGGACCACGATAGCCAAGGATGACAGAACCATGGGATCTTTATCGGGCGCATCATCATTCCCCCAACCATCCACTTTAAGTTAAAATGATATATTTCATAAGTTCACAATTTTATACTTCTACTATATTTATTCAAGGATCTAACCAAATTTTAATCAAAAGTTCTCTCAATATTAGGAGGGATAATTAACTATTGGTGCTTGCTTAGAAAACCTAACCATATCTAAAGTCCTCACAAAATGAGGGTGAAATCTCTAGGCAGTGTCTTATCTACTATTTCATCCGCCTTCTAAAAAAAATTAATCAACATAAATCATACTCTTCATCGAGAGGTAAATTTTGGAGCAAGACTCTTCCTACATGCCTTCCAATGGAGGATGGCATATGAATTCAATAAATAGTACTCAAACAAATCATAATAGCTACACATGATTCTAATTAAAGGTGATGGACAATCTTACAATCTTGCAAAGTTAATCTGTGGTGCTTTATTTTGGATGTGTCAAGTGGATACCACACAGATCTTAAGGGATACTTATTGAAGTGATCAGATACGACATTAAGGTATTATATACTATCTCAAAAGATGGAATCATCATCCACAATGAACCTAATCACCTAATAAGACTCCTAATGCATGATGGGTCTTCATATATACTAGAGATATTTCTCCTATATTACATGGAAAAGTAAAATAGAGTCTATTTTATGTCGGGTTCTGTAGTTTCCTATAGAAGCAAGCCTTCATAGTTAATTACATCCTAGAAAATATGATTTTCTAGGAAAACTCTTGATTAAAGTAGTCAATTATTATCTCTAAAGATTGCAAGGTTAAGACTATCAGACTTTGTTATTTTGAAATCAAGTGAGAATGTTCAATTGAAAAGACTTATTTTTGGATTCCAAAAGAAGATAAGTAAGAAGCACTCATGATACCAGGAAGCCTAGTGAGCACTCTGACCTATCATATAGTGAGACTTTATATGTTTGAAAGTGAGAGAATTTATTTTGTTTGAGTTAAAATTTTATTAGAGACTTAAGGCTTATAATCCATCAACACAAGGTTGTGAAAATACCTAAGAGGTGAGAATTTATGCTCATAGCCAAGGGAAAAAAGCAACCTCATATCCTAAATTTAAGGAGCTTCAACACAAGTTAAAAGTGTGACATAAATCTAAGCAGAAAGGGGACATAAGAGTCTATTTCACAAGAGAAGATAGACCCGCCCGACTCTACTGGACTTACAACCACCTAGAGTGCCGCTAACACTTCCTACGATTGATATCATGTAAGTGGTCTTATGTAATTGTAAGATGGCTTAGGCTTGTTATTTAATTTGAAAGAGACTAGAGTCCTAAACTCACTCCCTATGAGACTAAATCATGTTTAGATATGAGCACATGACTTATTATAAATGCAAAATATTTTCTAATTTTATATTATTTTGACACAATATTTTGGACAAAAGCTTTAGAATTTCTTATGCCTAAATGTATGATGAAATTGAGTTATTGCCCAAATTAAGAAAGAAAGAGGGTGAAGCTCCATCATAAGGGGTTGCTCTCATAAGTCAAGCAGTCCCTAAAGTGCTGAAATGGAGGCCCTCATTTTTACAAGAGTGGCATAATATGGCATGCATGATATTAGACATACAACATACAGTTAAGGGGTTGTTAAATCTTTTAGTTATCTTAATTATAACCTAAGCTTTAGAATGAGGTTGAAAGTTATTTTAAATTTTAGTTATGAGTTGTTAATTGGATAGAAAAAAAAAATTTTTTCTAAGAGCCTACTACATCCAAGCCACACATTCAAACAACAAGCTTGAAGAAACTATGAAAAAGATGTAGTTCTAGTGCACAAACTAAACACAACAACAATCATTTTATAGACTACTATAAAAGAATAAGAGGTTGATGCGACCGGGTACTGTCGTACACCCTAAAAAATAGAAAAGTTGGGTAGTCGAGCTTTACCTTTATACAACTCAAAATTACAAAATGATATTGCAATTTAGAATTGAATATGTGATATGGGGTCTTCATTCTTCATTCATTCTTTCTTCTTTTGATTTGATTTTGATTCTCTAAGGCATCACAAGGCACCCCGAAATAAGCCTTCTAACCTTGGTCATCCTAATCCTCATAACACAATCTTAATTCCTATTACAAAATTATATTTTGTAGAAAACTAAATCTAACTACACTTATAAAATAGATGTTAGTTAAACATACATACAAACTCAAGCAATTATATTTCATAGTTTGGACTTAGCACCCTGCACACAAGTTACCAAGCACATCCTAATATAAATTATGCTTAGGGGCATAAGCAACCTGCAAGAAGAAACATTTATATTTATTTTTACTACCCATAAGCACAATCCCCTATAGAAAATAATATTTAGGCTACTAATATCCAATCTACAATCCATATTCCTAACATATATGTCTAAAACATTACATCATAAAACAAAATACATCATCATTACATATATCGTTCTAACCTAAAGCTAGAAGTGGTGAGTTAGCATTACAATGTGTGCGCTAAGACATCATCATTATATATATCGTTCTAACCTAAAGCTAGAAGTGGTGAGTTAGCATTATAATGTGTGCACTGAGGCTTTATGTGATATGCCTTAACTAAGTTTTTTGGATTATGATTTTCTAAGTTTGAAAAAGTTTAAGTTAACATGATGAATGGTTTCATTTTAAGTTTATAAGATTAATGAGTTTTAATTTGTATTTTGTTTTGTTTCATTTGATTTACACTTAGTATTTAAGTGTTATAAAGAGAAGAAAGATGCCTAACCTCCATCATCCTTATCCCAAGTTATTTTCTAAAACCATATTTTTATAATTTAGTTTCTTTTAATGAATGATTTATTAAATATTTTATTAATCCTAAATTTAGGTTAACCTTAAAGAATTCTATTCAACATGCAAGGCATCTTAAGGTTAATGTGATTGAATTCATCACATGGAATATGTTGAACCATTATTTTTCATCACCCATAACATACATATGATTTAGCACTTAGTATACCTATACATACAACATATTTTGGCATACTTGAATGATTATGAATGCATATGTTTTTAATAAAAAATGGGATTTTTATTCTCTAATTAAACACACATATACATGTATAAAAGATGTAAGAAAGTACGTTCTATTATTTAAACCAGGGAAGTGAGATAATCAAATGACCTCATTAGGGCTACTTAAAGCCTCATATTCTCGAGATGTCTAGACTATATACTTGCTATCTTAAATACATATGAATGTATATACAACTATGAGGATGAAAATCATGTGAAAGATTATATTTTTTGGTTGAATTATTTATACATGTAAAGTAAAGTTCTATCCAAATTCTGATACAAATATATATATGAATGAAATTAAATAAGTATGTACCTTTTTTAACTAGGGAAGTGAGATAATCAAATGACCCCATTGGGGCTACTTAAAGCCTCATATTCCAGAGATGTCCATACTATATACTTATTATCATTCAAACATATGTAAATCCATACATGAGCATAGAAAAGATATCATTACATTCATGTGTTTAAGCTATAAATACATGCAAATCTTATATATATTCATAACTACTATCACTCCATATGCAATTTATAACTTTCAAAAGTAATTTTAAATTTATTAGTGATAATAGCCACACATATAATAAGATTAAGCCAACACATGCAATTTTGCATAAGTAAATTTCATTTGATTTGGACAATATGAATGCATGATATCACATAACATACAACAGTTATGGTGATTAAAAAGGAATAGCCAAACATTTCCACATAATTCATTCAACTATACTAATTTCTAAGGATAATCACATTAAATAATATCACTTAAAGATAACCAAAGCTTCTTATTAATTTTGGTTTTGGATTTAGATTGGACTTAAAGAGGAGAGATCATTTGTTATTTTCCATCCCATTATCATGTTGGTAATTTAAATCTATTTAAGGAAAGATAATTAAGTAAGTTTTTTTTTTATTTTGATTAAATTGAACCATTAAGTAATCTATTTAATTACCCTTTCCAATGTTCCTTTAATTTAATTAATTATTTAATCATGAGCCACGAGTGATATGCACATGAGAAAAGTAAAATTACAATGCTCCTAAAGAACTTAATACAATTGGCTCATGATTAGAGATTAATTAGATTAAAGAATCTAATTAAGTACTTTTATGATTTTCTCACACTTATTGGCTAATCATAATTTCATTAAGGATCTTTATGTTATTGACCACATAAAGAGGGACCCCTTGATTTAAAAGTTGAACATCTGAAATGATTATCAATTCAATTTTGATTTGATTTCATTATCATTTTTAATCAATCCCTTAATTAAACCTTTCATTAATTAATTCTTTTTAATGAGATGAATTTGGAAAAGTAATTAGGAGAGGGGTCCTAATCACTCTCCTCATCATCTCATTATTAATCAGTGATTAATGAAGTTAAATTAATTGACTTTTACTATTTAAGATTTTAAATAATCATTAAACTAATTAAGAGGGTAATTAAGGTTTGAATTTCAAGTTCTCCTAATTACCTAACCAATACATCCTAAGAAAAATATGGGAGGCAGAGGACATCCCAGGGAATCAACATACCAAACTTAGGATTAATTGCCCAAGTAATTATGACTTAATTAAGCTAATTAAGAAAATATTCAAGCCCTAATTAAGCTATAATCATTATTCAAAATCAAATGAAAATATTTTTATTAAAATATCCTCTATTTAACCTTTCCAAAATGGGCTTATTGGTATTTTTTAGATTTTTCTACTATTAGTTATTCTTTTAGAAAGTTTTAGAGATTTTAATGATATTTTTAAGCCTAATTAATCCCTAATCCCATCAATGCCGCGCGAGAGCTGACGTGGCAGTGCTTTCCACGTAGTGCCGTGAGCTTGACCACTTAAATCGTTTGACTCTAGAGCTAAGTCAGCAACGATGGATGCGCTTTCTTCCCCACTGTCCGATCTCATATCGGAGGATGGGGATTAATCCTGAGGTTCTTATAGAATTAAAATCGATTTATCCAGCATATTAAATCATGACCGTCCATTCCAATCATGAAGAACGGATGAAGGATGACCCTTCATCCCCCGAGCGATAGAAGACGGACACTGTCCACCCTCCCCCATTTGATCTGAGCTCACTGGAGCTCGTGAGGCCTTGGGATCAACAACAAAAGCTTTGGGGAAGAGATTTAAAGGGATCTAATGGTGAAAATTGCATGAAATCACAATTTCTTTTACAAAGGACAAACAAAAATTGAAATTTTCACTATTTGCCAAAATTTACCTCTCTGGAGCTCGGATCAACGGTTTATTAACCGAGATAGCTTCATCTTGAATAAATAAAGCCTTGTTGAGAAGCTCATGACTTACCTCCTTTTCAATGGCTCTATGGATCAAACATCATCAAAATCTTCATTGGAGTTAGGCTTGGAGTGGTCTCTGGTGCTCGAATCGACAGGAATCGATCCGTGCTTGATCCTTGGAGCTTGGTGAATGTGTGAATAAAGTTAATTTGAAAATGGTGGAGGTTAACTAGAGTTGGATGGAGATAGGCTTTATCATATTTCGAGTTTGGTGTTTTCGACGATAGGGAGGCTTAGGGAACTCAAAGGAAGCTTGGGGGAGTTCGTTTCAACTCTCTCAAGATCTAGGAATGCTCTGATGTGTGTGAGAGTGGAATGGTGAGAAGTATACTATCCTCTCCTCCAATGACGGCCGATTTACTAGGACTGACCAGGTAAGGGGGGATGTCAAAAGGGGTCGAGGTGGCTCGATTTGAGTGGGTGAGGGTCTGAGGTGAGCAGCCATGGCTGACGTGGAGTGTCTGGTTTCTTGGGTGTGCCATGGGAGGAGGTGGGTTAGCTCACCTCTCTGACCTATGGCTAACACAACTAGCCTTGAGTCAGGTTAGCCATAAGGTCAAGGGTCCAAACTAAGCTAAGGGTGGCTACTAAGTGCAAATGAGAGGGTTTGACCACCCAAAAGTGGATTTTATCCTATGTGGGAGATTTTACCCAATGAGTAATGGGTCAATTTAGGTTTGGTTTCAGTTGAGTTTGATTTGGGCTGACCCATGGCGATCCAGATGATGGGTCATACCAAGTTTGAGTGGGTTTGGAGTTGGTTTGGTTGGATTTGGCTTAATTTGACTCATGTAGGTTAAATTAGGCTAAGTTGAGTTAGGTTGAAAATTTTGTCAAATTGGGTCAAACCATGGGTTGAGACAAGTTCAAATGATGATTTAGGATATTTTGGTTCAATTGGTTTTACTTGATTTGGATTGAATTTGAATTTGACTCATATGGATTCACATAGGTCAAATGGGCTAAGTTGACTAATTTAGTCAAATTGGTCAAATCAGCTTGGGTTAGGTATTGTTTTAGGTTTATTAATGATTGAATATGATTGTAGGCTTTGATTTCAATCAATTTTGATTTAAAAATGATTTAGACCAATCTGACCCTTTAGGCCAATTTGGGCTAAGTGGGTCAATTCAGTTGACTTGGTCAAATTAGGTTCAACCAAGGATTTGATCATGTTCAATAATCAATTTGATATGAATTTGAGTCATTAGTTTGAATCAATTTGGATTATGATTGGATTTGGCCCAATTTGATCTTTTAGATCAAATTGGGTCAACTTGGGTCAATAGGCCAATTAGACTTGGTTTGGCTCAGTTGAAGGTCAAGTCATATTCAAGGATCAATTTTGGGTTAGTAGGGGTCATTGATTTCAATCAATTTGATTTAGAATGGAGTTTGGTTCAATTTGGCTCATATACGCTAATTGGGTCAACTTGGGTCAAGTGATCAAATTAGCTTGGTTAGATCCAATTGATTGCAATTGATCAATCAAGAATGATCAATAATCAATATATGGGATTTTGAGTAGGTTGGCTCAATCCAATTTATGTTGGATTGGAGTTTGGTTCAAATGGGTTCTTTAGGTCACTTTGGGTTCAAATGGGCTAGCTTAGGTTAATTGAATTGATTTTGGTCAATTGGCTTGATTGTAACTTTTGGTAGGGTTTGGAATGAAGGTTAGAATGGTTGGAGTGCTTTTGTAAAATCAATTGAATTAGGTTTAATTGAACAAATTTTGGTTAAGTCCATAGTTAGTTTAGGATAGGATTTGGTTTCGGATCATGGAGCTTGGATATGAAATGGAATTCAATTAAGTTTTGGTTGGATTAATTTGAGATTGGATTTGGCTAAAGGGCTAGGCATAAGACTTGGTTTAGGCCATATGATAGGTAGGTTACCTTTAGATCCCGAGGCATAGCCTAAACTTATGGCAAGTTCTCCTAAGTCCCTAGGAATGGGCTAATTGTTCACTTAGTCACTAGAAGTGCCCTATGACTAAGAAGATCCTAATGTATAGAAGATTCTTTGGCCTAAGATGGGGAGATTGAATTCTCACTCTAAAAATAAGGTCAGCACAATCATATAATAATTATAAAGTATGATTACGATCAATAAATATTTCCATGAGTATAGTCATAACTTAAATAATATACATTTTAGACATCTCAATATAAGAAGTTATTATCCAATGTTGAAATCCTTTATTAAATAATGAGATGGACAAGGAATCTTACCTCTTATGACAAACACCCCAAATTTGTCATAAGAAGGGTAGCATGATGTTTATATGACTTGTTTGCTCTATCTTCAACCTTAATAAGAAATTAAAGGCATAGTTTCACTTTTAGGTCAACTTTGTTCTTATCTCCCAAATTGATATTCGCTATCTATTCTCCTTTTGCACAACTCTAATTCTTTTTACTAAATTTCCATCATTGCTTAGTTGCCCATCTAATAATTATTTGCATTGATTATTTCATTTATAATAGCTTTTGTCACACGCTTTATAGTCGGTGCATTGCTCACTCATCCAATTGTTGATTTTTTGCTTACTATGTAACTAATTGTATCATTCACTCCCCTTCAAATAGTTTTGTTGCTCATTTTATACTTAATTATCTCTCTTTTCTCTCTAAGCAATTTTAAAGCCTAGCCAACATCTTTATACACACTTTTTCATGTAGCCTCATCATCCATTTTATAACCAACTAAGTCACTTAATTCTCTCCAAATAGCTTTATTGCCTGCTTTATAAATGACCATGTCTCTCATTTATCCTTGTTGACTTCTTAGAGATTAACTATGTTCCTCACTTCTCAAAAAGCAACTTTATTGCATGCTCTATATCCAATCATGGAATTATATCATGCTTCATTAGCTTCACCACCCACTCCATATTTAGCCACATTGCCTGCTGTACTTTAGATAAATTCACCACTAATTATATAATTGATCGCACTAGTTATTTCTTTTTACGTACCTTTATTGCTCACTCCATGGCCATCCACATCACTCGTAAAGCTATAAATGAATCAAACATTCGATATACTACTTGTAGCTCAGCTCAATACGAGCTCATTCATATTCATTTGATTAAGATATCAAATGAACAAGCTTGAAGAGTTTGTTGCTTGGTTCATTTATGAGCATCAATAATATCATTTAAAAAATAATGAATTAACTTGTTAGGAATCTCAATTAATACTTAATATAAAACTCAATTAAAATTTAATATAATAGTATATATAATATTTTATGTAAACCTTAATTAAGGCTTGAAATAAAACCTGATTGAGGCTCATGCATGATCATTTCAATTCCATATTTTATTTAGGCATTTAGTCCCATATTATTATAATATTCTAATGTAGTGATATTTATAAGTTGAAAAAGACGTTGAATTATTGAGCTTGTAACCCACATGATTATATGAAAAATTATTCAAAATAACATTTTAAAGAAAATTAATGAACTTTTAAAAGCTTTAAAGATTATTAAATTAATTTTTTTAAATATAAAATTGTCTTGTTAAGACTTAGTAGGCTAGGCCAATAAGGCTTATTCATTATTCCAAATGAGTTACCATTTGAAACTCATTGATCATAAAATGAACCAAGTTGGAGTTATTCGAATAAAAAAATGAGCTTGAACACTATCATAAAAGTTTAAATAAAGTTTGAACCGAAGTTTGAACGTGCTTTGGTAAACAAACTATAGCTTAAATAGCCTCCATCTAGGCTTGGCTTGGTGTTTTTCAACCTTAGTCGCTCACTCCTCTCAGGCCAACATTGTTGCTTGCTTTATATTTAACTCATTGCTCACCCCTCTTAAATAATTATTATTTGCTCCATAAGTGGATGCATTGCATGCTCCTCATTAAGTTTCTTCATACTTCCTCTAAATTCACTCACATCACTTGCTACTATATATATATATATATATATATCTTCATCTAAATGTATTTTATTAAAGGATTCTTTGAGTTAAATGAGTACTTTTTTGTTCTAATTATAATAAATATGTTATCAAAATATGTAATATTCATGACTTTATAAGAGAAACATCACAATGCATATTAGTGTATGACAAACGGTTGAGACTTATATAGCATAGACAAGCAACATGATGCATGAATAAAAATAATGACAAAGTGTCTTGATCAATGGAGTTTAATGTTAGTAACAAATAACTAGTCAAATTTTGATGTAATGCATGCATTACCATATAAATTAAGAGATAGATTTTTTTAAAAGTGATTTATTGATATGAGAAATAAGTGATATTTGACTATTGTTTTGATCAAGATGGCCAATGTGATTATAAGTATGTAAAATTTAAAAATCATTTGAAATTTTGATTAATCTTTTAAAATTTTAATTATATTTAAAATTCTTAATTTAGACTCAGTTGGATTTGAATCGGATCACTTTTAGTGTTATTGAGCTAATTTAATTGATATTTAGTTCACAATAAATTTACTAAAATTGAAGTTCAATTAGTTCAAATTTAATCTCAAAAAAATTAATAAAAAAACATTAAGATTTATATTAATAACTTGGATTTCTTTGATGATAAATCACTCATAAATAAGATTCATACACTAAGTTGAATATATGCAGACATGATGTGCTACATATGTAATCGATATGTGCAGATAGTTTCAAACACAGGACACTTGTGCACATAATGATTATGCATATGCTATTGCCTATAACACATACAATGTGCATGTCAATTAGTTTTGGACCAATTGCTTATTGGATGATAGTGTGCACATGATGGGTGTACCTATAGCACATGTGCATATGATGCAATGCAATAAATGCAAACAATTATGTGCATGTGCACTTGTACATGTAATGGATGCACATGTCATGGCATTGATGTTGTCTATTGCAATGTGCATAAAATATAGTGATTGAGAATAGTTATTGATGATTGTCAAAATATGTGTGGCGTGAATTCACTTCTTAGAGATAATTGAAAGAGAAAGAAAAGAGAGGCAAGCTAATATTGAGACCATTGAGAGTTCTCAACTTTTGCAACCTTGATGGAATGATCATTTAGTGGTGGTCATCTATCTATGTTGGTGTGAACTGACGTCTATGCACAACTACTATCAGTGTTTTAGTATGCCACGTAGAGACATTGACGCATACACTATATGTTCATTGATTGGTGAACTAATTTGGTGATAGCTAGATGTTTTCTTATTATTTATGCGTAGGAGTGCACACAAAAACTATCAATATTTCTTGAAATTTTTTTATTTTTTTGTCCTCTCGAGTCTACAGGTGAGATTTTGCTATGGTGTAGGTGGATTTGAATTAAAAAATATATTTACAATAACTTTTAAAACTCTTATCTGTCAGATTAATTGAAAAAAAATCATTTGATATGATCAAAGTTATTCGTAATAACATATATTAGTATATAGGAGACCATTCTTGTTCATGTGTTATAAGTGAACTACACAAAAATACTATTGCTTTCATATATCAATATATTTATATTTGAGAATTTTTATTATGGGGCCCTTGTCCTTATAGTTTTTGATTAAACAAATGGCTAAGAATATATCTCTAAAATTACCTTTTGTTATAAATCTTCAATGTTGGCCTTGGCATGCATTCATTCTAAATCTTGTGGAGAGAAATTCATAAATACGGTGAGAGAAGTCTTCACGATGTGAATCTCAGATACAAATTTGGTTAGAACGGCTCTGTGAAAGGTCCAACAGGCCTATTGAACCCTAAAACTACGACTCTGGCTCGTGGGAACGAGTCTTACCGTCGAAGACCCGAAAGATCCGGCAAGTCGTGTCCGGCCATTCGTCTGCAGTTCTTCCCGCAGGCCTACCTTCCCTCTACCGGCACGAAGTAAATTCTCTTCTTCTTCTTCGGGCGAGACATCGCGTGGAATGTCGATGGCGAGGTTGACCTCTAGCCTGGCTTACCCGGAGAGATTCTTTGCAGCCGCTTCCTACGTCGGATTCGGCGGATCTCCTAGCTCTTCCACGGCTGTCCTATCCAAGTTCCAGAACGACGTTGCCCTTCTCCTCTATGGTCTGTACCAACAGGTAATGCCCTTTGTTCATCCCCCCTTCTCCTCTTTTGTTTTCTTCTATTTTCTGCTGGATCCAGTCTACGTTTGCAAGTGGGATTTAGTTCGGATCTTGGATGAATGGGTTAGATTTTGGCGTTTTGGCTTCAGTTTGAATGCAGATCGATGGGGTGCAACCTGGAATTGTGCTTGAATTTTGTTGCTTAGTTGTTGATCTGAATATCTTTTATGGCGGTGTGATACTGGTTGTAATGGTTTTCCTTGTGCAGGCGACAGTGGGACCTTGCAATGTTCCGAAACCTAGAGCTTGGAATCCGGTGGAGCACAGCAAGTGGACTAGGTTAGCAACCCTATGATTTTGAGGGAGATGAGCTGATTTTGTTTCAGAGACATTTATCTTGCTATTCGTGTTTGTAAGAGCTATGAAATTATTATAATATAACATTAAACAAAGAGAGTCGTGTATCCCTTCTACACGATGTGATATTTGACATCAATCATGCTGGCTACATGGGCGATGGGACGTGCTTGCTGCATGTCTGAGAACAATACACATTGGGTGGCTTTGTATGCGAGCCCAAAGTGATTGGGAGAAGCCCTGCTTTTAACTAATTGAGAAGCCATCGTGATGCTAGGATGACAAAGGAAAAACAAAACCTGGCTTCTCTTACAATTGGTATGCATGGGAATTGGGAAGAACCTGGTTCTGCATTTATACTCAGAATGAGTTCTTTGTTATGCTGAATTTTGTGGATCATGTTTGATGTTGAACTCACTGAATTAGTAGTGTGTATTAAAAGAAATCTAATGCAAGAACAATAATGTCCAATTAGCATTCAAGTTGACAAGGTATTGAATAATCTATTAAATTATGATTGTTGTACTGTCAAGTTGGAGTTATAATTATCTTGGGTACCCATAGCCCAGTTTTTGTACAACTTGGGCAACCTTGTTAGAATTTCTATAAGAAAGGAAAAAATCATAGGCTAACTTTAGCTTTGAGCTGACTTTTTGTCTAGTACTAATCTCGAAAACTTCCTCCAATCTTTTATGTGGCTGACCTAAGTTAATCTACTGCTATGCATCTTATAAATGGCCCATTCTAAGGTCTTCCAATGATAATTAATCTTTATCTTTGGCCCCTTCTGAATCTAACCCAAAGGATAAGGATCAAGATGTGATATTACATCTAATCCTAATTTTGGCACTATATTGCTATTAATGAGATTTTTTAGCTATTGGTGTAGATGATGGTGTTGATCTAGACTTGTATCCTTAGGGCGTGCCAATTCTTTCATGTGTTTGCAAATAACCCTATCGTTACATTCTTCGACTTAGCCATCAAAGATGAAAATGGGTTTGTTTTGTACAGTGGATTTGGCACAATGATGTTTAGTCTTACCTTTCTTTCACTTTTTAAGGAGTTTAGACTGTAGCTTTCAACAATTTTCTTTGATGTGACTAGGTAACTTGCAATGATCTCATACTTAGTACATTGACTTTGTGAGAGGAAGGACCATCACTAGTCCCTTTTTTTTTATGGAGAAAGAAACCTCTCTTTCAATGGTTCTTGGGTATTCTTCTTACCAATTTGATTCTTGCACTCTATGGCCATTGCCATCATTCTTGCCTAACCGAGATCAGTGATCGGAAATATGCAGAATTCATTTACATTTTTTTTTTTTTGCATTTTTGTATAATTCATTTGCAATTTGTGGATAATACCTTAAGGTGTATTGCATCATAGTTTGTACATCTCCAAAGTATACTCCCGACGTGACCATGTGATGTCAAGACTAAGTGATACACTCATACAAAGTTTTCTTTTAACTCTGTCTCGAACTTTGTTCAATTCTTCTACTAATATTCAACATACCCTACTGGACGTATGAGTTTCCCGAATATCCCCCAAGTCACATTTTGATGACCATTTATATCTATATGGGTATTCTACCATTCTAGGTTGTGATGCTTAACTATAGTCAGATGAATGTAACTTTGTCATGAGCGCTATACCCATACAAGGTGAAGTATCTTACTATTTGATATATGCACTTTCATAGCAAGGAATCTTCATTGTAACTTATACTTTGAATAGTTTCAGCCTTCCCAATGAGTGGTGGCCATATTCTCATCTTCATCCTCTCCAATCATATTTGTGTTTGGCATGAGTTTAGGAGGACAAAGAATATGAATTGTCCTACTTGGTTACTTGTCACAGTGGTGGCTGTTTACGTCCCCATTTACTCAATTATGGTGGTCATTTTTTTCATCAATCATAACCATTTGGTTGGTTAGACTTGGTATAGATTAATTGTTACTCGTTAATTGGCTATTTTTCTTCTTCTTCTTCATGTCTCTTTTTTTATTTATGTCTCCAAGACAAGAAGCAACTCTCTTTTGTCTTTGCATATCTTCTTTATTCGTACCATGCGCCAAGGACTAGTGTTTTAATACTAGATTAGAGACCAATCCCTTAGCTTTGTTGTAGTTTTCCTCTACTAGATACCAAGAACAAAGTGTTATATGACTTCAAAATAGCGTTATAGTCTATTATTTCCAGTCCTTCAATGCTTGAAGGAACTCTGAACTTGGCTCAATTGCTGAACAGCAAGATTGAAATGGTTGCCTTGGAGCATGCAGCAACAACAAACTAGTAAAATAATAGCAGCAGAAGCAAATAAGTAAAATAGTAGAAACCGTAAAAAGAAATTAAATAGCATTGAATTGCAACCAACAATAAAGAAAAAATTAGTTGAATAGCCAACAACAAACAATGGCTTGTGCTACTGGAACGGGGAGTCATTGTACGTCTTTACTACAATAACTAGAGAAGAGTCTAACAGCTTCGACTATGGTAACAACAATAGAGCTTTTTGGAGGAAGGAAATTCTATAAATTAATAAGAAGAAAATGATAAAATTTTGGGAAAATTTTTACTCTTAATTTGATTACATGAAATAGGGTCTTAAAGTAGGCAATTATAACATAAGGTAAATAAAATTAAATTAATATGCTCTTAAACAAAGTTCACAGAAGGTGTGGATCTTATCTATAATAATTGATTAGAGGAGGTCAAACTAAAAGGTAACTCTAGCAAAAATTATCCTAATTCTGAATTAAGATTTTAAAACATGTTTATGTAAAGAAATTTTCAATTCATCCTTATCCTTCTTTAATCTAAGCTTTAATTCAATAATTTGAATTTTTATTTTTGATTTCTTGCACGTTTGATTGATGATCCAGTTGCATCTATTGACTCCTAGCTTATATCCTTTTTGATCTAAATGTTTGATATGAAAATCATCACTGTTATCAATTTTCATGAGGACATTAATCTATTAAAACTTCAACAAACATGATCCCTTTGTTGTTCCCACAATCTAATACTAAAATTATAATCATAGATGATGTGTTGATCACTTATTAGATTTGGTTCCCATACGAAATCAATATCATGATAGGCATATGTCAAATGTGCTCCAAGAGGCATCATAGTAGACACAAAGTTTTTTTTTTTTTTTTGTGAGAAATGCTGTTGTGCTTATGCTTATGTGGTTAAAACAAATGAGAATTTCTAATAAAATATGGTTGAATGTTTTATATGTTGGATTGCTAAATTTTATGTTCAAATTGTCATCATTTTGATTATATATTATTTTTGGGCTATTTGTTTGTCTTTACAGTTGGAATGGACTTGGAAACATGGCTTCAACAGAGGCAATGCGTTTGTTTGTGAAAATCTTGGAGGTACATGTCAAATTTTATGATGTCTCTAACTTGCATTAAAGATAGATAAGTGATATTCTAACATTCTTTGCAGGAGGAAGACCCTGCTTGGTATTCCAAGGTCACAGAACTTACTGAAGAACGTAATTTTGAAATGCATGTAAGTATGCTTCTTATTTCTCGATTTAATTATTATAGTCAATGGAAAATGTGTATAAATATGCCTAGGCCAAATTATTTATGAATGTATTATGTTTTTGTTGCTTAAATTTTGTAAGGCTTAGTTTTTCATGGTATTATTTAGGTCGGTAATGTTCTGATAATCTTTTAGGCTAACTAATATGCTAATAGAAGTCCACCTCTATAAGTAGTCAACATACGTGAACATTATAAGACTATATCTATCAAGCTTCAATCCCAAACCATCCAATTAATTGCTAATCTAGTGAGACACACTTCCAAATATATCATCTTCCCACTCTTAAATGCATTATTAAAAGCCACACCAATTAGTTTTTTAATTTTTTCATAAATGTGTTATTCAACAAAACAATGGTCAACTCTCTTAGTGATGTTATCCAATTTACATGTTTGGTTTTAATCAAATAATCAATCCTAAGTTGGAAAGCTTAGGTGCTTCACCCCCTAGGCTCTTATAATAAATAAATGAATTCCAATTTGAGCCATATTATCATACATACTCCTTGTTTAGTAATGCATCTTTGAAGTACTCATTCAGTCTAATAGTTCTAATAATTCATGCATGAAAGCAAATAGATACAACAAGAAAAGTTGTGTTGCTACAAGTTCTTATCCAACTACCGTTCATTATCAAAAGCATGTTTACTCCTTGTCTCAATATTATTTTAGAATGTCGTAGATAATTATTTAATATTCTCATTTACAACTAAACTCAAGCTTAATGTGCCACCAAACACCTAATGCTTTTAGATCTTATTTTTATTATCATCCTCACCAAACACCTAAACACTACCTTTGCCGGTCCGAAGTCCGAATGTGAAAAGTGGAGGGTTGCGTTAGTAGTCAACAACCAGCGTAAAACTTGTCGACATAATCATGATATGAATCCTTTAAATCATTGTGTTAATCTTGGCGTCCAGAAGCTGTATGGTTTGAATCGTGAAAAAAAAATGTGTATATCAGTGCGATGTTAAATAAGCAATGGTTCCCATTATGGATGGATCGAGGCAAAGTTAGTTGGCTAGAATTAGGTTAGGAACTTGGAATATGTCTTTAAATTAATGGAATTAATAGATATTATGGTTCATAGAAAGATAAATATTTTATGTGTTCAACTAAATGGGTTGGAAGGAGATTGATAGTTTAGGTTTTAAACTTTGGTAGAGGTAATAGAAATGGTATAGGTGTGATTATAGATAAAAGTTTGAAGGATAATGTCATAAATATTAATAGATGTGGAGATAAAATTATACTTTAAAGATTGTTGATATTAAGATTATCAATGTTATAAGTGTTTATATACTCAAGTAGGTTTGGGTTTTAGTTCAAAAGATAAATTTTGGAATGAATTAGAGGATTAATAGATCTCTTGAAGAAAAGAATTTATTGGAGAGATTTAAATGGATATCTTTGGTAGAGTGGTAGAAAATTTTAAAAGTATTCTGGTGGTTATGGATTTGGAGTACTAATGAAAATGTATGATTATATTAGATTTTCTTTAAACTTATGATTTATAGTTCTTAATATTTTATTTAAGAAAGAGATTAATATTACTTATAAAATGGATCTAGTAAAAAATTGATTATTTTGATAAGAAAAATAGATCATTAGATTGTAAAGATTGTAAGGTCATTCAAGTGAATGTTTAAGTATCGCATCGATTGTTAATTTTAGATTTTAAGATGAAAGATTGTAAGAGGAAAAATAAATTAAATTATTGTCACAGGATTAGATAGAAAACAATATAATAAAATATTTTTAAGAAGCTATGAAAAAGAATTTGGGATGTTAAGGAAGGTAATGTTATGTGGGAAAAAAATGAAATTAAAGTTCTTAAAATATCTTTAGAGAATCAAAGGAAAAGCTTCTTTAATAAAATAGTTGGTGGTAAGTCGAGGCGTCTGAAAAAAGATAATAAATAAAGATTGTTATAAAACTTGGTTTATATAAAAACTTCGGAGAATTGGGAAAGATATAAAGTGGTAGAGATTCTAAGAAAGCGATATATGATCTGAAAATTTAGTTTTAGTGATTTATCTGATAGATTAGATCAAAGAAGGTGAAAGATGTATGTATAAGTTAAGCTCAAAGATAGGAGAAGTAAAGCAGTTAGTGAGGTGTATTAAGGATGAAATAATAAAGTATTTTCTTATAAAAGGATATTGAAATAGGTGGATGAGATATTTTGATAAACTTTTCAATGAAGGATCGAAATACGATTGATTTTAGCAACCTTAATACTAAGAAAAATAGAAATTTATTTTTATCGTCATTATTAGTAAATCGAAGTTAGAGAAGTTTTAAAGAAAATGAAATGTGGAAAAAGCAGTAGGACGATGATATTCCAATAGAAGTGTAATGTTTAGGAGATCAAGGAATTTCTTGGCTTACTAATCTTTTAATGTTATCTTAAAGACTAGGATGAGTGGAGGAAGAATTTGTTGGTTCTATATTTAAGAATAAAGGTGATGCACAGAGTGTGCAAATTATAGAGAATTAAGTTAATGTGTCATACATTTAAAATTATGGGAGAGTAATTGAGCATAGGTTACGATGTGATACAAAGTTTCTCAGTTTGGTTTCATGCCGGGTAGATCTACTATGGATGTTATACATTTGTTAAGAGGTTTATGGAGAAGAAAAAAAAGGAGGATCTACATATGATATTTATTGATTTAGAGAAAGCTTATGAGAAAGTTTCAAGAGATGTTCTTTGGAGAGTTCTAGAATAGAAAGGAGTTAATATTGGTTATATTCAAGGCATTAAGGATATGTATACTTGAGCTGTTACTTGTGTCCAAACACAAGGAGGTTTGACAAAATATTTTTATTTAGTTGGATTACATCAAGGATCAACTTTAAGCCCTTATCTTTTACTTTAGTTATGGATGTTCTTACTAGGCATTTACAGGAGATGTACCTTGGTGTATGTTTTTTGCTGATGACATTCTTCTTGTTGATAAGACTAGAGAGGGAGTCCAAGAGAAACTTAAATTATGGAGGTCAACTTTAGAGTCTAAAGGTTTTCATTTAAGTAGATCTAAAATTGAATATATGGAGTGTAATTTTAGTTGTAGAAGTTTTAGTGATAGTGTTGTGACTTTGGGTGATCAAGTCATTAATAAGAGTGAGTGATTGAGATATTTAGGCTCTATTTGTTCAAAATGATGGTGAAATAGATGGAGATGTTATTAGTAGAATTCAAGTTGGATGGTTGAAGTGGAGGAATGCATCGGCTTTATTATGTGATAGAAAAGTTCCACTTAAACTTAAGGGAAAATTTTATAAGATAATGTGGACTTTGATGACTTATGGTGCGAATGTTGGTCAATAAAGAGAAGCATAAGACTAAGTGTTACGAGAGGTGAGGATGCTCAGTGGATGAGTGGCTTTACTCTTAGAGATAAAATGTGAAATGAGTATGTTGGGAAAAAATTAGAATAGCTCCGGTGACGATAAGATTAGAGAGAGATGGTTTTACATAAAGCGTCAAAGTCGATGACGATTAGGAGAGTAGATCCATTAGAATTGCCTTATGTTAAGAAAGATAGAGGTAGACCTAAAAAGACTTGGTTAAGATGTATAAAAAATGACCTTAGTATACTTGAATTAAATGAGAATTTGACACATAGTAGGACACAATGGAGACAAAGGATTCATGTAGTCGACCCCACTTAGTGGGATAACGGCTTGTTATTGTTGTTGTTGTTGTATCCTCATCAAAAACACAACAAGCACTCTCCTTGAAGCATCCATTAGTGATTTCTTTGCACTCTAATGCTCACCCTATCCTCTTCTACTCCTTCCCATTGTCTCTGGGACCTATTCTAACGAAGGTCAGTACTAGCAATTTAATCTTGGCCAGATATAATGGTACAACAACATTTTTAGCACATGGTTCCTTCATTGGATTTAACAATGGTTGATGAAACTCCCATTTTTAATTTTTTCTTTGGTATTATATGAAATCAATAATTAGGTGATCTTTTGGTGGGAAGCCGAAATCAAGCTCAAGAAAAAAAAACATGGAATGAGGATGTATATTAAACAAAATAATATCTATCTTGACAAATTATGTACTCTTTAATTTTATTCTTTTCAGGTTTTGTTGCTCTATATACTCCATCTTCCTTGTGAAAATCTTATGCAATCATCATCATGGGATTTTTGCCATCACATCTTTTTATTGATGAAGATCCCAACAAATTAGTTAATGTACATCAAAATCAGCCAATTCAATGACATTATTATCTTACTAATAAGATGGTAGTATATAATAAGATTATTGGGGCCACCAACAATTAAGTTGAGCAGTATTGCTTTTGATCTGAAAAGTGGAGGTCTGAGGTTCAATTCTTTACCCAAAAAAAGAATTGGGATTTCATTGGTTTTGTTCAAAAGTGTACATTTCCATTAAATCAATTGAAATTAAATATGATGAATTTGATTTTAAACTTAAAATTATCAGCAAATTAAAGAAATAATTTTTATGAGTAAGATATGTTTCTAGTAAAATGTAATGGAAATGTTTTTACTTACTATATCCCGGTCATATTTGTAATTAGGATGCAAGTAGTTTCTTTCTACTTTGCATGACAATAGTCAAATTATAGTTTTGTTTACAAGAAAATTTTCTGTTTTCTTTCAAAACTAGAAATGTCTTGTGTTCAAATTTCTTGTGAGGATTTTATAGGTAAGTTATTTATCAAATCTAATCAACTTTGTTAGCAAATTGTATTGATAAAAAAATTTAAGGAATAAATAAATGTGATTGTTAGTAATTCATAAACCAAACTCCTTATATATATATATATATATATATATATTGCGTGTCCAATGAGAAAGTCAAATTGCTGGTTTGCTTTTTGAAATATCATATTACATTATGGCATAGCTATGTTTGATTTGTTCTTTTTGGTTTGGTAGTTGCTGAGATAACTAAATATAAATTTTATTAACTAATGAGGTTGGGTGTTTTCCCCATTAAATCTAAAATATCTGCACAATGATAGCTATGACATTCCCTATTGATATTCAAATCATATCAGATGTCATTTCACTGATATCTAGCCATTGATTTGATTATTTATTTCACGGTCAAACAAGGGTATTGATGTATTTCAAAATATCATTTTAATAAATATTGTTTGATTATTGTTACATTTTAACCCCAAATACTCCCAGTGTAAAGAAATAAAAGTAAAAAAAAAAAAACCCCAAATACTCTCAGTGTATGATCTAAAGATAAGGCTATCATTTTACAAAATGTTTTTCCATTGAAATAAAACGTGCTGGCACGTGCATTTGGGCTGGAAGATTTCGTATATTCATGCCATGAATTATGAATTATCATACCCATATCGTGGTAGTTTGGTTTGATGTTTTTGAGGTTCCTTTTATGTTAGAAGTGCATCTGTTTTTCCGAGTGAAACCATAGAAGCACCCATTCTTTGTACTTAAACACCATTCATACTATAGTGGTTGGAGTCAGCTTTCTTGGGGATTGCAGAAGAATAAATTACCGCACGTACAGGTCATTGCAACTATTACCAGTGCTATCATACCCTATTCTTTGCACGGGGCATACTTTGATAATATTCTTTCCAGGCAACACTCGTGCTACTACTATAAATAATAAAGATAATTGTTACCTTTTTTTCTAAGCCAGATCTGTTGTCACGTATGATGTCTTTTTGTTCATACAATTGACTATTATCCTATGAATCTGTATTTTTTTTCTTACTTTCATTAGAAATCAAAAGTGGAATCATCTGGTGAGACAGCTATTCCTGGTGGGATATCTTTTTCAGAGCCTAAACATATTTCAACAGAAAATGGGGGTCCTATTGAGACCCAGGACAAAGACATTATAATGGAAGGTCTTGGTGCCATTGGTGTTTATGATAAGTGGGTCGCACCTCCAATTTCTGGACAACAACCAAAGCCCCGATATCAGGTCAATGGATGACAATGCTTAATTGATTGACAGGATTTAGAATATCCTTATGCTGCTTACTAGTTATTTTTTGTGGTGTCTCAGAATTGAATAATGTATGTCTTTGCAGCATGGAGCAGCTGTTGTGAAAGATAAGATGTACATTTTTGGTGGAAATCACAATGGCAGATACCTTCATGATCTTCAGGTATATAATAGTGTTTGACATTTTCTGTTTCTGCTGTAGAATTCTGCAGAGAGTTTGTGAACTTTTTTATCAAAACTAGTTAATTGTGATACTGTATTTATTTGTAACTTTATTGTAGAGAAAATGTCTATGAATTATTGGAAATGGTTAATGATTTATATATTCTGCTGCCTTTTTTTTCTTAAAGAAATATTATTGATATATTATTATCAAATTGGAGAAAAGGTTCTCGATTTGAAAAGTTTGATGTGGTCAAAGATAGATGCTAAAATAGCAAAAGGGTCTTCAGAATCATCAACACCTGCCTATGTTGCTCCTCTTGCTGGGCATTCCCTGGTTAGTGGAGAATTCAAGTCCTATGTCATTTTAGTTGCTTGTAGTATGCTATGGAAGTGTCTGTTATATATATTGAATGGTATCTCATGGAACCTTTTTTTTTTCTCGGTTTCAGATTTCATGGGATGATAAGATTCTATCCATTGCTGGTCATACAAAAGATCCTTCTGAGACTGTCACAGGTTTCATTTACTTTGAAGTTGATATTTTAGAAAATTTACTTTCTGCCCAGCTTCTTGTTGAATAACGTTATTGTATTCTGGTGATAGTTAAGGAATTTGATCCACAGACTTCGACCTGGTCCGATTTAAGGACTTATGGGAAGCCACCGGTAGTTTTCCTCTCTGATTACATGCTGTTATCCTTTCTTATGTTCACAATAATAGCCCAACTTCATCTCAAACTATAGTTTGAACCAGAGGCGATGCATTTGTGATGGTTAAATACTTGTTTCTATGACAAAGCGAAAAAACATAATGAGAACCTTAGCTTTTATCTTTATATAAACTTCTTTCATACAGATTTCTCGTGGTGGTCAATCAGTAACCCTTGTTGGAACAACTTTAGTCATGTTTGGCGGGGAAGATGCAAAGAGATCTCTATTAAATGATCTGCACATTCTTGACTTGGAAACCATGACCTGGGATGATATAGATGCTATGTAAGCAGGATTATTTTTTGCACCTTTTTATAGCTTAAAATAAATATAGATAAAATAAATATAAGGAGAAGGTTAAATTAACTATTGCCATTTATTAACTCTTCTCTTCTTAGATTTTTGGATATATATATATATATATATATAATATAAATAGTGAACTGAATATTTGAGATGTGTTGCTTCTAAGCTGACATTTATCAATTATTAAAGCTTGAAAATGAAAGGCACTTGCGATCTGTCAAACCATGGTTGGTGGACCCCCTCCACTCTCCACAAAAGATGGATTGTTAATATGGTATGCCGCAATCTTCCTCTTTACCTTTTGAGTTACAAAACAATCGTCTGCCTCTACTGGTGTCATTACTACTCGCACTACCTGTTTAATCTATGATTGTCACCTCTGATCTTTCTTCTCCCCACCACTGTTTCATATCTCTTTCCTATCCAGTATCTACTGACCAGTGCGATCATTACCACCATCTTGATGATCCTTGACCACCTCCTCTACATCTTCTTCCACCACTATATCAATACCAACTTACGAATGATTTTGTTCTTAAAAAAATGCATGTTTCATCTCCATTTGGTGTGTCACATTGGGCAACTTCATAGTGAATTCTAAGGAAATCATTAAAAGTACTAAATTAAGGACAATAAAATAGACACATTAAGAACCACACAATTGAGAGGTGGTGGTTGCGAATTTCAAAGACAGCCAAAAGTAAGGACACATCAATTCACCTATAGTTATTTGTTATTATATTTTGATCTTTTGTTGTGCTCCTGCTCAGCGATTCAAGAACTGCATTTTTTTGCAAATACTATTTTTTAATATTCCATTAAAGTGATTTGATTGCATTATTCCTTTTCGGAACCATTTGTTAGCCAGCTTCATTCTTTTTTGTCTCATATCTTTTATAGTAATCACTCCCTAGAATACCCCGATATATCTCATTCACACTGATAACTTACAGAAAACTGCATTCTTCGCCTTGCATCGGCTTGTTGACATATTTGTCTTTCTGGTTATATTAAGTATCTGGCAGTTCTATGTTTCTGAATTTTGATGATCATTGATTATGTTTATTTTTTGCATCAATTAAAATGAAATATTCTCTTTAATAGTTTCTCTTACTATGCTTATTTAATCTTGATTGAAAATGATCCCACATAAAATATACATGAATTTATGTTTTTTTCACCCATATTTTCATTACTTTTTTTTCAGAGGCACACCACCTCTCCACGGTCAGACCATACTGCTGCTTGCCATGCAGAGAGGTACCTTCTTATATTTGGTGGGGGGTCTCATGCCACATGCTTTAATGATCTTCATGTCCTTGACCTGCAAACTGTAAGAAAGATCCTTCTCAATATTGAAATGTTTGACGGTAACATTTCAGAAAAACCTCTTTTTTTTTTTAATTTCCTTGGTACATAAACCATATTGCAGATGGAATGGTCAAGACCAAAACTACAGGGTGTGACTCCTGGTCCGAGAGCTGGTCATGCTGGAGTAAAAGTTGGGGAAAACTGGTTTATTGTTGGGGGTGGTGATAATAAAAATGGTAATATTACAAGTTCCACTTTCCAAATTATTAACTTCTTAAACATGTGGTCTTGTAGTTTATTATGTTTAACATGATTTTCCTGTCATGGTTTTCCATAACACTTTTTTTGTACGGTCTATTTTAGAATGTTCTGCATCATATGTTTGTTTGAAGTAGAATAATGAGTTCTTATACATCGTATATGATCTCACCAAGGTTTTCACCATGATTAAGGACAAGTATTTCACTGTAGATGTCGTCATTAGTCTTGTTTTAGTGTCATCCAAAATATCAATTATTAGTATGACACAGTCATTTCATTTAGTTGTACTTCGGAAAGATCAACTGGTTAATGTATTGTTATACCTACATTTTCATCTATTTGTTTTTAAGGCCCTCGTGGTGTATTAGGAAAATGGTGCAAATTTAAGACAGTGATGTTTGCTATAAGTGGATATAAAAACAGTATGCAACCTTTGGAGAAGATACTGACAAAGTTGTTATATGGGCTGCCAAGTTATCATTAACCCTTGAGTGCAGTTTGACAAATATCTATTCCAATCTAGCAAAATATTCCAATGAAATGAAAATTTATGACTTAATATTCCAAAAGACCAGAATGAACTGGAAATTTGACTGTATAAAACTATGAATGAGGTTCTGTAACTTAGAAACAGGTCAAAAGTTAAATTTTTCTCACGTTTGATCTTCCAGTTCACTTCTCTTGCCAAACTCTCACTGACTGCTAATCTCTTGACTTTGTGGTATCTGTTTTGCACTAATATACATGAGCTTGGTTGATGTGATTCAAGAGACTCCCAAACCCCATTTAAGGACTTTCCAAGTCATTTTGTTCATCCATGAGGATGCTTTCGTTTCTTTTTCTTGGCAACTTACTACATTGGGGTTATGTTAGCATTGCTGGTTACACAGTAGGCCACTTTTAGGTGATGAGCAAGGAGGGAAAGAGGTGGAGTGATTTGATTACTGATGGGCGTGGGTTGGTGCTCCCTCAAGCTAGGAGGAAACTTGTGATATTATATGCCTTATTCTCTAATATTATGTAGTTTCCATGTATCAAGTAATAGATGATATATTTCTATCTTATTTTTGTTTAAATTTAAATGAAATTTCATCAGCTACCCTATATATATTTGTCATTACTTACTTAATTTGTTAACCCTATTCATTTAGATTCTCCTTTTTCTCCGTTGCCACCACTACTGCCATCACCATTGCTAACGTTACTACTAGTGAGCTAGAAAGTCTGCCCGGAAGACTTTCTCTAATATCTAACATCTTTCAAATTAGTTAGAACATCTCTTGGATGTGGAAAATGACAAGAGATCCTTCAATTCTGGCAAAACCAAGCCCTATACAAATGTGGTTGGTTCATCATTTTCTTTTCCGATCCCTTCATTTTTTTGTAGTCATAGTTTCATTCTACCAAGCTATTTCCCTCGCAATTTCTACAAGTTTTTATTCTCGTCATCTACATGTGTCTTTGAAACAATAAACCATTAACACCCCTTTTTAATGATAAATTGTAGAACATTATACAACAACAAGCTTCCTACTACGGGGGGTCAGCTACATGAATCCTTCTTCTCCATTGTATTCTATTAAGTGTCAAATTCTCATTTAATTTCAATAAAATAATATCACTTTTTATAGTACATAACCAAGCCTTCTTAGGTCTACCTTTACCTTTCTTAACATAGGTCAAATCTAATATATCTACTCTTCTAATGGGGTCATCAGATGACTGACATTTTATATGACCAAACCATTTAAGACGACTTTCTCGAATCTTATCTGCATTTGAGCTACTCTAACCTTCCACATATATTCGTTTTGCATTTTGTCTCTAAGTGCAAAGTCACTCATCCACCTAAGTGTCATCATCTCTGAAACACTGAACTTAATTTTATGTTCTTTTTTATTGACAAATGTTTAGCTCCATAAATCATTGTAGGTCTTACTACCATCTTTTTTTTTTCTTACGTCTAAGCGGCACTTTTCTATCACATAATAGGTTAGATGCATTCCTCCACTTCAACCATCCAACTTGAATTCTACTAATAACATCCCCATCTATTGCACCGTCATTTTGAACAATCCACCCAAGATATCTAAAATATTCACTCTTTTTAATCACTTGATCACCCAACGTCAACCCCACCACTAGATCTTTTACAACTAAAATTACACTTCATATATTCAATTTTAAATCTACTTAAACCAATGCCTTAGATTCTAAGGTTGACCTCCATAAGTCAAGTTTCTCTTGAACTCCTTCTCTAGTGTTATCAACAAGTAGAATATCATCAGCAAACACTAAGGTATATCCTCCTATAAATGTCTAGTAAGAACATCCATAACTAAAGTAAAAAGATATGGGCTTAAAGTCGATCCTTGATGTAATCCACCTGAAATAAGAAAATACTTGGTCAATTCTCCTCGTGTTTGAACATAAGTAATAGCTCCAATATATATATCCTTAATGATTTGAATATAAGTAATATTAACTCCTTTCTTTTCTAGAATTCTCCAAAATACTTCTCTTGTAATTTTATAATATACTTTCTTTGAATCAACAAATATCATATGTAGATCCTCCTTCCTCTATCTATACTTATGCATCAAACCTCTCAACAAATATATAAAATTCATAGTAGACCTACCCGACATGAAACCAAATTGATTTTGAGAAACTTTTGTATCGCATCATAACCTATGTTCACTTACTCTCTCCATTAATTTTAATGTATGGTGCATCAACTTAATTCCTCTATAATTGGCACACTCTTATGCATCTCTTTTATTCTTAAAAATAGGAATCAACAAATTATTTTCTCCACTCATCAGACATCTTTTTAGTCTTTAAAATAATATTAAAAAGATTAGCAAGACAAAAAATTTCTTGATCTCCTAAGTATTTTTACACTTCTATTGGAATATCATCAGGTTCAAATTCTGGTTCATTATGTATAAATATTTAGAGCATTATAGGCCTGTCCGAATTCTGGTTCACTATGTATAAATATGTAAGTGACTTGGAGTAGAAAATGATCTTGTGCCGTGCTGTCTTTTGGTACTATCCAGATGTCACGCTGTCAAGCACAGTCGTAGACTACCTGCAAATATTAGTGCAGTCATGCAAAGAACGAGAATACGTAACCTTTTTTTAACCATGTGCAGTTTCATCTCTTTGGTATTGTTCAAAAGTAATGGTTTAGATGATTTATTTATTATGCTCTAAATTTTGAAGGACCACTTGGATATTGGCACCAGCATTTTTGGAAAAATCTAACAATTCTTTATTTCTTTTCCCGTTGTATTTATTGGTAAGAATCCTTAATATCCATGTCCGTTCATACAAAAGTTCAAAATATTACTTAGAACATGCAATTTGTTTAATTCAAACAAAAAAAAAAAATTTTATGGTTATTATTACATGTAAACATGCTTTACATCTTGCCCAAAATTTAGGAGTCCAGATTTTAGACATGTAGTTTTTCATCCTCAATTTGTTTTCTGATTGTCATATATTATTGTGCAGGGGTTTCTGAAACTTTGGTACTTCACATGTCAACATTAGTTTGGTCCGTCGTTACCTCTGTACAAGGGCGAGTTCCGCTTGCCAGTGAGGTAATTATTATATTCTTTGCATATTGTTCGTATCATATGCTTAAGTTGTACATTATTTCTGCTTGCTGTCCCGTGCTTTCTCTGTTGTAAGATTTTCAATTTTTCAGCTAGTGACAATCTAAAGACCTTTCACGTTAGTCAACAAATCTAGCTGGTTAGCTAACTTCATCACTTACTCCTCTTTTAGAAAATCCATGGATTTTCTTACTGACTCATTCGCATCATGTGTGTGCATGCGCGTTGGTGTATGAGTGGAGGTGGATGCATGCATTTGTGTGTGCAAGTGTGCTTTTGGCTTCAAAAACTTGTCTTCCTTTCTTTCTAATCCTTTCATATTAGCTTCTTCTAAAATTGAGCTTTATCCATGAAAACACGCATAATAAAGTCTAGCATTTCTATGTTTTCCTTTTGAGACATGTAAAATTTATTTTGCATTTTTTTTTTAATTATAGCATAAGCTATAAGTCCATATCGTGCATCATCCTTTAACCTCAAGTACCTAGGGTTGGCTTTGTGAATCCTTCCTTACATTCATTCTTGATGAGTATTATATAATGTAGTTATTCTTTTTTTTTTTTTTTTTTTTTTGCAAATCTTTTTGCACAACTTTTATGCCACTCATTTTCTTTTTTAGTTCTTCCCTTTATTTCTATATGCTCCTTATTGGTGCATCTAGTTTTCACCTCTGTCTATATCCAAATCATTGATGTTAAAGGCAAATTGGACACTTGCCTAAGTGTTATGCTAGTCAATTAGAAGCCATAACACCTTGCATACCTTCAAGTTGGGCACCATTACTAAGGGGAGTGCCTTTCCTTAAGGCTCCAGGTTTTGGGGAGAGCAATTTATTTGATTGAAGAGATGGTTGATGATGCTTAAGATTCAAAGTTTTTAGGTGAGCGACTTTGATTGAAGAGATGGGTAATAATAATTTAAATGTAAAAGATATGTTAGTTTTTTATAAACTAGGTTGTGCAATTGAAAATAAGTTATATAAATTGTAAGTACAAGATGAAAATTGAATTGGATGAGGAGATAAAGGAAGAAATGATGGGATAGAAATCTAATTAGAATAGAGAACATGAATGATGGAATAGATAGTAACGAATATTAGATTATCCATATATTTTATGCTTCAAACTCAAATAATTTAATATACTTAGGATTGTTTATTTATCATGAATTTTGAATTTAGAATACAAACGACTTGAAAATTTAAAAAATTTTAGTATTTTAATGTGATGATGGAATTTTGTTTAGCATATTTTTAAACTTAGTTTAATGTGATATAGTTATTTCTTTTTAGAACCTCATTTTTTAGTCCAGTACCTAGGGTGGCGCTTAGCCTCTTGGGCATTGACATCCATATCAACTTTAGAGCCGTTGAGAGTTTTTGTTATCATTTAACAAACCATCTAAATTTATTTTTCACCCATATTATATCTTATTAGTGTTATTCCCATTTTTTCATAATAATTGTTTCTAGATCTTTATGCATTCACAATTCTACACCCATTCATGTAAATATTCTAAATTATCTAATACTTAACTTAGTGATAGTGACTTATATGTGGCATAGCTCTTGGATCAATATAGTATAATTGATTAAAAAATTTGTTTGTAAAATTTATTTTTATGTTCCCATGAAACTAAGTATTCTTTTAATCCTCTAGTTTAATTATTCATTTTGAGTTGTAGATATTAAGTTGTTTTGTTTAATCTCATTTTTTTTATATAGATCCAAGATATTTAAACCTATCACATCTAAGTATCACTTGATCTTCAAATAGTGTTGATTGATAATTATTATTTTTACATCCATTAAAATTGGATATTATGTATTCAATTTCTTTTATTAATCTTAACCCCCTTATCTCTTAGAATTTTTTTCATTGTTTTACTTTTCATATAATTTAACAAGAGGTATCACGTATAATGTTATCCATAAATATATTCTGTTGAAAATAAAATGATAGAGAAAAACTTTGTAAAATTTGTATTACTTACACTTTATATTAAAGGGGAGGTATATATACATCTCCAAGAGGCATTACATAATTGGAATAAATCAAAAAAAGAGGGAAAAAAAAGGAGCTGATAGCCTTATAGGAAGGCTCACAGATTGCAATCTGAGGCCCATAAAGTAATTGATCCAATGATATAAAGACTTGATCTAATCGCCTTAAGCAATTTACTTTGATTAGAGAGTGAGTGATCCCCATCGCAGTAGAGAGTGAGGGCGGGTACTGTAGCCGCAGTATTGTGACTGAATATTCAACATTCCCTCTCCAATTGGATGGTAGAGATTTTCATTCTTAGTTTGTTTGCAATATTTTTGAATATGAGGCTGCAAAATTTTTTTGGTGAATATGTCGGTTAGTTGATTCATTATAGGCATATTTGGAGTGCAAGTCAACCCACTTTTAGTTTTTCTTTTATGAAGTGTTTATCAACCAAAACATATTTGATACGATTATGTTTTACTGGATTGTGTGTAATATTGATGGTCAATTTTTTGTCATAGTATATTTTCTTAAATTTTTCTAGTTGATTTTTTAATATTTTAGTATGATTTTTATATATAGAAGCTCACATATCCTATGGGAAATTGCTCTGAATTCAACTTTAGCTCTTGGTTTTGAAACTACAGGCTATTACTTGCTCCTCCAAGTTATGAGATTTTTTCTTACATAGTCTACATTCATGTATTCTTCAATTTGTAGGATATCATTTTTTTGCATAGAATTCTTTTTCTTGGATTTGATTTAAGCTATTTGAAAATTCTATAAGTGACTTAAAGATGTGAATCTTTTGATTTTTTGCATCAATTGGCTGATTAGACTTATTATGAATGCAATGTATGGATAGGTGTGAGTTAATTAGATTAGTTTTTTATACTAATATTTGATATTGTTCCATATCTACGTTAGTTTCTTGTTCATCAAGCTCCAACTTTTGTCTCAGTTCAGTTAGAGTTTCATATAGGTTACAATCCGCCATTTTGGTTTCTTTTAATAAGTTGATAACATATTTTTGTTGGGAGAATTTTTTTTTAATTTAGAATGTGCCCATTTTATGCCCAAGAACTATTTGCATTTTCTTAGTTTTTTATTTCGAATTCTTTAGCGAGCATTTTGTTGAGACTTTTTTCCCCTGTTTGTCATCGCCTGCAGCAATCATATCATCAACATATATAATAAATATTGAGGTTTTATTATTTATAGGGTGCTTTGTGAGGAAAGTATGATTTTCTTAGCTTTATTTGTATCCAACTCCCATCATAACCTTTATAAATTTGTGAAATCAAGCTATTGGTGATTGTTGCAATTCATATAGGGCTTTTTTCAATCTACGTGCATGATTCTTTTTGAAAGAGCTATCGAATCTTGGCGATGGATCCATATAATACTTTTTTTCTACATTCTCATGCAAAAAAGCATTTGTTACATCATATTATTATATAGGCTATCCATGTTTTATTAATAGGGATATTACAATATAAATAATATTCATTTTCGCAATAGGAGTAAAGGTTTCTAATAGTCAATCTCATAGAATTGAATATATCTTTTTGCTATCAATATTGTTCTATACATTTTCAGGCTCCCATCTACTTTGCATTTGATCATTAAGATCCATTTGCATCTTACTATTTCATTTTCTTTTTTGAAGTAATCATTCTCTCATGGTCTCTCGTTCATTATTCTTGTTTTCAAGTGTGCTTCAAATAGAGTTTGTAATATATAAATCGAGTTGGTGTTCATGTTAGTTATAAAAGTTTTTTTGAGAGAAAAAATTTATAAAAGGAGTTGTATTGAGAGAGGATATAAATGAGTAGAGTATTACTAGGTAACAATTCTGAGTCCTGAACTTATTGAAGATCTTGGTTGGGCTTATTTTTTTCTTGTATAGATATGTTGGGGTATAATTGATATAAGACTTATATTTGTAGAATTTTGATCTATAGGAATATCAAGATAAAAAATCTCTTCAAACTTTTCTTCAAGTTATAAATTCTACTTTTGATAATGAGTTTGAGTAAAGGAACCATGAGTTTTATCAAAAGTAAAATTCAATGAAGTGATGAATTTTTTTATAAATGGGTGATAATACTTGTGGCATTTTTGTGTGGCAGAATATCTAATGAATATACACTTGAGTGCCTTTGGAGAAAGTTTTTTCTTAGTTGTTTATGGATATAAATATAAATAATGCATCCAAAAATTTTATGAAGAATCTCTTAGAAGTTTGTAGGAAAAATATTTGTCAACTAATTTGCGAGACTTTTATAATCAATCACTTTGTAGGGTCTTCTACTGATTAAAGGAACATTTACATGCTTACCACACAATTCTTATGTATTTATATGTTTAATACCTAAAATTTCATATTTGCATATGTAATACTTTCTTATGCATGAAAAGTTCATTTCACTTCTTTAAAGTAGGTGATAATGTTATTTTTGATGTTATATTAAAGATGTAAGTGTTATTTATGTAAATATTGAAATTTAGGTATTAGATATGTAAATATTTAAAAATTGTGTGGTATGTATGTGAATCACCCCTAATTAAATTGATAGTTGTCAAAATAATTTCTCCACAACATTGTTTTGATATTTGATTGTGGAGGGGTGTCCTAGTGACTTTCAAAAGGTGTAGGTTTTTTTTTCCTGAAAAGAAAAAGAAACATATATTGAAGATTTATGTCAATGGTGTGAGAAGTTGATCATGATAGCTGATCTCGATTCTTAAGAAGGTATACCTCATTTCTTTCTCTAGCTTGCCTTATCGTTTTCTTCGTAGTAAGGTCCTAAAAAATACAAAGATCAGTAATGAAGATGACTTTGTAATTATGATCTTTAGTATATTTGTGGATAATTAATGAGTTGATTGGAAGGTGTGTAACATGCAATATGTTGCTAAGATTAAGTTGAGAGAAATTGAGATCTCTCTGTCTTGTAACAGTTGTTAAAGATCTATCTATAATTTTTATTTTTGTATTTTAGAAACAAAGTTTGTAAGTTTGAAATATATTAGTGAGGTTTGTCATGTGGTCCCTGAATCTAGGATCCAGGATGTGGAAGAACTATTTGAGGTACTAAAAACACAAGAATTAGAAAACATATCATCTTGAGAAAGAAAGTAAGATACAAATGACTTTTCTAAGAAATTGAGAAATCCCCTTAATTTATTAGTTTTTTAAAGTTATGTTCTTTTATCTCCATTGAGTATTTTTTATTTTTGTTTTTATTTCCTCTTTAAAAAATTGGATTTTTCATGGAGCATCTAGCATTTCTTTTTGTTGTGTCTTTCTTGTTACAGTATTTGCACTAGATATTACCTTTCAAAGAAGATTTTTGTCTTTATCTTGGAGATGATTTTGTGACAAAAAGCCTCTAATCTTGGGATTCAAAAGTTATCATAACGATATCTTGAGGGTTGAACCATTGATATTACTATTCTTCTTCCTTCATTCTACTTGCGAGAGAATACTTCAATCAAATAAGAGATATTTTCTTTGAGTGAAGTGACAGAGGGATAAGATTGGAAAACCCTAATTTTAGTGACTTAGAATAAATTTTGGAAGGAAAACTCTAACCTCACTCTGATACCGCATAACAAATAAAGCAATTTAGAAAAACTCTTGAATTTTTATTCCTTACACTTCGTACAAGAGGGGAGGCGTATATATACATCTTCAAGAGGCATTACAAAATAAAAATAAATAAATAAAGAGAAAAAAAGAAAGGGTTGGTGGCCCTATAGGGAGGCACATGGGTTGAAATCAAAGTGTCAAAGTAATTGATCCAACTGTACAAGATTTTAATCCATGTATCTTAAGATCTTTACTATGATGATTGGAGAGTGAGTGGGTTCTCATCGCTATAGAGAGAGAGGACAATGCTATAGCTGTAGTACTGTAGTAAAAAATTCAACATATATCAAGATACCTCACTAGGATTATCTTTTCTCTCGCTTTATCTAAAAAATGTGAACTTTATTTTGATATTTGATAACCTTCTGATGATTGAAAACTCTTTTAGTCATTGTACAATTATTAATGCTATTCATTACTCTCCATCATGCAACATCTTTAACCAGAAGTCCTCATCAACAAAATTTGCCTAGGTTGTATTTTATAAAAGAACAATTTGTGACAGGTGGATCGGTCTAAGATATGTTTACATGATAAGATTGATCCTGTTCAGATTATCAAAAAATAATGCAAACATTTAATTCATGAAAAACATTTGTTAAGGACAACATAAATTGTGTTTCCTTGACCTCCCAAATCTTCATTGTCATCACATTTATTCAAATGCATCTGTATCATTTCGAGAATTCCTTTTTTTTAATCTCTCGCAGCTATATTGTTTTAATTAGTGATATATTGGAATTGGCTCAGTATGAGCCTAACTGATGATGCTTTTTTGATAGAGAGATATTTTACAATAGCCAATGCTTGCCATATCACTAGGTCTTTGAAATGGTTTGATTTTGTTTACTTCTGATTGGGTCAACTTCTTTGATGTTAGGGCCTGAGTGTGGTTTTGAGCACATGCAATGGGGAAGATTATCTTGTTTCATTTGGAGGGTATAATGGGCGTTACAGCAATGAGGTGAATAAAGACTACTTGAGTTTTGTTTCTCTTAATCTATTATTTGTTCCCTGATTCCTCTTTTTTTTTCTTTTTGCTAGGTTTACGTTCTTAAACCAAGCTACAAGTCAGATTTGCAGTCCAAGATTTTTGATAAGCCAACATCAGACAGTATGGCTGCGGTTATCCCATCCACAAATGTGGGCAGGGATGTAGCGCCTGAGTCAGAAGCAGCTCAAGATGGAAAGATAACAGAGATCATGATGAATAATGTCGATTCAGAACCTTTGGTAAGACAATGGATCAATAATTTATTGTGTCTTCATGATTTGGAAGAAAGTTGAACTTGATTGCTGTTATACAAACTATTGACAATAGAACGTGGTGATGATAAAATATTAGTATAATCTAGTAAGAAAATGAAGGTATGGTTGGTTTAGTGTAGCTATTTTTTTAAATAAACAAAAAGCTTGAAATGATTTGCTGTTAACTGGTAAAATGAACTATTAGATCTGTTTTCATATCTTGGGTTCTAAATAATTTGTTCAAGTGCTTGCATTTCTATTTTCTCAAGCAAAAAAAAAAAAAAAAAATTTGCAAATGGTTTGAAGTTTTCCCGTTAGAAGAACTATGTGATTCAGTTTTATACTTGTTCTGAGTCTTATTGTTTTGACATGAGTTGAATTCTAATTTACTGAACAAAATTTCACAGCAGATGAGGACTGAGGACTCTGGTGAACGCATCATTGCAGCACTCAAGGCAGAGAAAGAAGAGTTGGAGGTTACTCTCAACAGAGAACAATTGCATAACCTCCAACTTAAGCAAGAGCTAGCTGAAGCAGAGGCAAAGAATGTGGAGATTTCAAAGGCATGTTTAGTTTTATTTTTCCTTTGCCACGAACATTAGCAGTATTAGGGCTGATTTGGTTCATTGTAGTAGAAATATGCTTTCAAAAATGGTAATTTTACTGGATTCCCTCATTTGGTTTAAAATAATTTCAAATTAATATTGATTTTGAACTCTAAAAACACCTTTAAAATTCCCAAATGCTATGATCTTATTGCCGCTTACAAAATGAGAGATCAAAATCATCATTTCAATTCTAAAGGGAAACAGTTGCAGAACCTCCAACTTAAGCAAGAGCTAGCTTATGCTGTAAGGTTGTGGAGATCTTGAAGGCATGCTTAGTTTGATTATTTTTTTTTTTTTTACTTTGCCGTGGAATTTAGCCTTATTAGGGCTGATTTGGTTTGGTGAAATTAGGAAATATGTTTTCAAAAATTGAGATTTAAATTGAATATGTCATTTGGTTGGATATTGTGAGAAGCCAATATTGATTTTAAACTCTAAAAACACTTTCAAATTTCCTCAATTATGTTGGTTTGATTTCCACTTACAAAATGAGTGAAAATGCAACTATTATTCTTTGGAAATTATTTTTTATTTAGAAGCAACCAAATGAGCACATAGAGTCATCTATTTTCTTAGTCTTAGGAACCTCTTAGAGAGCCCTGCCTCATAAACCCTATATGTTCGGGACCTTAGGGAAGCATATCACGTTGTCATGATTCTTTGTTTCCACCAACCCCCTACGCAAATGAAGCTTCATGGAGCTTGAGTTATGATTTAGGATGGATCATCCTGAAGGTCTCTTTCCTAGTTTACTTATTTATGAAAATTTTGCTGATAGTATGGTATTTAAAATTGGTCGTTTCTGTGTAGGAATGTCATTTTATGGGCTTCCTTGTCTCCTATCAGTGTCATTATGATTAGCCTCATTCTAACTATTTCATGTCAGGTTTTATAAATTTTCAATCTCCAATCATGTATGTTGAGTGTTGCATCAGTAGAAAAGAATGGTCGTTTGTGTTGGCTTCATTCTGTTTAAATCTTTTAGTACATATTTTAGCAACTAGAAAAAGGAAAAAGCAAGCATTAACGCTTGAGATTACTGAAATTAATAAGCTGTTAGTTTTGAATAATCTTCATATTACTTATTTTTCTGGTTGTTCTGTTTATTGTTCCATATCAAGGATATCTTGGCCATAGAAAAACATAGGATTAATGTTTTCCTTGCATGCTACTTTAGTCAACCTTTGGACCACGCTTAATTAAGTAAAACTGTTGACAGGATAAATATATGCTTGGAACTTATATATACTGATTTTTTATCAAAATGAGAACTTACTTCTTTGATGGCATAAAATATTGTATTCTTTATTGACCATCATGTGGGTATGAATTTTTCATGAACCTATCATCCAGGAGCTTCAATCACTTCGAGGCCAACTGGCTGCTGAACAGTCGAGATGTTTCAAACTTGAGGTATGCACTCATTGGGCCACGTTACTTTTGCCTTAGTTTGCTCTCGATTTTGTTACTTTATGGAGTATCTTATGCTATTCCTGCAATGATCTGCCTGAACTTGTATTAAATCAGAAAGGCCTGCGAATTAGTTCTCGACTCTCTACTTGTTTGATCGTAAAGTAAATCAACGATTGAAGTTTAATTATGCAAGTCTACGTTCTCATGCTTTTTAGCTTTGCCCAGCATCTTAAGTTAAATTTTATTTATTGTCTATTATCCAATTTTCATTCTACTTTGTATATCTTTTGAATATAATTTGATTGCTTTCAAATGAGAGTATTATGGGAAATTTTTTTTGAAGTAGATTGAATTTATTTTAACCATATTTTCTTTAATATTTGACCAATATTTATTTAGATATGGGTTTGAAATTTTTATGGGCGCTAGGACACTCATGTTTAAGGAGGTTGCTTAGCTTTAATTTTTAGTTCCAGAATTAGTAGTTATATGTGAATTTAATTGAGTATGGAATGATTTGGGGAATATAGATAAATCAGATCAAGATCTAATGATTTTCTTATCTCGGATTTATCAACAGATCCAATCTCCCAACTTCAAAGGAGGTTGAATCATAACTTTCACATATCTTTATTAACAACCATTCGATGCCTACTCCCATGTATCTTTAGCTCATTAGGGTATATGGGCATCAGGCAAATGCCTGCTTTTGAGATTGATGTTGACTTGTTTTTTTTGGCAAACGATTGGTCATACCAATTTCATTAAATAGTGTAGGGGGACTAAGCATGATTGTTTGTTGCCTAGAGCCTTAGAGTGTGGGATCCGAAAATTCGCCACTGACCTCTTTTGGAATGAAAAGAGTTGTTTTAGTGTCGGTGAAAATTTAAGAAGACAGATGAATAGTAGATAAAACACTACCCAGAGATTTTGTCCTCATTTTGTGAGGACTTTTAAACTGGTTTAGGTTTCCTAAAAGCAAGCCCCTATAGCATTACCCATCTCAATCTTGAGAACACTTTCGATTAAAATTTAATCGTTAAATAACAAATATATAATAGTAGTGGAGTTAGAGATTTATGAAATTTATTATTTTAATTTAAAATTTTGGTGGGGAACGATGACGCCCATCTATATATTTCATGGTTCATCCTCGTCATGGCTCGATCCGCTAATAGGAGGAGTAAACCCAACTGACCGAAGGATACTTGTCAAGAACACATGGGTTATGTCGCCCAAGCCGTCTAGACTGGTGGTGGAGTTTATCTGACAAATATAAGTCAACCAACAAAGGGTTTTACCCAACCAAATACATTATACATTTCACTTCAAAGAAAGAAAAGCATTGAAAACATATAGTGTGAACTAATTTAGTGGTTCATATCGCGAATCACGAGGCTCGGTCATAACCGCCATTTTATATGGTGTCATTTTAGAAAATCATGCGAACAGATGACACACGCCCAGACGCTTAGATTATTTGAGTGAAAGATAGTTATGATTTGATTTGGCGTTCGGTGAAGAAAAGTTTTATTAATTTTACCCCAAGATAAACAAATATGGGGTTGATTTTTTAAGTTTTAATTTAAATAATTAATTTTATTTTTCATTTATATTTTGTTATTTTATTTGAATTTTGATTATTTTATGATTGATTTAGATTTGAATGTATGATCATTTATCATTGAAATTTTAATAATAATTGTCTTTCTCGATCATAGGACTAATATCGATTAATAATCTTGTTATTTTTTTTTTTTTTACAGAGGACGCCTAAGTTCATTGCCTCAAGTATAATCCTTCAAACCTTATCAACCCCAGACAACATGAGGATCGCAGACTTTTCTTCGAGGGCTTGAACTCGTAAACTATGTTGATTCATATCTTATAATTATATGACAAAATTAAACTCGATATTATTAAAATTCTTATAATATCATAAATTGGATTTTAGGTTTATAACTAACTCTCCCCAAGACCAAACCGAAGATAAAGATCTGTTCAAATTTTTTTTATCTAACTTGCATATATTCTGAGATGTCTGAACACTTCAATGCACATACGAGTATCTATTCTTTTTTTTATTATTGTAAGGACATATGAATGTCTAGGTTGAAATGTTAGATATCATGTTTGATTTTGAGCATTTTTTTTTGTTAACTGATCCAGCACCAAACCGGGATATGTGACATATGTTTTCTTTCATTTTATTTGATTGCACATATCTATTTGGGCATTTAAGTTATCAATACTTCAACATATACAAATCTTTTAAAATTTTGTATGGACATTGAAATGTCTAAGTTGAAGCATTGATGTTTGACATTACATAAATGTCGAATTTCAAGCATTAGTTTTGATACCTAAAATCATAAATCAAATGTAGATTTGTTCTGTCAAATATGAATTTGACTCTTTCAAGTGTTTGTCATAGATCAAGTAGAGATCTATTCTATAAAATAAGTTGACTCTTTCAACTATTTGTCATGAGTCAAGTATAGATCTATTCTATAAGATATCGTTAACTCTTTCACATACTTACATGAATCAAGTGAGAGTATGTGCTTAATGATATAGGCTCTTTCAAAAATTTACATGAATCAAACAATTAAGCAAAATATTGTTCTATGAAGTAAGCATGAGATTACTCTCACTTGCATATTAAAGACATTCAAACTGAATGAAATTAATAACATTTTGAATATGCACAATGGATCAATTCACTATGCATTTAGCGTGAACCTTAAGGCAATAAATTCACATGTAAAATTATTTCATGATATGTGCAAGAGCTTAGCTCCTTTGGACATTTACATAAACCATAAAGTAACAAGTTTAGATGTAGAATTGCCTAGTGTATTTGTCATCAACTTAAGTTCATTCAAGCTTATGGTTCAAACTTTCCTTAAGCCCTCTTTTAGGTGGCTCAATGAAGCACATGTATTTCAAATGGTAATTGAAAATATCAAATCATGTTCATTATTGAGATATTAAATCATGTTTTATGCTTGTGAATAAATTATCAAATCTCTTATAATTAAGATTTGATTCAACTTGAGTATTTATGATTTAATCAATTTATCAATATTTTCATAAATATTTTGAGTCTTGATTCACTTTCCTTTTGTTTCATATCAAGTTTAAAAGTACAATTGGTATCATATCAAATTCAAACTTTTTATTGATTTATTGAAAATTTTGGCGCCTCCGGCCATCCCGCATAGAGGAGACAGCCTTCCCATCACGCCAAGAAAGACGTGCATGGTAGGTGTAGTGAGACAGTGGTAAAATTTATTTGCCACCACGCGAAATGCGCGTAGGGTTAACACAAAGATATCATTTCCTCTACGCAACAACGTGAGCAGACTTATATCATAGCGCTTCCGCCACGCCGGAACAATGAACAGCTTATAAGAGATTTTCTACCACGTTCGAACGCAGCGTGACTTATCAGTTTTCCGCCACGGAACAATGCGAATGGTACTTATATAACAGATTTTCGCCACGCGGAACAACGCGTGAATGCGACTTATCACGCAGATTATTTGGAACAACGCGTGCATTTTATAGAACAAATTTTCCTACCACGCCAACAACGCACAGACTATTACAAGCCCGCTACATTGAACAATGTGAACGGCACTATAGAATGATGCCACGCCGGAACAACGCAACAGATTTATCACGAGATTTACCGCCAACAACGTGAATAGTACTTATAGTAACATTTTCTCGCACGAATAACGAAAGCAGACTTATAAGAATCAGATTTCGCCACGCGTTGGAACAACGCGTGCGATTTTATCACAAGTTTTCCGCCGCATTGGAACAATATGAGCAGACTTATAAAGACAAAGAATTTAACAAATTTATTCACATGCGCATTTAAATTAAAATATAGATACCCTTGCTATAGCATCATTTTCATCATCCATTTCACTTGAATTTTGCATTTGAAATATTCAAATAGCAAGCTATAACATAAGCTTTTAATCACATGTGATCACCTTTCCATTCTTCTAATTTTGAATATAAAAGAGGAAATACCTTTCTCAAAGCCCACAATATAGCAAGTAAAGGTTAAGTGACATGCATATATTTCATCTTTTGCTAATAGATAATCATAAAGAAAACTTTGCATATCCTATATCTCAAATTCTCAACATTTTCATGTCAGCGCAAGATAAAAAATACAATAGAAAGGAGAATAATATTAACCATACTTTGTCTTAAATGAACTTGCTTTCTTTTCATTTTTCCCCAAATCAAGAGAAAGAAACATGCATCACATATCAATAACCCAATTGAGCCTTACTAATTTTACACATTTTTTTTTATTTGGTAAATCAAATAAATGCACTATAGAAATGCTTGGTGACAAAAGCAAGGCAATCATACTAGATATGATATTATGCAAGCCAAGAAATTTCAGATTTTTGCAAGAAGGTGTTTGCAAGAAATGAAACTAAGTGAGAGCAAAGTCCACCATTAGCAACTAGTACAAAGAAGTGAGCAACATGCTAAGCTCACACATATCAAAATCCAATCATACAAAGAAGACAAGCAACCATGTTAAGCTTGATATGCGCTAATCTGAAACTTCATATTTAATTAGGTGATCATTTGTATGATAATAAGGTATCAAATGATAGAAAAAGGCAATTATGCAAGTGAGAACATACTCAAAAGCCAATCATTCTCTTCATCTTCTCCTTCTAAAGTGATTGCCAAGTAAGGTTCATACCAAGTAAGGTTCATACCAAATAAGGCAACAAGGTTCATACCAAATAAAGCAAACAACCATATTAAATTTGATATCATATAAACCAAATTTCAGATTTTGTAAAATATTCATGTGACCATAAAACTGAAATTCAAAATCCCATTTTTTATCTTTCCCAAATCAGCATAAATAATTGAAATTATTTTTGATTTTGTCAACATCCAATATGTATAATCAGGAAAATAGCCATGCATAAACAGTTACCAATCAAGCACAAGACACCAATGTCATGTTTCAATCCTATATTTCAGCAAGCATTGACAAGGCGGTGAATATGGTTAAAACCCAATCTCCATTGCCATCCGCATGCTCTAAATGACAATGATGCAGGTCAAAGTTTGTAATAGGATCTATATAATATGGAAGTTTCATCAATGAACATCACACGATTGTTTAAAGAATCGGTTTTCATGCTATGTTTTCCCTGGTTTGCTGAATTAGTGGATGTGCTTTTTAATAATTTTCTTCCATCAACAGGAAACACCTGTGAGCAGCCCAGTAAAGATGTTACCTTTACAAGCCGTGGTGAACCTGACTCTACAACAATAGGCCTCTGGCAATAATACCTGATCGCAGCATGACAATAAGCATTCATGGATAGACCAGTTGAATCATACCAATAGTGGACCTTTGATCGCCTGAGCCTTAACTTTCTTCCAGGCCCCCCCCACTTCCCACGAAACAATCCTTTAGTCCAAAGATACTTCTACAAAATGGCACTTCATTCTGAAATCTTATAACAATGGGCCCGGAATACACACGGTATCTGCTTGACGAGCTTCGATGCGGAGGATCAGCCGATCTGAGAAGAAAAATTAGGGTATTGTAAAGAGCATGCTGGGTCGCTAAGTGCGCGGGAATGGGGAGACCACGAGATTTCCTACACCGATCGGGACGGACGAGAAGGGAATCACACGAGAACGAGAGAGGGAGCTCGGGAGAGAATGAGGGAGGGGATCGCGTGAGAGATTCGTGTGAGCCGAATGCGCTAGCCGCTCGATCCATTCGAACATAGGGCTGCTCGGCCTCCTCTAATTGGTTGCCTAAACGGCAACCAATTAGAAATAGTGGTTGGCTATTCCAATTGGGTAAGTGGCGGCTGAGATTAGGATAAGGATTAAGAGGAATTAAGAGATTAAGCAGCCACTGATTATCTTAGTTATAATTAATGTAATTTTGCATCAATATTTTATGAATTTACTTCGTGCGATAAACCCTAGCAATATGGATGTCGATTTTAGATGTTTACATTTGTGCGGGGCCGTGACGCGATTTCCGATTCGTTTAGACAAGCGTTGGTAGCGGTCGGTGAAATTGGGCTTAAATTGTACGTCGCTCGATCGGCGTTTGCGTACACTTTATTAATCGACCCGGAAGGCGTCGTTTGATAGGTTCGACGTTTTGATAATGATCAATTTTGCAAACGGAGATCGTTCGGACGTCGTCGGAGCTTCCCGACTTCGATATACGTGTAATTTTATTAAAAATTGATTTTAATCATTTATTAATTATTAATTGATATGATATTTTTCATTTAATTAATTTTAATATTTTTGACGCATTAAGAAGCCGAATTTTCAAATTGAAGCGAGTTTGATCGAATCTGACCGCGATTAGGGGGCTTTAAACCTAATTTATATGATAATTTATCTCGTTAATCATTTATTTTAAATCATATGGTTCATTTGACTTGTGAACCATATGTGGAGGTCAACATAGAGGTATTGGACATAGCCAATAAGAGCTTAGAGGTATGACATGAGTTTCAATCTGACTCAAAGAAGTGTCTAAGACACCTAAGGTTTAAATGATTGGTTTGGTTTTGATTATTAGTCTTGTTAATATGAGATTTGACATAAGTTTTATTTGAAATGAAACTTATATCAACAAGAATGCCCCAATTTTCATATCATTGGATGCCACAATTTTTATTTAATGCTTTTAGTTTTATGTTGATCCATATTAATTAGGATGGAGGCTTATAGCTATTGGAACAACCATATGAGGGACTTACAATCTTGAGAGTAACTCCTGCTGATGACGGTTCTTACTTTTATAGGTATGATTTAATTTGATGTGCTTGATGGCTTTATGATGGCTCTTTAATGAGAATGAAACTTACATATGTTGGAAGGCTAGAGCAGAGAAGTTGTTCTGATTTATGACAAGAGTATTTAGACGTATTCCCACATTTGTTAGAGAGGCCTAATATATCTGGACTTATAACCTTAGGTTTAAAGGGGTTCGGTGTATGTCTTCATGTTTTGAATGTAGAATTGCCTATAAAGATGAATCTTATAATTGTTGTATAATGTTGTGTTTTGGATAAGATAACTCGACTAGTGGTACCTCACCAAGACCCTTAGATGAGTTGAGAATCAATAACATGGTCAGACCACGATCCTTGGTTTATTTACCTTATCAACGGGCCAACGTTATTTATCTGAATTAAAATTCAAGGGCTGTTTGTATTCTTTGTACAAATCAGTACATTTGGCATATATATGTATCCTTTAACATGATTGAATGCTATTATGTGATATTTACAAACATTGGGAATGCTTGTAGGAATGTCTTGCCATATTGATGCATTTTTCAAAGCAAATTGGTTAAGTTGATTTAAACTTGACAATAAATTTATAAAATTTTATGATTCTTATATGTTGGATATGATAAATTGTATTATAAGATTGGTTGTAGAGGCTTACAAGAAAATATTTTTCATTATTTAAACTATGGGATCTTCCTAGTATTAAATTGCTTTTTGTTATGACAAGTGCTAAACAAGTAGTTTATGTGCACATGCAACAATTATGTGAGCATTCATTACATCTATCATATTTTTTTTTGTGTTTTACATTAGTTAAATTGCATTTTTTTTTTTACATTTCAAACTTATTTGCAAGTTTGATTTTACATGCTTTATTCGATTATTATGATTGCCCCCGTTGAGTTGTTTCATGAATCAAAAATATGTTGTTATATCATCTTTATTTTTTTGGTCGGAGAGAATCATGATGATGAGAACATCAAAGACAGTCGAGGTTTATAGTAGCCTCCTCTTAAAACAACCCTAAAAGGTAGTGAGTTTCAGCCTCTTGTAATTACTGACTAGAAAAAAAATTCACATCTCGGACCAAAGATCAATAATAATGAGATGGTTTTCATAGTCCAATTGGATCAAGGATCAATTATGTTGAGTTTTAAATTTTGTTTTATTTGGGCCAATGATCAACAATAATGGGGTGGACCTTTATCCCCGACCCATGTAGTGGAATGAAGGCTTATTGTTGTCGGGCCAAAGATCAATGACTCTTCGACAATTCACATGCATTTTTATAGGTTTTTTTTTTTTGTTATTTTATTTTTAAGCATTCTTGGTGGTGGTTATAATAACAATGTTGACATTTGGTTCACCAGTGAGTAGTCAGAGAGGTAAGATGCATTAACAATCTCGCATTGGATCAAAGATCAATGGCAAATGTATGGTCTTAAATCCCAATCATACCAAAGGTTGGCATTCAATTTAGGCTTATCAAAGATAGATGATGTGAGTTCTTTGATTTAACATGGCCATTGATTGACAATTCTTCAATGAATTACCTACAATATTTTAAACTTTTTTGAGATTTCTTTTTTGAACTTTTTTTAATAATGATTCAAGAGTCTCTATCAAACTTTTGATCATGTTTGACTGTTAATGAATAAGCAATCACTTCCTATGTCTGGAGCAAAGAGAGCTTGAAGAGACACCATATTAGAACAAAGATGAATAACAACGATTGGCTTTAAGCCAGGTCAGACCAATGATCGATGATACTGGGTCTTCTATTAATCCTCACCAAAGATAAATTGCTCTTGTTTATTCATCTGCGTTTGTCCATGAAGGAACATTCATGAAATAGAAAACTAGATTTATACTTGTGCTCATGTAAAGAAGTTATTGGACAGTCTTTGGAATATGATAAGCTTGTGTTGAAGACAACAACTAGCAATTTCGTGCTAGGGAGTGAATCGGGAGAGGAGATGAGAGCACGTGTGAGATCAAGTGGGGAGTCGGGAGTTGGCCGTGAGGGGAGAGACATCATGGAAGCAGTTCCACGCAACCAAGGTCAAGAGTGAGGAAGACGAGTGCAATGTAGCAGTTTTTTTATGCATGGGTATTGGGGCATGCATGGGTTTCAATATGCTTTTTTCTTGTAAGGATATGTATATATGAGCCATTACCTGTGTTCAAACATATGGAAGTTTGACCAAATATTTTTCTATTTCAGTTGGATTACATATAAGGATCAGCTTTAAGCACATTTCTTTTTGATTTAGTTATGAATGTTTTTACTAAACATTTACAAGATGATGCATTTTGGTGTATGCTTTTTATGATGATATTCTTCTTGTTGATAAGACTAGAGAGATTCAAGAGAAACTTGAATATTACGGAGCTCAACTTTAGAGTTTAAAGGCTTACGTTTGAGTAGATCTAAAATCAAATTCATTAAATATAGTTTTAGTTGTAGAAAATCAAGTGTCAAGGTTGTAATAATGGGTGATCAACCCATGAAAGAGTGAACGCTTTAGATATCTCGGGTATATTATTCAAAGTGATGGTGAAATAGATGAGGATATTATTAGTAGAATTCTAGTTGGATGGTTGAAGTGGAGTAATGCATCGTGCCTATTGTGTGATTAAAAAGTACCATTTAAACTTAAGAAAAAATTTTATAAGATGTGGTGAGACTTGCAATGTTTTATGACATTGAATATTGGCCAGTAAAAGAGAAGCATGAAATTTAAGTGTTACAAAGATGAGGATGCTTAGGTGGATAGTGACTTTACACTTGGAGATAAAATACTAAACCAAATATATATGTGAAAATGTTGGAATAGCTCTAGCGGTAGATAAGATTAGAGAGAGTCGCCTTTGACGGGGTTTGGTCACATAAAGCGTTGACCATCCGATGACCTAATTAGGAGAGTATATTTATTAGATTCGGACTATGTTAAAAAAGGTAAAACTAGGCTTTAAAAGACTTGATTTGGAAGTATAAAAATGACCTTTTATTAATGAGAACTTGATGCTTAATGGGATAAATGGAGAAGAAGAATTAATGTAATCAACCCCACGTAGTGTGATAAAGACGTCGTTATTGTTGTACTAACTTGCAGTTATACTCGAACAAGAAGTTATACTCCTATCTACTCGTATTATATGCATAAAACATGCATCTGCAAATATAATTTTTTGCAGTATACTTCATATAATTGTTCTGGATTTCATTATTACTTTTTTTTCCTGTCTATTCAAATACATTTTCCATGATCATGGAAGGAAAATTTCTCTTATGCCATGAATTTTTTTTTAAAATTAAAAAACAATTCGCAAAATTTTCTACCAAGTTGAAATGGATTTGACAGGTTGATCTAGCAGAGCTTCGGCAAAAGCTACAGAATATGGAGACGTTGCAGAAGGAAGTGGAGCTACTTCAGCGACAAAAGGCCGCCTCAGAGCAAGCAGCTTTGAGCGCAAGGGAGAGGCAAAGCTCCGGTGGGGTTTGGGGATGGCTTGCAGGCAACCCAGCTCAGAAGTCTTCCGATTACTCGTAATCCCTTGCCCTCATCTTCATGTTTCCATACCAGGTTTTTTAACCCCTCACATTATCCACATTCTTCATATTATTTATTAGAGTGCTTTCGTTGACGGCAATAATTTGTTTTGAATTTTTGAGCCTTTATTGTTTTTTTTAAAGTTTTTTTTTTAATATTTAAAATCATTGGTATAGGAGATGTATCACGATATATATTTGCTTCTTTTTTTTTTTTGTATTATTATTATTATATTTAATTATTATAGGATTTTCTTCACATGAGAACAACATTATATGTGGATTATAACATTTATAGATGTTTTTTTTCCTTTATGATCCATGATTCTTAAACTTCGGTTGATGAAGTGAGAGTCGGTTGGGAACTCCGTACGTTGATTCCTCTTCGGGGCGTCATGGAAAGTAAGTGCACGGCGTGGGTGATGAATGTGGTGTAGGTTCGAGATCAGCGATAACATTCATCCATAAGATGGATGGGGTGTTGGGTGGATAAAGTGACTTTGGAAATCTTCTACTCTCTCCTTTAGAAAATTAGTATTTTAAAAAAAAAGAACTTAAGATGAGGAGACGGAGTATCAAGTAAAAAGGAATCACAGATTAAAACTAGTTGAAATAAAATTTTATTTTACATTTAATTGCATAAATATATTATAAGTTAAAATATGTATTGTTTAATGCGAAGAAAATTGCTTATAAATTAAAACAATCATGATGCAATATATATTATTAGTTTATGAGTTTATCGAATATATTATATCAAACAAATAGTGTGGTTTAAGGTCAAGTAAATTTAGTAATTCTCTCTACGCATAACTTTATTTGTTATAATATCTATATTTTATAACGACTAAATCTCTCTAAAAAAAAAGGTTTTAACTCATCACGTTATATTTATTTCATCTATAACATTATTACATTAATCTTTTAACGTAAATTAAACTTGCAATACATTTTAGATTATGGGCTCTTCGATTGAGCATGTTCTTTGATCTTTTAAATAAGCTTTAGCTTTTAGTTTTATTTTCTTGATTTATATGATGTATTATATTGACTTTCCTAAGCTTAGTTGAGTTTTACTTCATGGAGTTGAAATCTAAAAAATTTTAAATGAATTGTGAGATCAATAACTCCAAATTAGTGTAAAAATTTAGATTTAGGGTTAATTTAAATAGAAGATTAATGGATGAAAATGGCTATAAATTTATAGTTCAATGCATACGAAAGCATTTTGCTTGAATGCATAGAAGTTTGGAGGGGTGTATTGTATTGAGGAGAATAGTTTAGATTGGGTTAATTTAGATTTTATTTATTTCTAAATAAAATCTCTAGTTGATAAATAAAAATATAAAATATAAAAAATATATTTTATCTATTTATTAAAAAATTTCTTGAACTTTTGTAATTAGGCTCATTTTTTAATTTTTTTTCTAAGCTTTAATCTTAACTCTTATCATTGAGTTTTTAATTTGATTTTATTTATTCACATGATATACTATATCAGTAATACTTAAATATATTTTTAAAATGATAAATTTATTTATTTTAATATATATAGATAATCATCTTAACATATAAAATATCATTTACTTTCAATTTTATTGAAATAATATTAATATCTATTAATGAATAATTATCAATAAAATTAAAGTGGGAGCTATATGTATTTAAAATGTAAAGAAAAAAATATTATTATTATTTTAAATAAGTAATATGCTTACAATATAAAGTTTAAAATCATTAGTACGGATGGACTCAACTGAGAGATGATTTGATTATAGATATTGTGGACAGCTAGCTTGCGTCAAAAATCGTGTTCCTTTAATCTAACGGACTAAAATGCCAGTTCTCTTGGCATTGCCTACGAGCGATGCCATATCCACAGCCAGCCCAGACCGAGCCTCTCTATCTTTGTCGATTCTGGTTCTAGGGTTTCTGCTGCTTGCATAGGTGCTCGATTCTCAGGGTTTTCGAATTTGTCGGCGGCCGTTTTTTGGTCCATGTAATGCGATTCTGCACGCCCAATTCCATTCCCGTTGTTTCTCTTTTTAGGATTTCGTTTTTTTCCTGTCTGTTGTGGGTATTATGATCTCTGTCATGAAAGGCTTCGAGATCGAGAGGAAACTAGCTCCTTCAGTGACCGCTACCGCTGATCGCTCGTTTTTGGTGATGGATAACCCCCTTGAAGGTGCTAGGGTTAGCGATGATGGTTATAGTAGTGTTTCCTCTGAACCTAGGGTTTCTTCTATGGTCGATCTGGAAGGTAAGATTCCAGATCTAGAAACTAGGGTTTCTTGGCAAGGCGAGCAGAGAAGTTCTGGATCTCTAGAGGGGAACATGATGGAGATCGATGGTGATGACAAGGATATCGCTCATATGGATGAAGAGAATAGTGTTTCTTTTCTGGAGTCAAGTGTACGGATGCATGGTTTTAGAATAGGTGACATGGTTTGGGGAAAGGTGAAGTCCCACCCATGGTGGCCGGGCCACATATTCAATGAAGCTTTTGCGTCACTTTCTGTGCGAAGGATGAGAAGGGAAGGACTTGTGTTGGTTGCTTTCTTTGGTGACAGTAGCTATGGATGGTTTGATCCGGCAGAGCTCATCCCCTTTGAGCCCCACTTTCCTGAAAAGTCGAGTCAAACAACATCTCGGACCTTTGTTAAGGCTGTGGAAGAGGCAGTGGATGAGGCTAGTCGGAGAGGCGCGCTCGCTGTGGCTTGCCGTTGTCGGAACATGCACAACTTCCGGCCGACTACTGTTACCGGCTACTTTTTCGTTGATGTTGTGGGATATGAACCAGGCGGTATCTACTCCTCAAGACAAATCAAGAAATCTCGGGATAGCTTAGTTCCTGTTGAGCTGCTCTCCTTCGTACAACAGTTGGCTTTAGATGCCCGTAGAAATCATGACGACAGCATTGAGTGGATTCAGACAATGGCGAAGTTACTGGCTTACCGGAAGGCAGTTTTTGAGGAGTTTGATGAGACATATGCTCAGGCATTTGGTGTGGACCCTGTGCGCCCCTCTCTCAACAATATGGTCGCTTTTGATCAGACTGATAGATTTGCACCTCGAGGTATTAAACAATATATGTTTTATAGCTGTACTTTAGTGTTGACAGTGTGTAATGATCTGTATCTGAACTTTCTGAATTGCATATCTATGATTCCTTTAGCTAAGTTAAGCTTGAGTTTAAAAATCAATATGCATTTTGGCACCATTGGATTTGCTTTGAATACAGTAGCTGGTCCTAATGGACTGATGTGCAAATATTTATTACTATTTATTATTTATACTAATGATATTATATGGGTTTCTAAAGTTATCTTATAGGAAGACTATTTTACTAGTTTTGTAAAATGGAAAATGAGGTTTGTCTTTCGTCAATGTTCTTGTTGGGTTGTGTGATGCTGTGGTGGGTCAATGTAACAAGAAAATAACAATTCATATTTCATATTGGTATGCAATCTATATATATAGCTTAGCACAAAAAAATCATTTAAACTCTTTCAATTTAAGTAAAGTTTGGCTTATGGAAATCCTACTGTATATTTATTGATCAATGTTGAAAATCTTTCCGTTAAGAACTACAAATCAAATTCTATAAATCTTTACTATTTTCTTATCTGACTATAATTAATGTTTGAACTTTTATCTATTGTCAGGGTAACTAAACTAAATGCATTTCTTAGTTATATTAGTGCACTTATTGTGTCCTCATGGTCATTTGCATCTGTTTTCTTCGATGATTTTTGTTTCTTTATTTTCTGGGGCATAAAATACTTACACTGTTATAATGAATGCCTTACTAAATTTTAGTTCTTGAAATTGTTGGAATTGTTAAGATTGATTTAGTTATTTTCCATCCAGTTATCCTTTTCAAGTATTACATCCATATTTTTTAAAAGTATTACAGCTATTTTAATTAGCCTTATTTTAGAAGATTGATTTGATAGTGAAATTGCAAATAGTTACACCAATGAAAACAGTCATGGTCTTGCTGTGCCATTCATTTATATCAATGGCTCATATGTATACCAGAAACATCAGCTTACCTTCCTTTGGATCTAAATACATTCTTATCCTAGAAAATTTTGAGGAATTTATTTGACCCTGGCTGATGGATTTCAATGCTGGCAATTTTTGACTTTTTCATCATGGATTGCGATTTAATTTCTCCAAAAAGCAATCCTATTTGTTTTCATGCATGATGTTTGCTTTCTTAATGTTTTGTGCTTGCATTTATTTTAGTCATCCACACATTTTGTTTAATCCCCTTAGCTTGGAAAAAGGTATTGTTAAGTCCCATTGATGGAAACTCCTTTTTTTTTCAAAGATATATTTCCATCATCCATATATTCAATTATCGATGAAGAATTGTATAATTATAATTCAAGTTGCTAAGGCGGTTTTAGCTAGGATAACTATTATTAGTCTTCATGCTCTCTGAGAATTTGTGCGGCCTCTTATATGTGAAAGATGAATGAACTTTTTTTTGCATGTTTTTCCCTTTATTCTCATCATCATTCACCTTCTGTCAACTATTTGATTAGGATCTGACATTCCTTTATTCACATGAAATACCTCGGTTTTTTCTTTGGGCTGGTGCTAAGAGAACCCCAAGTGGCCAAGTCTAGCAAAATATAACAAGCCATATGCATGATAATCAGCAAACATCCATTCTCCCCCTTTCGTTGTGTTTTGTTGATTGAGTTAATTGATTTGATATATGCTTCATTAAATTAATATTGTTTGTTTGGGTGTGTGAGAAAACTGAAGCTAATTATTCTGTCTAGGGTTGACATGATCAATTTTGATTTCTATCTTTCCACCAGAATAAAACATATGGGATATCATTTTCTCCTATTTTCATTCAGTTCTTTTGTATTTTAATTTGACAAGTGAACGTTTTTGAAATTCCTTTTTATCATTTCTTCACGTTTTTTAATGTTTGCTGCTGCATAGTTTTACTTTTTACCCCTGGAAATACTTTTGTAGTGTATGTTTCATTATTTTCAATTTTATGTTTTTTCCCTATACAAACAATATATTGTATTTTGGAATGTTGCAATAGTCACATTCCTAGGAATTTAAACTAACATAATGCAACATTCTTCTATTTTGTATGTTTAAAAACATTTTGGTTATTTGTATTATGTCTAGACTATCTTGGGAAGTAGAAGAGGCTATAAAAAATAGCTAATACATGAGAAAGAGATGTAGAATTTTAATCAAGTTAGATGTATTAAGATTGAACTTAATTTGTGCTTATTAAAAATATGGCATTGAAAAAATTTTGAAGTGCTATCTCATGGAATTATGTAGTGGAAACTTTTAAGGAATATTATTTAATTTAATGAGCATCATGAACAAAAATTTGAATTAATCTATATGTTTATTGAAAAATTATTGTTAAGTTAGTTTTGAAGAAGCTGAAATTTAAATTTTGTTCTTAGGTGAGATATCTATTGAGATTTGTTGAGTTATGCAATCTTTATAATATTTGGTGTTAAATGATTTGTTGGAGTAGATTTGTTAAGACATTTCTTTTACTGATGATGATGGTTGTGGTAATTATAGAATAATTAATTTTTTAAGTCATAATATATTGGTGAGGGTAATGGAACATTTCAGGAAAATCATTTTGTTATTGGAGAATCAATTTCATTTTATGCCATAAAAATATTTTTCTGTGATGAATCTTTGCTGAGATGGTTATTGAAAAAGAGTAAGGAAAAGATCTTCATATGATTTTATTGACCTTATAAGAACTTGATTTAGTACCACAAGTATTGATCTGATTTACATTAAGAAATACTGCTGTCAACTATACGTTGACATTGTTAAAGAGAAAAATTTTGAGTGTTGAGTAGCATTAGAAGTAATCATGGAATAATGATCATGACATTGAATGTTATGAAGCAAAATTAAGTTTGCATGATTTTAGTGTTAACATTGGAGATGCTTACAGAAGTAATTTAAAATGTAGTTAGGTGTGTGCTTTTTGCATGTTATAAATCTAAATTAAGTTTGCATGATTTTAGTGTTAGTATTGGAGATGCTTTACAGAATTGAAATGTAGTTAGGTGTGTGCTGTTTGCATGCTATGATGCAAAATTAAGTTTGCATGATTTTAGTTTAAGTATTGGAGATGCTTACAGAAGTACTTTGAAATGTAGTTAGTTATGTGCTATTTGTATATAATTATTATTATTATTTTTTTGACATTTGAAACTTCTGTTGGGACAAGGCTAATGTTGAATAGGAATGGATATATTAGACTGATTGTTGGGATAATACATCATGTATTATATTGATCTAAGTTTTTGAGTTTGAAGAAATCATAATGTCAGGGTTGTTGTGTGTTATAATTAGGAATGATAAGACTATCAAAGATTGTTTGATTGATGATGAGAGTTGTTACCCATTACAGACAAGGTAGTCAAAATGACTTCCATGGTTTGGTTTTGAATGGAGGGCAATAGATGTTCCAATAAGTTGGTAAATTGAATTAACGTGGAATTAATATCAAGGACAACGAGTATATCAAATGTAAAATAGCTGAAGCTGAAGTTGTGAATTCGATTTGTGCAAAACAAATCTAAAATTTAATGTATAGCATTCAGCGTAAGTAAATCAAACCTGAAAATTCATAAAGCAGACCACTGATTGTTGGGATAAATTTAATGTTGCTTATAATAATAATAATTGATTTTCTTATTTACTAATTTTTTTATTTACTCGAATCTGTTGATTTCAAAGTAAATTGATGTTGTCTTACTTATTTTAATTACAACTATATTTGATGCTTACATTGATTTGTGATATGAGCTGACTTGGGTCCAAAGAGTGAATGTTTTAGATATCTTGGGTGTTGTTCAAAGTGATGGTGATATAGATGGGGATGTTTTTAGTAGAATTCAAGTTGGATGGCTAAAGTGGAGGAATGCATTAGGCCTGTTGTGTGATAGAAAATTACCGCTTAGACTCAAGGAAAAATTTTAAAAGATGGTGGTGAGACTTGCAATGCTTACGTCATAGGATGTTGGCCAGTAAAAGAGAAGCATAAAATTAAGTTATGTGTTGCAAAGATGAGGATGCTTAGGTGTATAAGTGGCTTCACAATTAGTAACAAAATGAGAAACAAATATATACGTCATAAGGATCCAATGGCAGATAAGATTAGAGAGTCATTTAGATAGTTTGGTCCAATAAATTGTCAGTTGTCCGATGACCCAATGAGGAGAGTAGATGTATTAGATTCGGCCTATATTAAGAAAGGTAGAGGTTGACTTAAAAAGACTTGATTATAAAGTATACAAATTGACATTAATTTATTATGATTAAATGAGTATATGACTCTTAATAGGAACTACTTAATTCAATCGCATTTATGTTTTATCAAATAAGAATGCAAATAAAATTTGTTAAAAAATTAGTTTTAAGAAAAGTAAATAATATATTTTGAACAAAATCTATTACTAAATTATTTTGTAGAAAAAATATACCTACTTGGCTTGGGAATACATGCAACAACTTAATTTCTCGCATTCTTGTTTCCCTCACTAGCAAATACTTGCAGCACTCCTACTCATAGTTGTCTTCAATTACAATGCTCCGTGATTGCAAACCTCTAGCTCATAGCTCCCCCGTACTTGCTTGCAACTTCTAAATCCTATCCGTACTTGTCAATGGTGAACGGTGCTCCATAGTGCAAAGCTCCTCGTGGAGCCATGGCGCATGGCACGACGCTTGTTATTTTAAATATGATGCTAATTTTAAAAAATTAAAAGTATAGATAAATATGAAAGGTTATATATATATATATATATATCCTGTGTAGTCTCACACGCCACGCATACATATGCTTGTCATATTTAGGTGTGTATGTGTATGTACATATGTATGTATGTGTTTGTGTGCTTGTGTATATATCTATGTGTGTGTACATTTCCATGCATGTGTATGCATGTATTTGTGTATGTTTGTATATATATATATTCACATCAAATTTCAAAAAAGTCAACTTGCCGCACTCCATGAGCGCCATATGCCATTGCCCATGCATGATGTAAATAGCACATGTCATTTTGATGCGTTGTGTCATGTTACACAGATTACGCTGAAGGTGAACTGCGCCACATAATTTTGTGTCGTAAACATGTATGTTCTTAACCTTAACAATTCTAAATAGAATCTATTATAAATTATATTAACTATATCATCATATCTAAGGGTGTAAACGAGCCGAGCTTGAGCGAACAAAACTCTTGTTGTGTTAAATTTCGTTGAAATTGTTCATGTTCATTTCGTGTTGAAATAGCTCGAAATTTCTTGTTAGTGTTCGCTCATTTGAAAATCGCTTTGTTAGGTGTTCGTGTTGAAATTGGCTCAAATCTCAATAATCAAAAATCCGTATGAAGGAGGATTGACCTCGTCAATCTTTTGCATAACAAAAGTTCTAACCACCAAGCTATGCTTGTATTTGTGATAAATAATTGTGTTCGTATGTATAATAATAATAATAATAATAATAATATATAATTTTTTATTTCGAGCTAAATCGAGCCGAACACGATCGAACAAATGATTGTTCATGTTCGGCTCGTTTATATATCGAGCTTGAAATGTCTGTTCGTGTTCGGCTCGTTTAGTTAACGAACGAGCCGAACACGAGCTGTTCGCGAACAACGAGCTTTTTTGACAGCCCTAATCATATCATATGATAAAATATTTTATTAATCCTTATTATATTATTATATTATAATTTGCAGTGTCTACCTCAAATGCCTTGAGTAGAGGTTTGCACTGTAATCAAAGAAGGTGGAAGCCTTACACAGTAGTTTCAAGGTTTTTTTTTTTGCTCCTAGTGAGCCTCTGCTCGAAACATGCAGCTCTAATGACTTTTTTATGAATTTATTTCAAAACAAACACAAACAAGTTAAAAATCACCTTTACTTTTCTTTCATTTCACTCATCTAATACTTGCAAGCAAAACGCTTAGATTTGGAAGTCCATATATTTGTTGTTATGATCCTTGAGATCAAAGAATAGATGTTAACCAATGACCTTGATTGTCAGTAAGAATACTGTTGTTGTAAGAGGTAATAAGGAAGAAAAAAATCTTTACATACTCATTTAAGTGTTACCTCTATGCTTTCATACTTATGAATATGACTCATGTATCTTGGATTGTTTTCACTTGTGAGGTACACTTTCTCGGCTATGGATTATTGGGCCTATCAATTTATTTACTATTGAGTGCATTCAATTTCAATTATAGATTTATACAAAATCGTTCAATCTAAATTAAGCTGGATTTTAGTTATAGGTTGTCTTAATCCAAATCATTTCTCGTCAAATATGATTTGGTAATTTTGATTTGATCTCTATTTGAGCAAAAAAAAAAAGATATGATTTTATTTGATTATGTGTGTGTGTGTGTTGACACAATGTATTAAAGGATTCATGTCATGGTTTTAGTGACAAATAAAATATTATATATATGAAAATATATGTGAAAAGGTTGGTGTAGCTCTAGTGGTAGTTAAGATTAGAGAGTTAAAAGAGTAGAGGTATCACATTCGGCCTATGTTAAGAAAGGTAGAGATTGATCTAGAAAGTCTTTGTTAGGAACTATAAAAATGACTTTATTTATTAGAATTAAATGAGAATTTGACATTTGATAGGACATAATGAAGAATAAGGAATTATATAGCCGACCCAACATAGTGGGATATATATATATATGTTTATGTGTGTGTATCCATACATTACTTGCATATATATTTTAATTAAATCGTTAGTTAACTTTGTTCCTAGTTCAACTCAAGTTAAGTTTGCTTCAAGCCATTCTTATGTAGTTAATTAGCTTGTTTTGAGCCATATTGACCCAATTATTGAATAATCTTTAGCCTTCAATCTTCAATACAAATACATGGTCACATGAATCTCTAATGCTTAAGCTGATCACCAAGTGAAATGGTGTGCTAAAAAAAGAAATAGTTATAAGACACAATTAAATTGGTTGTGACGAATACTTTTGAAGAGAATACAATGATAATCATGCAATGAAACTATTTTTGTCAAAATAATGAATTTCCAAATTTCATTATATTCAAAATTAAAAAATTGAGAGACATATTATTGTGAGTACACTTAAATAAGTTAAATTTATAGCATGCATGGCTTAGCTATAATCTTAAGGTGTAAGAGTGTCAAGCTCGCTCGCATGTTGTATTAATGAGTTCATGAGTTTAGTTTATTGAGCCGTTAGCTTGAGCTCATATTAAAGCTCTTGTTATATACGTGTTCAAGCTCCAGCTTGAGAAGATTTGATTTTGTTGGCTTGTGAGCTGTCTCAATTATATTCAGTTTCTTCTTCATTTTATATTGATTAAATCATGAGTTTGGGTCTACTTGCAAAATCGTGAAAGGCATCCTATAACTACTTGATTTAGGCTTTTAGAGCTAAATCGTGAGTGAAAATTCTCATTTCTCCCCAGTCTTAAGCGTCGAGTTGGCTTTCTCTTCTCTTCATCAAATGTTGTTAGGGTCTTGTGGCTCTCTTCTTCTTCAAACTGTGTCAGTCACTGACTCTTCTTCTTCTTCTTCATATTCTGGTCTCATAAATGCCTTCTTCAGCAAGCTCCCTTTGCGAATCACAATTTTCGTCGCCATTGATACTTGTCTAGTGAGCTCATGCCAGAGCCTGGAGAGCTATTGTGATGAGTTCTTCTATGGCTTCAGGTCACGAGCTGATTTTGCAAGCCTGCCATTATTGTCACCAGTCAAGCTCAAGCTCACTCTTAGAGAGAGTCACCTTAGATGATGTGGCCACATATAATGTCGGCCGTCCGTTCAAGTCCCAGCTAGGATAGTAGATGTTTTTGATTTGGCTTTTTTTAAGGTAGATTTAAAAGACTTGATTATGATGTATTAAAAATGACTTTATTTATTAGAATTAAATGAGAATTTAACACTTAATAGGACACTATTATAGAGAAGAAGGATGAATTTAGTCAATCACACAAAGTGGGATAAAGGTTTGTTGTTGTCGTTTGTTTTGTTTGGTGATTTTAGATCAGTTTTACCTGAAACCTGTGATTGAAACTCATTGAAACCAGATTATTTTTTGTTAGGTTTCGATTGGTAGCAAGAGTTCCCACTTGTACTCACAAAGTTTCAGAGTTTTGACCTGTTAAGTTTCATGCACAAAGCTATTGACAAAACATAGTTGGAGCTCTCGAGCGGTCTAATTTGTAATATCAGTATCAAAAAAATAATTCACTTTTTTTTTATTTTAAAAATGTAATAATAAAAAATTAATTGAAACAAAAAAAAAACACTAATTCCCGAACTTATTATTGAAATTAATGAAATTATTTTTTTGTGTTGGGAAATTGTGCTTTGAATTTTTAAAATGAATTTTCATTATTGATTGAATTGTGTGCTGGATGATATATTATTATGCATATTAGTTGAATTAATAAAAGTGGATAGATATACTGAATTCTCCTGCCTTTTTTACAATTGCAATATTTAATAGATTTTGTTTGATTTTCGTTATTTTACTCTTTTCGGGTTTTAATATCTTTTTCAGATTTGCTTTTTGCATGTTGGAGCTGCAAAGTACTTTGGAGCGATGATGCCTTTTCTCTCTGTCTGTAGTTCTAATTATATTTTAATCTATTTCTTTTATTTTTATTTTTATTTTTATTTTATTTTATTTTATTTTTGTATGCTGGCCTCTTGTGTATGAATGACACCATACTTTGACAAACCATATTTACCAAAGAGGTGCAAAAGTGAAATTTAATAATCTAAATGATTTCCTTAGTTTAGGGTTGTTAGTGTGATTATGAATGGTAATTTGGCTTCATTTTTATTCTATATTATTAATATCAATATAATTTTATATACATTCAATGCATTTATCCATTAAAGTCTAGATTTAATTGATTTTTCTCCCACTAAAAAAAATAATATATGAGCCTTATTATTTGTTTTTAACCTTTTATCATATATTTATTTTTTTAACCATTGGAAAATTATTCAAAATGAATCATAACCCAGTATTAAACTGGGTTGATGGTGGGCTTTTTAATCTTATATAAATAAATGGAAAAGCCATGTTGATATTAAATTCATTTTCTTTGTAATATCAAACATTCATAACTTCACTTAAGAATTATATTATAATTTATTATAGTAATTATAATAATAAAATTAAAAATAAAAAAAAGAAAAATAATTAATAAAATAAATGAAAATATGTTGATGGTCTTCTCTTCTATTATGCTTTTGCAAGCATAAGAAATGGAGTGATTGGCCTTACTATAGTTGTTTCCTCTTTGGACGCTCCAGCCCCGGCGCTTTTACCTGCCCGGCAAAAGGCAGGTGTAGCCTAAATCTTTCAACTTAATAATAATAATAATAATAACCGAGGCGCTGGGCAGTTGACTTGGGAAGGGTTATTTAATTGAAACGGCTTCTATTAAATGAAATAAAAATAATTAATCTATTTTACATGCTTTGTGGTCCTAAATATTATTCAGCGGAGGGAGAGAGAGAGAGCCCGCGAAGTTTGACTGATCACGTGGCGAGATAATGCTTGGTGGGGTCCATCGAAGTGGCTTCTTCTGCCAAAATGGATGGCCGCTTCCTCTCTGAATTAGCTTAGCAGCTTAATGAATGAATTGGGATCGGTGGTTTTTCATTTTTTTTTTTTTACTTTAAAAAATAAAAATTATTAATTTTAATTTTTTTTAATTATGTTGATAATAAAATTTTATAATTAATTAATTAATTGATTGATTGGTTGATTGTCTTGAGTTTTGTTTTTGGGAGCATAGAGGATTGTCGAACCCACCCACGCGGTATCAATTTGGTTTCCTGTTCCTTTGTATTTTTTATATGATGTTAAGAATAACTCTTTTTATTTTTATGGTCACCGCGCGGTAGGTGTTTGACGTTTTACCCCACACGTATTCGCTGACACGTGTTTTTTTGTTGTTGTTGTTGTTTTCCTGTCGGGCGTGCAGGGGCTCCGCTCAGTGGACCGCTGGTTGTTGCGGAGGCTTTGGGAGAGCAGAGAAGCGCGGCGAGGCAGGCCTCCAACAAGCCTGCTAATTCTGGCAAGAAGAACAAATACTTGCTCAAGAGACGGTACGATCTACCCGCCGCAGCAAGCAGCTCCCTGCCGGACCTTGCTTCCGCATCCCAACCCCTCCTTCATCATGGCTTATTCGCTTCGTTACCGGACTCCACCGATTCCGATTCGCTCGCCTCTGCCATGGATGCCGAGTATGTGCTGCGGAAGAGAGAGAAGATGCCTCCGCCGCCTGATGCGGTCGCTCAGCTCTGGTCGGGAACGGAGGCGTCCCTTACGCCCGGCCATCCGCATAGATCAGAACCGGTTGAGGTTAGGAACGAGGCGGCACCATCCGAGCCCAGGGTGGATGGTATTGCACTATGGAAAGCTCTCAGATTTATGTCGACACGAGTACAAGATGCCCGTTCTTCAGGCGCGTGATGATGGCATTGCTGTTGTGAAGAAGGAGAAGGTGCCTAAGCGGTCACGGGAGGACCTCAGTGAAGGAGGCGAGGCGAAGAAGAAAAAGAAAAAGAAGAAGGATGGTCTTGGTGCCGACCAATTTCCAGCTTTCCCGGAAGCAGATCAACGCAGGTTAGTAGCAGGGAGGTCGATAGGACTCGTTGAGCTTCCTCTCCAGGAAGATGGCGTCAATATGGAACTCCCTCATGGGCTGGAGTTAAGTTCGCTGCAACTCCCCCAGCTCGTCAGCGACCTGTCGTTCATCGCTCTCGATCCATTCTATGCCATCGAGCGCGATGCTCCCGCCATTGTTCGACATGTTTTTCTCCGATTCCGCTCGCTGGTATATCAGAAGAGCCTCATCCTCTCTGCTTCCGCAGAAACAACTGCTCCATCTCAACCATTATCAACAGACATTGTTGGTGCATCAGTAGGCAGACAGGGGAAGGAGCATAAAGAATCATCCTTCTCATCCAAACCACCGAAACCAGCTTCAAGATCAGGGGACTCAACTAAAGCTGTCCGTAAACGCGATCCCTCCGATCGTCAGGAGGAGTTGTGGGTGAAGAAGATCGAAAAGATGAACCAGCTCAAACAACTCGCAAGCAAGAAGAAGAAGACCGCCATCAATCAAAGGAACACGGAATTTCAACATCCGAAGGATCCCAAGGACAGCACCTCCTCGGCGACTGCAACCGAAGCTTCCAGGAAGCAGGAGCGGCCTCCATCTCCGATGATTCCAAGCCCAACATTCCTTGTAATGAAGTTCCCGCCAAGATCGACCCTTCCTTCAGCATCAAACCTGAAGGCCAGATTCGCTCGCTTTGGGCCTCTTGACCTTTCAGGCACTCGCGTATCTTGGAAAAACTACACCTGCAGGGTCCTTTTCAAGCACAAATCCGATGCGCAATCAGCCTTCAACTTTCTTCAGAGCAATGACCTCTTCGGCCAGGTCAAGGCCATTTACTATCTTCGAGATCAGGAGATTTCTAACCCGGACCAGCCTCTCGATCCTCAAAACAAACCCTCTGATTCATCCCGTCCTGATAAGGACTCTCTACAATACCTCCATGGAAGTGCCGGTATTCAGAAGCCTTCATTTTCACAAGCGCAACAGGGCCAGACTCAACTGAAATCCATTCTAAAGAAGCCTGGTGGTGATGAGTCGGGCTCTAACTACGCGGCTGCATCTATTAGCATTGCAAGGGAGAGCCCTAGGGTTAAGTTCATGCTTAATGGCGATGATGATCGCAGCATCGAGCCGCCACCACCACCACCACCATCGAAGCTTATCACGAGCAGCAACAACGGCGGCAGCCAAACCCATTCCCTTTCATCGGTTGATCAAATTAGCAGGCAACCTCCCAAATCTATAGGGATCTTCACGCAACCTCTATCGCAACCCCTGCAACCCCCTTCCCGTGGATTAGAGATGCATCCTAGCCGCATCTTCCCGCCACCATCTCCAGCATCTTCGCAACCGACATTTCCTCCACCTCCACAGATGCTTCCTCCGCGTCCACCTCCCTCCCAGACGCTGCCTCCGCCACAACCTCGTGGAGTTCATTTCCACCCAAACCCCGTTCTTCTCCCGCCATTGGCCCCATCCAATGAACCAAGGGAGAAGATGACCGTCGACATCTCAGGTCCGATGCTGAGCCTGATGCTCAAATGCAATGATATTGTCAGCAACGTGAAATCTTCACTGGGCTACAATCCTTATCATTCCCTGTGATCCCCCCACCCCTGTACATTAGTTAAACTGCTTTCCCCTTGATGATCGGAGTCATCATACGTCTGGGCTCCGGCGAGCTTGTGCTGGTAGATGCAGGATTAGGATCAATGGAAGCTCGTAGGTGGATGAAAAAGATTGTATTTTTACAAGGAAAATGGATTACGGAGATTCTTAAGGGGGGAAAAAAAAAATTGTAACGGATGGTGGGATCTTCCTCTTGTGGTCTGTTTGAGACCTCAGCTTTTTATTGATCGATGGACCAAGTCGTTTTTGTTTTATTAGATGGGCTGAATGTTCTAAACTGAGTGGACCTTCATCTCATTTTCATCCATTTTAGCCTTCTTGATATTTTTATCATGCGTTTATTATTATTTTTTATTTAGTTTAAATCTATAGAAACAAAAATTTAGTTGTTTGGGGCAGGTTAAATAATACGGGGATTTTCTTACATACCAAATAATTTTTATATTTCTATGTCTAATATCTAAATTTTAATATTTATATAATATATAAATTCTTCATCTCACATCAAAAATAAAATTTTAAAATAAAATTGATATAATTAAAACTTGAAATCATAAATGAAAGAGTCAAAGAATTTTTGAGTTTAATATATTTATAATCAAAATAAGTATCTCAATAAAAAAAATTTCTATATTAGTTTATGATCGCTTGATTTTGAGGTCTAAAATAAGACATGAATCAACATACTGGCAGCAAATGAATGCTCAAAGAAATGAGATTGTTATTTTTCTCAGTTAAATTCACCCATATTCGATTTATCTTATATATATTTTTTATGTATAGCCATCACTTAGTATTATAAAAAGAGAACTCTTCTCATAAGAGAGGGTGGTGGAAACTTTTTCTTTTCTCTCTCTTTCTCTCAAGGCTTCTACTTTGATCCCAAGAAATTTTTTTTTTTTTACACTTCTTTACTTCTCATGTCTTCTTGTTTGTAATATTCGATTCTAATATATTATTAAAAGTTGTATTGATCAAGCATGAATCTTAATATAATATTTATATGAGAAATTTTAAAAATTAAATTTTGAGTAATCTTAATTCTAATTTTAGCATATGCATAATTTAGTCAATATATATTTAAAGAAATGAATCTAACAAATCTAAAAATGATCAGATTTAAGTTCAAATGACCCAAAATCGAAGATTTTAAGTGTAATTAAAATTTTAAATCATTGATGAAAGTGTTAAAAGATATCTAAATTTAATATGTTTATAATTAAAATAAGCATCTTAATAAAAAAATTTCTATGAGCTCATTTTTGTTTGATTTTGAGATATAAAAGGTATAAACATAAAAGCAATAGTCTATTATTGAAAGAATCAACATAAGCTATCCAATTTAGTGTTTTGATATTTAAGTAAAATAATTAAAATGATAATCAAATTAGATTGTCACTTTTGGGGATGTAAACTTAGATTTGAATTGAGTTTTGAGATTTGAAAAAAACTCAAAATATCTACTCGACAATCAAAGTTGACGACCACCAATAATAAATGTCATCGCCTCTTATAGTTTTACAAGTACTGTTAACAAACTATAGTTCCGACAATAATCGCCTAGCTAAATTTTTTCGTCCAAGACCAACACATGTTGCCTTCATCACCTACTGCTGCTCACAATATCAGTGGACACCATTGCAATTAGAACAAGCGAACCAAAGCGGGCAAGACACACTGGGGCTTGAGCTTCGAGAGCACACTCGGAGCTCATTTCGGTTGAGCTTCGTTTAAGCTTCTGTGCTGTTTTCGGTTGCTTAGCAACCGAGATGTTCAAGCTTGATTTAAGATTGATTTGTGTTTGGTTCATTTATAGTTAATCGAACTCTTATCGAGTAGCTTGATTGGAATTATAAATGAGCTTAATTGAGTATCTTAACGAGCACTATTGTCAAGCCTTATCGAGCAATAATTAAACAAGCCTTAACGAGCTTTAACGAGCCTTAACAAGCCTTAATGAGCAGCAAGTAAACGAGCCTAAACAAGCCTTAACGAGCTTTAACGAGCCTTAAAGAGCCTTAATAAGCAGCAAGTAAATGAGCCTAAACAAGCCTTAACGAGGTTGAACGAGCCTTAACGAACCTTAATGAGCAGCAAGTAAACGAGCCTAAAGAAGCCTTAACGAGCTTTAACGAGCCTTAACGAGCCTTAATGAGCAGCAAGTAAACGAGCCTAAACAAGCACTAAATAAACGAGCCTTAACAAACACTAAATAAATGATCCTAAATGAACTAATAAATGTGCATAAACAAGCATTTAACAATCATGAATAAATAAATAATATAAATTTGTAAAATAATTATAATATTTTTAAAGAATTAAAGGGGGCAACCCTGATAATTTTGTTGAATCTGCTGGCTACATACTATAGTTTTATTTTATTTAGGTAAGAAGAAATTTTTTATATTTAAGAAAAGAATACAAATCCAACAAAAAAGAAAATAGATAATAGACTAAAACTAAGTACAATAAAATAAAATTACATTAACTAACAGTCCAACAACAAAAAAAAATGAAGGAGATAAACTGCAGCAATGCGGCAATGCCAACCAGCTTAATGGAGGTATACATATGTCACATATCCCAACTCTCTAAGCTGCAGTTGCCAGTTGCTGTAAGTTCCATCCTTCGGTTCCTAGAATTATACACACAAGAATTATGCAGGGAATTATATAGGAAATCTGAAGCAGATTACCACCTTGTGAGTAGTATAACAAATAGTATAACAAGCAGATTACCACCTTTTTTTATTTCCCATTTTAGAGCTCTGAACTCAAATAAGTTTAATGGAAGAATACCTGCTTCAATCGGTCTGCTCTCCAACTCAAAGATGTCAATAAAGAGTATTAAAATACAACATTAATACAGAAAATTTAACCAGTTGCAAAGTTCAATTCTCCAGATCTGAATCGTGAAAAAACAGAAAATTTAACCAGTTGCAAAGTTCAATTCTCCAGATCTGAACCGTGAAAAAATAGAAAATTTAACCAGTTGCAAAGTTCAATTCTCCAGATCTGTACCGTGAAAAAATAGAAAATTTAACCAGTTGCAAAGTTCAATTCTCCAGATCTAAACCGTGAAAAAACATAATTATGGTAATTAGAATTATGCAAAGTTCAAGCTCAGAAATGCACCAGTTAGCAAAATAGAAAATACCAAGGTCAAGTGATCAATCAAGTGATCAATATTGGCGAGCTTAGATAAAAATTATGCATCACACACGGTGGTAGTATACCATCAACTCTAAAAGAAAGGGCAACAAACATTACATTGAAGATCCAAATCCTATAGTAAGTACCATCACAAATGCATTTTCATAGACCTCAACACAATGGTTACCGAATACTTAGAGAAGGGCTACGACAAATTAAGCTTCACATAATAGCTACCATCAACTATAGAAGAAAGGGCAACAAACATTACATTGAAGATCCAAATTCTATAGAGTACCATCACGATTCACAAATACATTTTAATAGACCTCAACATAATGGCTACTAGCAATACTTAAAGAGAAGGGCAACTACTACTATAGTATATATCATTCATTACAACAATCACTCCAAAATAGAATCTGGAATATCATTATTGCTTTCATTGCCAATACTAGACCAATATTATTTTAAGCATAAAAGAATAATGTAAATGTGCATAAATAAGCATCTAACATTCATGAATAACAAAAATTTATAAACATTAATGTGCATAAATTGAAAGCGTACTGGTCGAAAGCTTATGCTAAATGCTTAGTAGCACCATCTTCGATATAAAATAAGTATCTAATCTTATGACATTCAGTACTTCATAAAGAGTTCAAGAGAAAAAAAATAATAATATATCAAATTAGTTCAAATTCAGTAGAGTTTCATTTCAAAGTTCCAAATATTGACTCCATAACATCTCAAGATAAAAGAACTTCTTTCAACTCCTCTTTGTCCTGTACAACAAAATTTACATAGATATTAATGTCAAAATAGCTAAATTTGTAATGCATAGTAAATTAAATTTAGCCACTAACCTTTGTCTTTCTTTTAATTCCGTAGAAACTACGATATCAGTCACTCCCACATAATAAATATTGAACTATTTTCGTACCTAAAGAAGCACGATATTGATCAATGACTCTACCACCTGCATTAAAAGTTGATTCTGAGGCAACTGTTGTTATTGGAATAGAAAGTATATCAGAGGTCATCCTTGATAAAATACGATATTTAACACTGTTTTCCTTCCACCAACCTAAGCAATCAAAGTTATTTGAGTTCTCACTCTGAATGACAACTCCATCATCCAAATAAACATCAAGCTCAGTTGCTTGTTTAATGTGTGTCTGTTCGATGTAAGTCTCATACTTCCTCTTTCCATATACTGGCCTCCCTTTAAAATTACAAGCACTTCCCGGAACACAACTTGATTCACCTTCTAGACTAATTTTGTCTGCATTATTAGCTCTATAATCCTCAACATACTTATTATAAAGTTCATATAAATTTTGACATACCTCACCAATGTGCATCTGTGCAGTTTCTTCAGAGTACATAGAGTTGAATACAAAATTTATCATCTTCATTTTATTGTGGGGGTCTAAAATAGCACCTACCGAAATTAAAAGATTGTAACTTCCCCAATATTTGTCAAATTTCTCTTTCATTCGGATTGCCATTTTCTTAACATGTGGGTTCCCACTAAGAGAATTGTCATCCAACATCTCTTTGATCCTCCACAATTATGACAAAAATAAGTTAGAGGTGGGATATTCAGAACCTATGAAAATTAAAAAAATTAAATTAAATTAAGTGACTATAAAGCAAATGAGTTGCAGTAATAATTAGAAAATATGCAAAGTTTAGAAGTAAACTTAATATCAATTCTGTGGCTTGACTAAAAAGCTCAAGAAAAGAACAAGCATCCTCTAATTTTGCCCAATCTTCTTGACTTGGACATAAAGTGTAACACGGATCTCTATCTTGAAACTTTGGGAAAACCTCCTTGAACTTTAGTGCAGAAGATAACATTGCATAAGTAGCATTCCATCTAATGACGTAATCTAAAATCAATTTCATTTTTGGTAAATACAACTATTGAGCTATCTCGCTGAACATCACTAATCGATGTTGTAAAGCGTCACATATTTGACACTATCTCTAACCAAATCAATTGTACTTTTAATTTTAGAAATCCCATCTTGAACTAACAAATTCAAGATATGTGCACAACAGCGCACATGAAAAATTCTTCCACCAAGAGGAAGTTTCTTGTGGAACTCTATCTAACTTTCACATATTAGCGTATATTGTATCTTGCATTATTTATTGTTATTGCAACTTTATTTTCAATACCCCAATCCTTTAATACAATATGTCATGAATGTTTCGCTTTCATGTGAGGGGCATATCAACAAAATTAAGCACTCTTTTTTTCAATTCCAATCGGCGTCTACAAAATGGATCATATAATGTATATCTTGACTGATTTTCATAGATCAGTTGTGACACTAACTCTATTGACATTATCTAATAAGTGCTTCAATCTATTTTTTCTAATTTCATAACTTGCTACACAATCATTTCTTTCTACATTCCGTGAAATTCTTTCATAATGTGGACTAGCAGCTTTCATGACAATGTTGAACATCTCATATTCTATAAATTTAAATGGCAACTCATGTACCTAACATGATCATATCTCCAATTAGCAACACTACAAGCACTCACAGAGTCAATGGTACCTGAAATCATAGGTGGTTGAATTGAAAGATTAAGTTGCCCTTCAGGCTGCACCATCCTCCTACCACAATGAAGCAAATATCGCTTGTATTATGTAGTAGCACTATCTTTACTCTTTGTAAGCTTATGTTTATAATGATTATACTGTACCCTCTCAGTACCATCATTGAGTTTGATCAAAGTAAAATCATTCCATACTGATGATGTTTTTCTTCTTACTTTTTTGGCAAAAGGATCGCTTTCATTTGTCATCAATTAAATTATGTTTCATAGTCTCTCTTGTTGGGCTCGATGAGGACCCTACACTAAACTCTCTCATAGCACGATAGACTAGGTCCTAGGATGCATCTTCCTTTGATTGACTGACATACCTTCAATATAAAAGTAAATAAAGATGAGCATTTAAAAAATGACATAATAGTAAAAAAAATTAATTTCATATAGCTTTATCTCAAAATGATACCTCAATTGGATTTTAAAATGGTTACAATCATAAAAAAAACTACCAACCTATATAATGTAAATTTTGAGTCCATTCAAGATTCCACACAAAAGGGGCCACCAACAACCATAATCCAAAAAAAGTCTAATCCAAAAGGATCAACAAAGAATCAACCAGTACACTATAAGGCTCCAACATATTATACAATAAGCAGGAAAAGAGCAACAAGGAAAAAACTCAGCCAAGCAAGATTCTAAGGATAATTTAAAGTCCTCCAACCAAATTAGCCAAGTAAAATAACCATAAGACAACCACTAGAGAATAGCTCACCATAAGTACCCAACAAAGGAAGCCTTCCCAATAGGCAATAGCCAAGAAAAAGTAAAAAAAAAACCAACAAAGCACCACACAAGAGATTTAAAAGAAGCTCCACCATAGAAAGGCAATACCAATTGGGATGAGTCAAAACCAAACTTATCCACCATAGAATAATAAGGCAACAAATCAAGTCAAAACTAAACGCAGCTAAAAGATTGGAATCAATATCACAAGGTAATAACCACAAAATTGATTAGAATTGGTCATAGCAAAACCATCTCAAAGATCCAACCAAATATTAAAAAAAATTTGAGTCCATTCGACTATTCACAAAATTTTGAGTCTACCAACTGAAAAGCACCACAACCCTGACCAGAAGGCAGGACCATAACCAAGTAAGAGCCGAAAACACCACTAACCAAATAACCACCAACAACATAACCTAAAACAGCCAACCAGAAGACAAATTGAAAGAGGGAAAGGCCAAAAATATGCAACAATATAACAAAGAAGCTCAATATTACCCATGTGATTAGAATTGGTCATAGCAACAACCATCTCAGGCAAATTATCAAATAACCACCAACATGAACATAAAGCGACCAACGACATCGTCTGATAAGAAAAATTGAAAGAGGAAATGCCGGAAATATGCAACAATATAGTAAAGAAGCTCAAGATACTCATGTGATTAGAATTCATAAACAACCATCTCAAATAACCACCAACAGGTTACAACAGAACATAAAGCAGCCAACGATTGCCGAACAACAAAAGAAAAATTGAAAGAGGGCATAACCCAAAATCTCAAAATGTCAAACATAAACTTAACATTCAACAAAATTCCTCATTTGTCAAAACAATCGAAAATTATTTAGGGCATAACCGATAACCGTAAATAATGACATAATGGAAATAAACCAATCAAACTTCTTCACAAAGATTTTCTCTCATTACTTAGAGTTCGACGGTAAATGACACGAACATGATTCCTCTCATTCGTCAACTCACATAAACCTAAACCAAAATAATAAATCACTTATCTTGGCCAAAATATAGCATTCAAACTCTATCAAGAATCCAAAATCTTTCTCTTCCTCAGCCTCTGTGGTTTTCTTTGCGCTGCGGAGTTGGGGGAACCAAAGGAAGAGGAATGGCGTATGGGAATTAGGGATAAGAATAAGAGCCTAAGCGTAAGCGCTTACTAGGGTTATCAATCTTGTCGAGATCTGTTCATCATTAAACGGACGGCTGATTGAGAAGCGTCGAGCCGGCCAGACGAGTCAGAGAACCCGGATTAGGGTGAATCGGTTGAAAATGCCGATTAATATATTATGTAATATTAAAATTAAAATTAAGAAATTTTATTACGCTTTAAAGTTCAAAATTTTTATTATATAATATTAAAATTAAATTCATATAAATATACATATATTTTTATTTAATTAATGTTTACATTTTTTTTTTATAAATGTTAAATACTTTTCCTAAACAAGTTTGAACGAGCTTGTTGTAGTATGTTAACACATTAAAGCAGATTGTTGCAGTATGTTCTGAACATTAAACGATATATTGTTCACGTCATAATCGGCCTTATCGCTTCTTCGAAACTTGTTCATGAACATTAAATGATATCGCTCATAATCAAATCGGTATGAGTTGTTGAACTTTCATTTTCTTGTCGGTATTCAAAAAAGTGTTCAAGCTTGTTTGATTAATTAATCAAACAATCATGAACGATCTCTTATCGAGCCGAGCTTCGAGTAGCTTGTCGAATGCTCGGTTCATTTGCACCCCTAATTGCAATGAAGTGTACACATTGTTGGCTCATATATTGAGTCTGAACATCAACATCAAAGTTATAACAAACTTCTTTATGTTTGTTCTCTCCTTAAAAGAAATAACTAGAGTAGACTACAAATTATCTTTTGAAAATAACCCTAATGCCCTAAAACATTTTTTACATCTTTCATAAAATTCATTTTTTTAAGTCGTGTCTATTACATTATATTGATCTTCCCAATAATCGGAATGAGCATTATTCTCGTGTAAAATTATTAAACATATTCTCTCAATTGGTATATAAATTATTATAGCATAAATTTTATTTTTAAAAATATATATACATAATACATATAATAATGCCATATTCAATTTAGAATTATATCCATCTAGATTTTTCTGCCTCCCTGTCGGGTGCTGGCTTTGGATCGGTACTATTACTTCTTTACTCAGACCGGTGTGGACCAGCCAATCTTCTGGATTTCGACATGGCTAGTTCAGAGTGCTGCGCGAACCCCCCTGTTCCGAGCTCTTCCTCCGGCGGTGATGGCGTCGTGCTGAGCATTGGAAGTCTCAAGGCTTACGTCCCGATTCCAAGGCCGCAGTTCTTCTCGTCTCCGATGTTTTCGGTGGGTGGGCTCTTTTGCTTTAACCTAACACACTTTCGCGAATGTTTGGTTGGAGATAAGGTTACTTGACTTTGGATTTTATGTAATATTGCTGGTCTCCCTCTGGCTTTAATCTGAGAACTTTTTTAGTGGTTTATACGTATTTCGTACAGTAATTTCTTAAAGCTACGTGATATTTAGTTGTATTATTAGTGGTGGTTTATCTTGTAGGTTATATGTGTGAAGTTGTGGAGCCTAACGTCTTTTGTTGTACTCGTAATTAGGGTTGTAATCTCTACAAAAGAAACAAAAATCACAGTAAGATCTACAGCGACGGTAACAGTAGGCAGCGATCATTTGGATGAGCCAGTATAAAATTTGTGTGTTTTTTTAGCTCTATTTTTTACTGCTCTTGTTAGCCCTCGCTGCATATTTCCCAAACAACAGGAAATAACCATGCAATGATAAGGAGGTTAAATAGTATTTATTTTATTAACTATGTTATGTTCTGTTTAGCAATAAGGTTCCGAAAACATGATTAAAAAAGTTATAATATGGCCTTTGATCTATTAATCAATTTCTCTTAAATTTTGAGATTGTTATTTTTTGGTTAATTAATTTTGTATGAATTAAGCACTCGGTAATCAAGCCAAAAGTTTAATCAATTAAAATACATATTGTTAATTTTAAATAACTCTCCTAGTGATTAGATTACCAATCAAACAATTAATTTTAATATGCAAAGGAAATTATTGTTTAGTCAAACTTACAAAGTTAATTAACTAATCGATTTTGTTGGTTAATGTGTAATTAATGAATTTTTATGATTTTTATAATTGATTTGTCATTTTATAAATCTGCCCCTCTTTTCTCTTTATCCTATTTTTGTATCTTCTCATTGCTAAGGATAAGTTTAATTTTTAAATTTTTTAAAATCTGGATGGTTTGTTTAAAGCACTGGGAGTAATCCTTTTCCTAACTCCTTACTGCCAAAGGGCCCCTTGATGTGAATGGGTATATCCCACACTTGGAATTGGGCTGTGAAGTGTTCACAGGGTATAGTAACCCCACTAGTGATCCATTCAACCTTTTGAATTCGACCAAAATACCGAAACCCTATTTGAATACTTGTCATACAGTGGCTGCTTTGCTTATTCTTTGATCCATCTTTTTTTTGTTTTAGGAATAAAGTGAAGCTAGTTTACTTTAAGGGAGTCTTCACCTTTAAGCTTTTAACTCTTTCTTTTTTTTAATCCCGTTGACTCCAACATAGTGGCATGCTTTGTAATTCTTTTCCACTTTTTTTCCCATATATATAGTCTTTAGCTAGTTTTATTAACAGTATCTTAATCTTGGTGCATGCATGATGGCTCTTGATTGATATGTTCTTATGTTGTCGAATCTTTCTTTCAGGATATGAAGGTATGCAAGAATCTCGAGGGTATATAGTATGATTTGGACATCATGAGGCATAAAATCAGCAGCTGCTTTTGCTTATCATTTTTTGGTTTAATTTTTGTTTCTTATTTAATTGTAAAAGACTTCTTTCTGTTATAGATTATGTAGCATACTTACATGTTCATTTTCAGATTTGTTTTTTTTTTTTTTTTGTTCAAGAGAAGTAATTCCTAACTTTTATCACATGCTTAAGTGATTTAATTTTTATAATATAATATTGAGTCAATATAATATGTTTTTTTGTTGCCTTTTCCTGGTGTAAGATATGTATCAAATTTTCTTCCATAGATCTTTTTCCAAAAAAATGGTTTAGTAGATTAGGCTATCTATTTGTTGTGTAAATATTTAGTTGGAATAGTGATTTATTTAGCAGTTATTGTGACTTATTATCTCTTTTGTTGTTGGGGGTTATAATCATCATATGTAAAATCCAAAATAGAAGCATTGAGATATTGTTCTTCACATTTTCAAATATATCAAGAGGGATCTTGGAAAAGGGTTGTATGTTTAGATAGGGCATTTAAATATTAAAGCTTTAATTGATACCAATTTAATTGAATTCATTAATGACTAAAAATCAACTTATGTGTGCTATATTGTTATGGGAGATAATATGGCCACATCAAAGAGTAATAAACATATTGTTGTAGTAAGTTTTAGTGTTGAAGCTTTCTCATAATTACATGGTCAAGACTCAATTTTAATAATTTATTTTTCAATAATTGAGCTTATGATTTTAAAAAAAGAAAGAGATTAGAATTTGGGATGTTACGGAATTTAATGTTATGTGGAAAAAAAAAAGAAATTAAATTAAGTTCTTAAAGATGTCTTAATCAAAGGAAAACTTCTTTAATAAGAATAGTTGGTGGTGGAGTCAGAGTGTGCAAGAAAAGATAAGAAATAAGAAGCATTGTTATAAAACTTGATTTAGATATTTATGGGAGATAATATGGCCACATCAAAGAGTAATAAACATATTGTTGTAGTAAGTTTTAGTGTTGAAGCTAAATAATAGAGCCATAAATCTTTCTATTTATGCAATTACATGGGTCAAGACTCAATTTTAAGAATTTATTTTTCAATAATTGAGCTTATGATTTTAAGAGAAAGCTACAAGAGATTAGAATTTGGGATGTTATGAAGATTTAATGATGTGGGAAAAAGTATGAGTGAAAAATTAAGATTCTTAAAGATGTCTTGTGAATCAAAAGGAAAAACTCTTTTAATAAGAATAGTTGGAGTGAGGTGTCTGAAAAGATAAGAAATAAAGCGTTGTTATAAAATTTGGTTTAGATGTAAAACTTGGAGAATTGGGAAAGATATAAAGTGGCAGAGATTCTAAGAAAGATCAAAAAATTTAACTTTAGTGATTTATATGATTAGATATAAAAGAAGGTGAAAGATGTATGTATAAGTTTAACAAAGTGAAATGGGAGAAGTAAAAGGTAGTTCATGAGGTATTAAGGATGAAAATAATAAATTTTTTCTTAGAAAGGATATTGAAAATAGGTGGATGAGGTATTTTGATAAACTTTTCAAGGATTTGAAAGACGATTGATTTTAGTAACCTTAATACAAACAAAATAGAATTTCATTTTAGCGTCGTAATAGTAAATCGAAATTAGAGAAGCTTTAAAGAAAATGAAATGTGAAAAACAAGAGGACGATAATATTCCAATTGAAGTGTGGAAATGTTTAGGAGATCAAGGAATTTCTTGGCTTATAAATCTTTTAATGTTATTTTAAAGACTAAAAGATGTAGATGAGTGGAGAAAGAGTTTGTTGGTTCTATATTTAAGAATAAAGATGATGCAAAATTATAAAGGAATTAAGTTAATGTGTCATACATTAAAATTATGGGAGAGTAATTGAGCATAGGTTACGATGTGATACAAAAGTTTCTCACTGTCGGTTTGGTTTCATGCCGTAGATCTACTATGGATGCTATACATTTGTTAAGAGGTTTGATGGAAAGCATAGAGAAAGTAAGGAGGATCTGATATTTATTGATTTAGAAAGCTTTGATAAAGTTTCAAGAGATGTTCTTTGGAGGTTCTAGAGCGAAAGGAGTTAATATTGGTTATTCAAGTCATTAAGGATATACTAGAATGCTTACTTGTCCAAATACAAGGAGGATTGACAAAATATTTTCTATTTTGTTGGATTACATCAAGGATCAGCTTTAAGCCCTTATCTTTTACTTTAGTTATGGATGTTCTTCTTAGGCATTTACTGGGAAGATGTATCTTGGTGTATGCTTTTTGCTGATGACATTCTTCTTGTTGATAAGACTAGAGAGGCTAGTCCAAGAGAAACTTGAATTATGGAGGTCAACTTTAGAGTCTAAAGGTTTTCGTTTAAGTAGATCTAAAACTGAATATATGGAGTGTAATTTTAGTTGTAGAAGTTCTAGTAGTAGTGTTGTGATATTAGGTGAACAATAAGAGTGGCGATTGAGATATTTAGGCTCTATTGTTCAAAATGATGGTGAAATAGATGGAGATGTTATTAGTAGAATTCAAGTTGGATGGTTGAAGTGGAGGAATGCATCCTATTGTGTGATAGAAAAGTTTCACTTAAACTTAAGGAAAATTTTATAAGATGGTGGTAAGACTGCAATGACTTATGGTGCGAATGTTACAATAAAGAGAAAGCATAAGACTAAGTTAAGTGTTACAGATATGAGGTTGCTTAGGTGGATGAGTGGCTTTACTAGAGATAAAATGCAAAATGAGTATGTTAGGAAAAAGTTGGAGTAGCTCAGATTAGAAAGAGTCTTAGATGGTTTTGTAAAGCGTCAAGCGTCAGATGATGACGGTTAGGAGAGTTGATGCATTAGATTTGCCTTGTTAAGAAAGGTAGAGGTAGACCTAAAAAGACTTGGTTAAGATGTATTAAAAATGACCTTAGTATACTTGAATTGAATGAGAATTTGACACATAATAGGACACAATGGAGATGAAGGATTCATGTAGCCGACCCCACTTAGTGGGATTAAGGCTTGTTGTTGTTGTTGTTGTTGTGAGCTTATGATTTTATGTTGCAACAATCGTGTATATTGCCATCGATCATGTGTTTTGTGAAAGGACCTACTCATTGAGGTCGATTGTCATTTCATAAGGAATGTTATGCTCTCGACAATAGTTATTACTCCAAATATTTTTAGTTCCAAATAAGTGGTAAATTTATTCTCCAAAATTTTTCATTTTCTCATTTATGTGACAAGCTAAACTAGTAGGTATATATTCTCCAACTTGAACAAAAGTGTTAGCTCATGCTGCTTTTTAGGGAACAATGTTGTTTTATTAGGATAATATATATTAAAAAATAAGTATTTATTGTCCTTTAATTAAATTTATTCTTTCATTTACTTTAATCTTGTTGCGTTCATACTATACACCCATAAATAAACGTATTTGTTCAGTGAATATGATCATCTAATTTTCTTCTCATAATAGTTGCATTCATTGGCTAGCTAGCATATGCACAAGGACCAGCTTTTTGTGATTTGACTATTGTGGTAGGCTGTTTGTTTTTTTTATAATTCATCTTTATATTTTGGTTGAGTCTAATCATTCACTTAGGAACATAAGTGGCATGTTCAAGAGGTTTGTTAGAGATGCCACTCGATTAATTTTATTTGGAATGTTACATTCTATAGTACTTTTATTAGGTTGACATAAGCTAGTTTAGTGATATTCCTAGTGATTTTTCATAGAACTATCGTCACACATATTCCTTGAGAATTTAAGAAATTATATCTTTGTCAAATCCTTGACTTTTTAATATCAAGGGATGTTTTTCTTCTACAATTTGGGTTTAGACCTTTTTAAAGCATTTATTCTGAATCAATTTAATTTGCTATTTCGTTTTCTTAGTAGTACAGGAATTACAAAGCACTTTATTGTTGTGGATCTAGTCATATGCTTGGCCTTGTAGTTGGTGAATTGTCTAACCATGATCCCTTTTAGGGCAGGGGCAGTTGTGTTTCATTTATTCTATCTGATCAAAACATACAGATTCTAGAAATCATATGTCCATTATTGTATCTTGCTGCTACTCTTGATCACCATGCCTGGTTATGAAACTGCTTTTAGCAAAACAAGGAGAAATTGAACCTAACAAGGTTGAGATCTCTTTGTTAGTTTTGGGGCAAATAATGGAGTTGCTACATGATATCATAAGCATGAGAAAGTTTTTTCATAAAACAGGAGTTTATTAAATACAGAAAAAAAGATGTTTTAAGGCCTCATCTAGTTAGAGTGGATTCATTAATCTACTTGTCTGCCACATCTAAGGGTTTCCAAAAGGTTTTCGATAGACTTTTTTTTTTAACTTAATGGATAATCAACTGAAACATCTAGTAAATTATTGTATTATTTACAAGTCAACATGTGTTCAACATAGATGTGGAAGTTCCTCTATAGATGTTATGTTTTCTATATGGCTGGAAGGAACGCAAGATCTAAACATCAATAGAAATTAATTTCACTATTGGAGCTTGATTTTCTCAATTTACATTTGCTTCCTTAACATGCAAGCATTTTAGGGCTCCAACTTTTATGTGAAACTGAGCCTTGAAGTACATGATAATCTGCAACCTAGAAGCACATGGATGAGCTACGTGCCTTACCATAGCTCCAAGTTTGATTTTGAAGTCAAAATGATCAAATTCAAGAGAGAATCATTTTTTTCTATCATTGATGAGAGTGGAGTAATTGTACATGGCTTTTGTTCACGGAAGTTCTATGTCTGTTTTCATGACATTTGTATGAAAAGTTTAAAATGCTGGAATCCAGCTCACATTAACAATTATATTTTTGACGAAGAGATGACTAACACGTGAAACTTTCAAACTAATTGTGACTTTTGGTGGAACAAGAGTATCTTTAAGAGAAACTTTCTTTGTATTTGGGATATGTTTTTTTGCATCAACTCAGTTTGATCCAAACGAAAATAGGATTTTTGAAGAAAAATATAACTTGAGGAAGCAATGATATGGGTAAAAGCTCTAGTGTATGAATGCCGAGCTTAAGATGCTTTATCAGGAATTTCCATTGCAGAAAGTTTATGTGACTGACAATGACATCTTGGACAAATGAATGGTATAGTTAAACAATTACTGACATTGCAAGTTAGGATAGTTTTATTTATAATATGCTAGATTAAGGAGCAATATTATGTGTAAGAGAGCTTTTTGACACAATATTTTAGAATTATTGTTCATGCATTTTAAAATTTTTTTAAAAAAAAAACAATATGGTTATATCTTTGTGGACTTAAACAAGGCAGGGAACATCTTCTCTTCCATTACTCAAGAGTTTTTTTAATCTGACTCGTTAACCAGAGAATCTATTTGTCCATGTAAAGGAAGCTTGCAGATAAAACTGCTGCTGCAGGATTCTATGTGGTGGTTCCTGATTTCTTCCATGAGGATCCATATGATCCAGATGTTATTCCTATTAGAACCTGGCTTGAAAGTCATGGAACGGTGTGCTTTTTTCTTTTCTCTTTTTTTGTTTTGTTTTGTCATCTTTGTAGATTATATTGCTTTTATCTATAGGTAATTTTTGCAACATATATAAGATTCACACACTAGTGCTTAGCTTTCTGAATCTTTTTTTTTGCTTTCCTTCTTTTAACAATACTAGCATTTTTTGTTGTTTACTAACAACCTTTTATTTTATCTATTTAAATATATGAAAATTGTGAATACTTCCTCATGAAAAAAAAATCTTATTTAGACCTCAAGAAAGCTAAAGTGCATTGCAGGGCATCTTTTTTTTTTTCTTCGTTTATAAACATATCAAGGTGTTGTTCCTGTTGAGCCCATTAATTTTAAAAAAAGTTGCAATCGTCCAATCATGCCCTTTCTCAATGGTGGTGTAACAGTCTCATTAGATTTTCCATCATCTCATTGCAGCTTGCATTTTGCATTAAGCCAATAGTGGTTGATAGGTTTTGAAGGAAATTATATTATAAAAATATTCTCATAACTTACTTATTTTTTTATTGTTTATTTTTGTTATACATTATTCTTATTTATAAGCCCTCTTACAAGTCTATAAGATCTGAAGAAATCTTCTTTTCCCCCCACCACATGGTCATTAATTCTTGTCTCCCATTTTCTAGCCACCGAAATTCACATCATCTCACATATCATTTGCTTGTTGCTCACATGTTTTGTCGGAAAGAGTGGGCCCCACCGTGTGGTTGTGCCTTATTGCCTTGCCCCCACACTACTATCCCACATTGCCACCTCCACACTTATGCATCATCATGTCTTTGTCATTTCTGCTCCTTTGTTATGTTGCATTCCTTGACTCTTATTTATTTCTTGCTGCTCTGCTTTCTGGCTGCTCGTGTTGCTCACCATCACTTCTTGCCACTACATCTGCTTCACGTTTCACCTCTGCTAGTTCATTTTGCTCCACTCCTTAGCCCTATTTTTTTTGCTTTTTGTTTCCAATGTCCAAAAATGCTACTCCAATCATCACCTCTTACTAACCATTCTCGTTAATGATTTGAAAACTAACTTTTTCTCTATCTCCTACTTACATAGTATTATGGCTTCTTCAGCTTCTCTACATCATATGAACATTTTTTCATGATTGATATCTCATTCAAGTTTCATGATACCAGTTATCTTTTGTGGTTAAGAACCTTTTTTTTTATTAGTTCACAAGAGGCAAATCCATGCATCTCCTATCGCTCACAACGATACCTTCTAGTTCTCCACATGGAAAGCATTTGATTAAAAATTTTTTTCTCACTTGGTTGTTAGATAGTCCCAAATTTTTTATTATCTTCATAATCATGTTTTATAAGACTACTGAGACTATGTTGGATTTTACTCAATCCACTTACTCTTAGAATGGATTAAATGACCGAAATAGTCCCTTGGCTATATGTGAAGAACCAAATAGTCCCAGACTATCAGAAAGGACTAAGTTAGTGCCCTAAATACTGAAAAAAAAGTATCAATTTAGTCCTACTATCCAAAATTAAAATGGTAATTTTAGAATTTAAATTTATATTTTACTCCACAGGCTTTGATATGCAAACATGCGAGGCAGCAACTACGTCGCAAGCATGTAGGGGAGGTGACAAATGCAACGCGAGTTGTACATGAGTATTAGCAACAAAACGATGCACGTGGGAGTGGCAAAGCAAGGCGTGCTTAAGTTAGCGGGTGCGTGAGTGTTCAACGATGTAAAGTGCCAGCAAGTGAGTAGTTGAGAGGCACATGTGAGGAGTAGTGAGGCATGTGTGAGTAGTAGTCCAAGTGTGAGCAATCACGAGGCACTCAAGATGTGATCCTAGGCCAATGATATGCACTGATTAGTTATGCCAAAAGTGCAAATAGCAGTCTAGGCAAAGTCCATGTATGCTAATAACATGAGCAATCCACACAAAGGCATAAGCATAAATTAAGGCAACACATCTTCAAAGTGAGACAATTGAAATCAAAATCAAAAAAATTAAATAAATTTATTAACATAAAAAACTTGCTCTAAAATCTACATGATTTTAGATTTTTATTCATATCCGCTAAATTGGATCCAGAAAATAAAACTAGTAGGAAATTAGAGTTGCTTAGCAAATCAATAAGAAAAGTTAAATTCCAAAATTACTCCACTTTTCATATCTTAAATGGTTAGTTTGGATGGCGATTGAATTGGCCCCTTTTTATTAGTTGGGGAATAAATTAGTACTTCTAGATAGTTTGGGATAATTTTTTCTTCTTCATAAATGGTTGGGGACTATTTTGGTCATTTATTCTTTAGGAAAGTAACATCTTTAGGTTATATACTTTGTACTCTGACCTTGTTCTTTTATGTTCTTAGTCTTCACTTGTGCACGGTTTAAGCTACCTTTACCCTAGTTTTTACCTATCAACTAGGCAACAAAGAAAAATGTAGACATAGTGACCACGAATGGGCATGGTTGGTGGAAGCTAAAAAAGATGAGAGGATGTAGTTTTAGACTTGGTGGCTAGCAAGGCATTCATGTATGCAAGATGCACATGAGTTGATAGAAGTTCATCAAATTGGCCAATTGTCCAATGACTATAGCTACAATCAGAGTAGAAAGATGATGCCACTGTAGTAATTTTAGGTTTGTCCTCTACAAGACAAGATGCTAACCAAACAAAGATAATTATGATAATAGCTATGTGATTAATATATAGTAAAGGAATTTTATACTAATTAATAAGTCTTATCTTAGCTAACAAAATGAGTTGATAGTGATCTAAACTGCAAGCTATATATGAATCGTGATTTGCATTAGTTTTCCCCTATTTTAGAAGAACTCAAGTCATGTTTTGTGAACTGTGTATTTTTTTATTCAAAGGATGGTAGTGATAGATATTAGCAACATTGAAGGTGAAAGTGATGATTAATTTTGAGGGAATACTAATGATATAGGCATTGTCATTGATATGAGAAACCATTAGAAATTGTCCAAATTATCAGGGTTTGAGTTTGGAAGAAGTATTGATAGAAAAACCTTTCTTACAAAAGAGAATCATCACAAAATCACCAACATTGAAAGTCTTATGACATCTCTATTTATTAGCATGTTTCTTGTACACTTAATCACTATTTTAGATCTGCTTTTTTAACTTCAATCACACTTGTATCAAACTCTGAAATCATAGCTATTGCAACTTGAATCTAAGGTAGTTTAGTATACACAATGCATTGTGATAGACCAATTTACCATGTAGTTAAAGTGAGTTTAGCTTAGGTTAAAATTTCATCCCATTATGTTGGATGATTCCCAACAAGTTAATTAATCATATTGCTAAGTGCATGATTCAAGCGTCTGGTGTGGCCATCCATTTCGGATGGTGTGCTCTATTTATAAAAGTTTTCAAAGCTTTTAAAAATAACTGATAAATTTGACATCCATCGAAGTGAGGCTATGAGGAATATCATGAAGATGAATTATATCATGAAAGAAATGCAGGCTACATTGAGAGTGTCAAAGGTCCTTTTACATGATATTAAATGGGGCATTTTGAAGCACTGCTCAATAACTACTATAACTAAGTCAACCCCTACAAAACTCATATATCCCCAAATGGTTTCTAAAATTGGAAAAGTGTGTAGAGATCTATATCTTGCATAATGCTCTTGTACATTTAGCAATTGTGACATTTTTTGTATAGCGGCATACATCATGGCAATGCATTAGCCAAAGGTAACAAACTCGAAGTAAGGCTAAGGTCTTATGTCTTCTAGTGTGGGCAAAGAGTTGCCAGCATGCATTTCCTTAATTGTGCACATAGTGAAGTTGCCTTGATGCACAATTGGTTGTCTTTGAGTAGCATTTCTAAATGTTACAATCTATTAAGGTTCAACAAAGTAGACATCATTTGGATATTGGTCCCGAGAGATTCTAATCCATGGATGATGATAGTTTGAATAGTTACAAGAAAACAAACTTGGCGACTAAGGACATCATCACATGGTTGCACTATTTTTTGTTCTTAATAATAAAGCTGAATTCTTGGATGAACATTGTGCAATGAATATGCATGTAACTTCAATTATATTGGGATTGTAAAACTTGAAATGATTAATCACTAAGATAAATTTTTAGTGCAAAAGATAACTTTATCATTATTTAAATGCTCAAACAATTGCATAAAATTTTTTCTTATATGTAGACCAGTGCTACGATGAAGTGCTTAATTTTTCATTAAAAAACTCGATGGCCTTGCCCTCTTGTGATAAAATTGCACTATCTATCGACTTGAAATGATTTTTTGAATTTGGAATGGCGAGAATGGGTGTTGCTAATGTGCTCTCTTTCTGATTATGCCCCTAAAAAAGTGATTTGTGCTTGAGGCAATTAATGAAAATTTTCATAATGAAATTGTAATTCTCGATGAAGAATTAGAAATTTGCAAAACCATGAAAGTTATGGATTTGGTCATAAATGTCAAAATCACAAATAGCATCAATCTTGCTTGAATCGTTGCAAATGCCGTTACATTGAAGATAAAGTTGAGGAAGTGAACTTACATGACAATGAATTGGCATTTTGAAAAATTGGTGAAACTTATCTCAAAAGTATAGAACAATTTATGGTGATGTAAATGATCATACTTGACCTGAAGATTAGTATATCATCAAAATAAACAATACAAAAATAGCCAAGGAAGAGTTTTAATATCTTGTTCATTAAGTGCGTGAATGAACTTAGTGCTTTAATTTATAGATATTAGTCACCGAAATGTTCATACCTTTTGAATTTAGCTTATTTTATGAGAATGAGTGTGCTTATACATTTTTAATTGCACAGCTTTAACTATAGTGTTGGAAATAATATTCTTAGTGCAACCACTCTCGATTAGAAGATTACAAATTTTGTCTTTAATGGTGCACTATATCCTAAAGATTACATGACATTGGGTATTAGTTGTTGCGTAACGTAACTTTGTGTAGAACACAATACATAAATTCCTCTTGTCCTCAAACATCCTCAACTCCTCATTGTCGATAGGTTGTATCATCATCTTGACCTACTCTTCAAAAATGTGTACTATTGTTGCTACTTTCATTCGACTTATAGCCTAATTGAAAACAATGAGAACACTAAGGTACTCCAAGCTTGGCATAGAAGTTGTCTCGATTGTACCCAAGTTTGAGAGGTGCTATTAGCTCGAGTTGTACCTAACTATAAAGCGGTGATTGGGTTAAAGGGGTTCATTTTGTCTATTTAAATAGCTCTTGTATTGACTTCATGGTGCTGCTCAATGACATGTTTATAGAGCATACTACTCTTTGGGATGCTGATTGAGTTGAATTTTAGCCTTAGAAGATTAATGACTCAAGAGAGTGACCAAATAGATTTCATGTCAAGATTATCTTGTATCATCTCTTTCAATTTGCCTATATAGTTGCAACCAACTATCGAGATGTTTTGTTGATGCTATTGTGGGAGCTAAGGCGATAAAACTCATGTGTAACCACTAGCTAATCGAGTGCCTTGCGATAACTTTTATATTGTTTATAAAGCATTTGCTTATGGTTAGAGAGTAGAAAATATCCATTCAACATTTATTTCTTTTCAATTTTTCTACATTAGTCTTTCCTTCCTTACGCTAAGTTAGTAGGATTTACTAAGGGACAACACCTCCTTTACAATGTACTTGTTTCATAAGGAATTTTCATGTACTGAAAAAAAAAAATGCGTCGGTTGCTTTTTCTATCGAGTTTTCAATGTGTCCATTTAAAAATGGAATGCAATTTTTATCTTAGATTTGTCTTGGTTTTGATCTTGAAATTGTTGTCTCATGAGAACATGTTCTAGTTGAGGCTGGGGAAAATCAAAATTAGTGTTAGCTAAGGCCACATATGAGGGAGAGGCGTTTCTGGAAGTAAAGAAGTAAGCCCATTGATCGGTTGTAGAGCGTTGTAGACCCCAATTAACCGTCATTGGTTTTCCCTCATCGACGTGGCTACTAAATGGATGTTACTATTGTTCCTAAAGGTTTAAAGTGCTCACATCTTAGTAACAAAGAGCTAGAAGTCATTCACTAATAGTTCAATCATTGTTTAAGGACAAAATGCATTTTGCAAAGAGATTCTCTATGGCAATCATTGTTGAGTGTTGGGTTCCTTCTATCATTAGCCACGAGGTTCTATGATGAGAATTGGTGCAACTTCATCGAAAGGAAGAGGAGACAAGAAATATTTTCTATTGGGATTTATTTGGACGAGTCAAAAAGCTATGCTTGAGCTGGTTGATCGATTTATTTTCCAATCATAAAAGCTACCATCCACTTACAAAACTTGTTATTTGACCACTACAAGACAAGATGCTAACTAATCAAAGTATGATAATAGCTATGTGATTAAAATAAAATGCACGAGAAAAGAGTTTAATACCAATTAATAAGGCTTAGCTAAAAAAAGAATGTATGGTGACTAGAATTGTAAGTTGCATTATGAGCCTTCTCATTCTTTTAGATAAATATCCCTAAAACTTCAAGTAGGATAGATCTGAGCTCACATGGCTTTCAAAGCCCTTCAATTAACCATTTAACCATTTTTCTTATCTCTATAACATACTCAATCTAAACCAATATAAATATTAAATAGATTGTATGCTCTTATATTACTTTCCAAAAGAAGATTTGGCACAAAACATAAAAAACAAAGGAAATACTACAATCTACTTATTTACCTATTACCTCTCAGATGACTACATGGCATGTAGGCCTCCATCCCAACTATCATATATTTATTGTGACAATATATGAATTTAAAGAACCTACTAATACTATGGACAAAGTATGTACATTTTAGAAAATGTACAAGTATATTATTGTAGAACCAAGTATAACATCCATTGTTTTGGCCAAGATGGTCTTTGGATGAACACGTAATGACTTCCATGATAGATTGCTTATTATTTTTTATACTTTAAGAATCAACAATCCTACTTTTGATAAATAAAAATTTCTAAGTAGCACTATTTGCATTGATACTTCGAAAAACCCTATATCAATGAAAATGAATTAAGGAGAAAACCTCGTAGTTCATGAAGAACCCAATTTATTATAGTTGAACCACAAGAAAATGTGGAAAGGGAGTTCATTGGGCTTCATAATAGATCAGAAATGAGCTCAATAAACTTACAATTTACATGAAGATCCTGATTAATACGATTAAAATAAGTGAAAAAAGATTTAACAGTATTTCTATCTCAAAGGTCAGGGATCACATTATAAAAAATAGGACTGAGTTTAGTTAGCATTAATTAAATTTGCAATTATAAAAAAAAATTCAATAAATTCGATAAGAGCCGATGAATATGTAACAGGCAATTGAAACAATAGCTTAGTGACATTGCACTTACAACAAAAGTTCATGCTATTTCGGCTTTATGGCATAGAATGTTGACCAATAAAAGAGAAGCATAAAATTAAGTGCTGTAGAGATGAGATTGCTCAGGTGGATGAGTAGCTTTACACTTACAGACAATGCAAAATGAATATATCTATGTAAAGGTTGGAGTAGCTCCACTGGTTGATAAGATTAGTGAGACGCCTTAGATGATTTGGTCACATATAATGGCGGCTGTTTGATGACTTAGTTAGGAGAGTAGATGTTTTAGATTCGGCCTAAAAGATAGTGGTAGAGACCTAAAAAGATTTGGTTTGGAAGTATAAAAAATGATGTTAATTTATTAGTAGAATTAAATGAGAATATGACACTTAATAGGTCACAATGGAGAAAAAATGATTCATGTAGCCGACCTCACGTAGTGGGGCAAAGGCTTGTTGTATGATTGAATTGGTGAGGATATTCACAAATTTGAGGGCAACAATAATAGATCCCATTGATGCATGAATTGGCCAACATTGTAGCCAATTGAAGGGAAATGGTAAATATTCAAACATTGAAAAGCTTGGCAAACTGAAAACCTTGTGTTGGACACTGAATGAAGTGAAGAAAAGGAATGACATACTGCAAATAGGAACTTCAGTTACTTGAAAGGGTTGATAATAGGGCTTGAAAACATTGGAGTCACCATTGGAAAGTGCAACCATGAGTGCTTGTAAGACATGAAGGTAGGTATGAGCACTTAATGTCATTTGACCTGCTAAAAGGCAGAGTTTTCCAAGCATCTCAAATAAGCCATGCCATAAGCTTCTTAAGAAAGCAGCTCGCTCACTTTAATTTAGCATCCCTGCTTGCTTATAATTGACATGGCCTAACTCTCAGATGCAAATTTTGTGACCATTTGAGTGAAAAGCAGGTAATTAGCATTATCAAATGTGTCTTTTAATGTGCAAATGCACCTCAATTTTCATATAGGTCTCTAGATATGTTTACCTTGAATAGCATGTGTTGGAGTTAATAGGTTGTAAGGCTTCAATATTTGGTGGAAGATAAATCTTCAAAAGTAAACTAGCTTCTTTTCATTGAAGTTCTAATTTAACACTGCCTTGGTTTTCGTTTCTCTTTAGTGCTTTAGGTGTATATTAAATCAACAACAAATGTCATATTTTAGGTTTTTTTTGAATAGTCTCATTTGTTGTTGTTATGTGAATTACTGCAATTGGTATACTGGATCATTATTTGATCTTTAGTCTTTTTTTTTTTTTCTAACATGGATAATGCATCTACTCTCTTCCAGGTGCATAAAGCTTTTGTGGATCTCATCTCTAATCTACTACTCCATTTAAACATACTCATTTTGTTTTCTATCTAAGAGTAAACCACTCATCCATTTTGTCCTCATCTGTACACTTATTTTTTCTCTTTTTGTATAATACCATCATATTTTTCCCTTAAGTCTGATCTATCACATAATAGTGTAGGTGTTTCCTTTCAACCATAACTTGATTCTACTAATAATCTCCATCTATTTCAAATCATTTTGGACAATAGTAAATATCTGCTATCTTATTAATGACTTGATCACTAGTCACTATCACTAAAACTTTCTAAAATTACACTCCATATATTCAGTTTGATCTTAAACAAACTCTAGTTTCCTCCATAAATCAATTTGTTTCCTCTCTAGTCTTATCAACAAGAAGAATGTATTAGCAAAATGTACATCTTCTTGCAAATTACATATTGCAGATAGCTTAATGTTGATCCTTGATGTAATCCAACTGAAATAGGTGTATATTTACAAATCATATAAATTTTAATGTTCAGCATAATAAGATGCTTTTTTTTTTTGGTAGGACAATTGTGGAAAAAGGTTGTAAAAAGGTTTTACTGCAATTGCTGCTGGTTTGCTAATTATCTAAATTTAAGGAAGCTTTTTTTTTTAAAGATAAATGGATCACATCTTCAATCCTTTAGGTGCATAAAAAGCTTTAGTTTGAGGTTCATCTCTGAATCATAAATCTGATCCAATGATCATAACATTGTGTATGTTGTACTCATTATATATGTTTAAAATTGACAGCTAAAATGCAAAGATTTTTTAAGATATTATATGTTAATGTATTGTAGGAGGATCAGTTATCCTGCTAAGAATCTGATCATATAAAACCTGAAAAATTAGTTTGTTCTGCATTGGATCATTATATCTTGTAATTTCATTTTGGTTTTGTAGTTAAGCTGATCAATTAGTTTTGCATAAAATTAGCTAAAATAGGATCCATATGTACACTGAACTCTACATTTGACTTTCTCATTAAATATCTTTTAATCTATTCAAACTGCATTTTACTTTGGGTTCTGATGATTATTAGAATAAATATCAAATTATTCATATAAAAGGTAGTTGCAGAAATAGCCAAAACTGGTGAGATTAAAATAGTAATGTTGCATCCTTCACTTGTCACTATAGATGATATTAAGGTTTTGTATATTTCTCACTTAATTATAATTAAATCATTTTTTTGCATTTTACATTTGAAACTTTTAAGGACAATACTATATCTCACAACTTTTTTTCCTTGAGTATATTCTTTTTCAAAAGAAATAAAATCTTCACTGACAATTGGCCATCAAAGTTTTTTAATTGACTGGCTAAATTCTAGATCAAAATATCAAACTGTATATATATGGTTCCACCAATTTTGGAATTGTGTATGGCTAAAATAGATTATTGAATTGATTCAAACTGATTAATTTGGTTTCAATTATTCTTGGGTCCAAATTTAGATTTTCCATCATTTACTTAGACAAATTAGATTAAAGGCAATGAATATAAATGTGGATCCAGCAACTTGTCAAATACCATCATATAGGCATGATTCACATAAAATATGAATTTTAAATCAAAATTAATTGGCATTATTATAAATTTATTCCAAAAAATTGGAAACAATTTGAAGATATTAAATAGTTGCTTGGAGGCAAGGCAAAGCTATCATTAGTGTTATTTTGGATCTCTTCCTTCCTCCATGACCAAGATAACAAGCTTCTTCTGTCATTCAAGTCTAAGACTTGACATTGGATCTTTTCTATCTTCATTATCTTCTCATTATTCATGTACTTTTTTTCTCATGATCGTCCATGATTTTTTTATTTGTATACTTGAGCATCCCATTCTTTAATCAAAATATCATAATATTTTAATCTACTCATTTGGATAAAATATTTTAGATTCTCGTTTTGGACCAAGTTGCAATATCTTTTGGCCTCAAGTGTCCAGTTTAAGCAAAATTGCGACTGATTTTCTTATCCTTAAAGTTTGCAAGCTGCTTTATAAAATTATTATCTCATGAAGTTATTTATAATTTATACAACTTAGAGCACCATTAGGTTGCTCCATCAATAGTAAGAAAAGTGTTGCAAATAATAAATTTGCAATTTTATGGAGTAAATACAGCCTCAAAATCAACTTGGCTTCTTTTGCACATGTTTCACGGTGAAGGTCTCAACTGACATACCGTTATCTTCCTCTTGAACATCATTTACATTTTTCCATGAGAAGTTTCAATTAGTTTCTCTTCTAGCATCCAATGCTACACTGCTATAATCTGTTTTAGTTTCAAATCTCCTCAATTGTGTTTTGATTTCTTCTATGTTTTTTATGCTAGTTCATTCATTTTCATTGTGAACTTTTCACTTTCCTCTGTATCTCATTGTCATGTCTCACCAAGAACATCAAATTTAATATCAAATTTATTCTCAAGGGATAAAGATAGAGAGCCTGGCAGAGTTATTTACAGCTGAATTGAAAATAAATCAAAGAAAGTAATCATATTAAATAGGATAATATTTTTTTACTGCAAATTCTCCACTAATATAAGGAAGGCTTTCCATTTTATAAGTGATTCAATCTTGAATCCAACCCCTTCAACTGAACTAGGTGTTTTAAATTATACCATCATGAGCCAATCAGAAGGGTTTTTTTATAGCAAAATAATTTGGAGATACTGATTCGACTTACCATTGTAGTTTCCTAACTAAGTTCCGTTTTCTTTTCTTGTTTGATTATTTCTTCTCCTTCCTCTTTTTTTCTTTGGTTTCCTTTCTAGCATTTATCTTTTCTTCTTTCTCAAGGCTCTGCTTATTTCTCTTCATCACCTTTCTCTCTTCATTTTGTTCAACTTTTTTACTTATTTTCTCTGTCTCTATTTGCTTTCTCTGCCTTCTCCTCTCAAGAATGAGCATCTTTTTTTTAAGCTGGTTTCTTGTAATATTTTATATTGGACTACTGTTTACTAAACTAAGAATGCTTGCTAGTTATATTACTGCCTAACTTGCTTTTATTTTCATAACTTAATTTTTAATTTTCGGATGAGTTTTTTTGCTTGTGGATGTAGCAATATTTCACATACTTTTACTAAAGTTCAAGCGGATGGTTTTAACTTGCTTGATTGTCATTAACGTTAAAGTACTTTTTCCCGATGAACTATATTTTAATGCTTAATCATACATGCATATATAGCTATGCTTTATTATTAATGTTATTTGCCGGCTAGAATTTGACTCAAATAGTTACCTGATCCCCGATTTATAAACATGCACACAACACTTCATTTTAGATCAGAGCCACAGTTTGTTTTTTAAGAGTATTCTATACCATCAATTTTTCATCAAGCTTGCTTCCTTTTCAATTCTTTGTGGAAGAATTAAAATTTCTACTATTTTAAATGCTTTAAATTAAGAACAATTGTTTTGATCTTGATTGCAGAAGCGTCATGGTCAAAACATTGGAAAAGTAAATGCATGTTTCCATTAGGCTGTTCTTATGAAATTCAACTAGTTGGTAGAAAGAGATTTCTCTAGCAATGAATTGGAGGAAATGAAGAAACTGAAATAGACCAGATCTTTGTTAAACTTCTTTTAACTTATTTTACTATGGCTTAATTTGGCTTTGAAACAACTTTTTCAAGTGATTTTGGTAGTCCTTTCCTTCATGGAGTAGAACCTGTCTTACACCTTGGTTTTTGGCAAACAGGTGAATTTAAAAAAAAATTCAAATTGAAATTTTTCGATAAAGCATGGTACGATTAGTTGGTTCATGGTCTCAAAAGAGATGACCTTATCAAATAATTAGAAGATGTTGAAAGTCTTACCGTCTAGATGATTAAAACAAAGCTAAGAAGAGTGGGAGAGAAAATATAAGCAGTTTGCAACAATGAGCAAATAATAATAATAATAATAATAATAATAATAATAATAAAAGCAAACCATGCAAGAGCAAAATTGTGTGTTTTTAGCAAATGCTTTAACAAAAAAAAAAATCTACTTTCTAGCTTTTTTTAAAGTTTTACTCCATTTCGGCTAGATGATGAAAATTTGTACTTTTTTAGTTTTCCCCAATATTAAATTCTTAATGTCATGTCATTATGAATAATCTTTTTTTACACTTATGTTCAGCAATTAAAGCTCATCTTGCTATCCTTGGGGCTGAGATAGACAAAACTTCTCCACCAGAGCTAGTTAAACAGTTCGAAGAAATACTGTCCGTCAATTCTGAGGTAATGCATAGAATTCAGAATGCGATCAGCTCCTTTTGTATTATTTACACCAGCCCTTAATTTGGAAGCTGTTCTTTCCTTCTCTCCTTGAGTTAAATGCCTGAATAATATGCAAAGTATTATTTGGGCTATATGTATTTTACTACTTGCTTGAGAGTATAATGAACGCTAGAGATTCTTGCAATGCTACTGTTATGAGATTATCGGATAGCAACTTCAATACTGTTGGACACTTTAGGCACCTGTATTAACCTATTGAAAATAATATGAAAATAAGGTTCCACAATTTATAAGTTATCAATGATTTGCTGTATTTTAATGGATGCATGATTTTACCATTTTATTTATTAATTTTGAGTAAGGTTTGGGCTACACAAATGTAACATTTAAAGGGATTTCATTTTCTTTTCTTTTAATGAGTTTATTTTCACTTTTTAAGGTACATTCCCATGATTTTGATTGATCTCTTGTTGAGTAGAAACTTAGAAATTATCATATTTTAATTCTACATTTTAGTTTAAACCCTAAACAAGAATTCCAAGGAAGACAAAAGGAGACAATAAGGAATTAGAATTATCTCTTGTAGGTTAATTTAAACAAAATATGTATAAGCGATGCATGCGAGCTTTAGGCAACGAAGAAATGTTTGGTTTTCTGATCAATTTAGAGATCAGAAAAGCATTGCATGATAATATGAAAACATTAAAACTTCAAGGCATCTTTATTGTTGTTATTATCAAAACTTACAGCTGATTGCTTAATTGAAACAAAATTCCCTTTTTATTCATTCTATTTTATTTTTTACTTCATATAGAAATAAATTCCCAAGTGGTCCTCTCAGTATTACATTTCTACAATTTAGTTCTCTCAATTATACAAAATTGATCACAATTTAATCTTCGAGGAATTATCTTGGATCAATTTTTGTATGATCAGAGACTAAATTGAAAAAAAAGAGATACTCAAAGATTAAATTGATCAATGTAAATAATCGCAGGATCATTACGAGATTTATCCCAATAAATATACATCCATAGTACAGGAATAATAACTGGTGATTTTTTGCTTTCATTTGAAGGTGGAGAGCTTTGTGAAGATATTTCCTGGGGTTGCACATGGATGGACTGTGCGTTACGATGTCAAGGATGAAGCAGCTGTGCGTAAGGCTGAAGAAGCTCACACAGATATGATCGGTTGGTTTGTCAAGCATCTTAAGTAGGAAGCCACCCCCCCCCCCCATTGTACTGTACTGGAAAATGAACCCATCTTCTATTAGATTTCTGTAATAATAATACTGAATATCTTGTATGTTGAACAGTGCTTTTATCAACTTGATATTACTGCTTACTGAATGAAGTTTAAAAACTAACTCTTTTTGCTTGAGGCAGAGTGGCACCCTGAGTTTGGCTTGGAGATGGCTTCTGCTGAATCGATATCTTGGGGCAACTTGACTCAGGTTGGTAAAATATTTTTTTTTTTTAGCTTGTATCTGCATGGCCACAACAAAATTCTTATAAGGAGAATGTTAAAATATTCAATAGATATCAGAATTTGTATTTTATTAATATAACATAAATCCTCCATGCCACTATCTTGATCAATATTGAATTTTTTTTTTTTTAGACATTGCCGGTCCCAAGTCGATGTGTGGAGGTTATGAGGTAATGGTACAAATAAAATTGTCGAAATAATCATGACATGAATCCTTTAAATCATTGTGTTAATGCTGATGCCCCAGCGATGATTTATGAATACAAAAAAAATGTGCAGGCCATCGATCTGCCGTGTGTTAAATAAGCGGTTACATTATGGATCTGCAAAGAAAGTTAAGTCCATAAACTAATTAAGTTAGGATCTTGAAACATAGTACTTTACATGTAAATTAATAGAATTAATAGATATTATGGTTCATAGAAAACAAATATTTTATGTGTTCAAGAAACTAAATGGGGAGAGAGGCCAGAGATTGATAGTTTAGGTTTTAAACTTTGGTATTCAGTCAAACTAGAAATCTGTAGTGTGATTATAGATAAAAGTTTGAAGGATAATGTTATAAATATTAATAGATGTGGAGATAGAATTATAGCTTTAAAGATTATCATTGATACCAAAGATTATCAATATTATAAGTGTTTATGCTCAAGTAGGTTTGGATGTAAGCTCAAAAGAAAATTTTGGAACGAATTATGGATTAATACAAAAGATACCCTCTAAAAAAAGTATTTATCTGCGATTTAATGGACGCGGTTTGGTAGAAGATTTTAGAAGATTTGTGTTGCATGGATGATTGGATGAATTAAGAACGTAGATTATATTAGATTTTCCTTACATGATTTTAGAATAATACTTTATTTAAAAGAGATGAACATATTATTACTTATAAAATGGATCAAGAAAACACGATTGATTATTTTCTAATGAATAATAGATCGCTTAGATTGAAAGATCAGAAGGCCATTCCAAGAAGTTTAAGCACCAATCGATAGTTTTTAGATTTTAAGATGAAAGATTGAAGAGAAAAAATAAATCAAATTATATGTCCAGATTAAATGTGACATTTAAAGAACACAAATAAAATATTTTAAAGAAGAAAGCTACAAGCTTAAAATTTGGGATGTTCATAAAGAAACTAATATTATAAAAAAAGAAGAAAAATTAAGCAGTTGTAAAATGCCGGAGAATCAAAAGGAAAAAATTTCTTTTAATAAAATAGACGGAAATGAGTGAAAAGAAAAGATAATAAATAAGAAGATTGTTATAAATTTTGGTAAAAAACTTGAGAATTGGAAAAGATATAAAACTCAGAGATTCTAAGAAAGAATATAATATAAAAAATTTAAATTTTTAATCATTTATACAATAGATTAGATACCAAAAAAGGTGAAAGATGAATGAAAACCAAAGAGAGATAAGAAAGACGTAGAGTGAGGTATATTAAGATAATAAAGATATTTTCTTAAAGGATATCAAAAAATAGGTGGATGAGATATTTTGATAAATTTTTAAATGAAAGATCTGAATGTACGATTGATTTTAGAACTTAATACCCTAAACAAAAATAGAGAATTTTATTTTATCGTCAGATTAGTAACGAAGTTGAGAAGCTTTAAAAAAAATGAAATGTGAAAAAACAGTAGGATTTGATGATATTCCAATACTAGTGTGGAAATGTTTAGGAGATCAAGGAATTTCTTAGAATCTTTTAATGTTATTTTAAAGACTAAAAAGATATCGATGAGTGGAGAAAGAGTTTCTCTTATATTTAAGAATAAAGGTGATGCAAAGATGCAAATTATAAAGGAATTAAGTTAATGTGTCATACATTAAAATTATGGAGAGAGAGAGCATAGTTACATGTGATACAAAAGTTTCTCACAATCGCTTTGTTTCATGCCGTAGATCTACTATGGATGCTATACATTTGTTAAGAGGTTTGATGGAGAAGTATAGAAAAAGTAAGGAGGATTTATATATGATATTTTTGATGAAAGCTTATGATAAAGTTTCAAGAGATGTTATTTGGAGTTCTAACGAAAAGGAGTTAATATATATTCAAGTCATTAAGGATATGTATACTACTTGTGTCCAAACACAAGGAGGATTGACAAAATATTTTCCCATTTCAATTGGATTACATCAAGGATCAGCTTCAAGCCCTTATTTTTTGCTTTAGTTATGGATGTTCCTACTAGGCATTTATAGGAGATGTACCTTGGTGTATGTTTTTTTTGTTGATGACATTCTTCTTGTTGATAAGACTAGAGAGGGAGTCCAAGAAAAACTTGAATTATGGAGGTCAACATTAGAGTCTAAAGGTTTTGTTTAAGTAGATCTAAATAATATAGAGTGTAATTTTAGTTGTAGAAATTTAGTAGAGTGTTGACATTAGGTGAACAAGTCATTAATAAGAGTAAACGATTCGATATTTAGGCTCTATTGTTCAAAATGATGGTGAAATGGGAGTTGTTATTAGTAGAATTCAAGTTGGATGGTTGGTGGAGGAATGCATCTTTGTTATGTGATAAGTTCCACTTAACTTAACTTAAAAAAATTTTATAAGATGGAAGATCTGAATGACTTATGTAAAGAATATTGGCCAATAAAAGATAAAACATAAGACTAAGTTTAAGTTACGTAGATGAGGATGTTCAGTGGATGAGTGGCTTTACCCTGATAGAATGCAAAATGAGTCTGCAAAAAGGAAAAGTAGCAGGTATATAAGATTGGAGAGTCGCCTTGGGTTTGGCCACATAAAGCGTCACGTCCAATGAACCGAAGGAGTAGATGCAGATTTGCCTTTACGTCAAGTGTAGAGGCAGACCTAAAAAAGACTAAGTAAGATGTATAAAAATGATCTTAAGATACTTGAATTAAATGAAATCATACACGACACAAGACGAAGGATTCATGAAAATTTAATCCACCCAGTGGGATTAAGGCTTGTTGTTGTTGTTGTATGTCTAATATCTAAAGTTTAATATTTATATAATATATAAATTCTTCATATCACATCAAAAATAAAATTTTAAAATAAAATTGATATAATTAAAACTTGAAATCATAAATGAAAGAGTCAAAGAATTTTTGAGTTTAATATATTTATAATCAAAATACGTATCTCATTAAAAAAAATTTTATATAAGTTTATGATCGCTTGATTTTGAGGTCTAAAATAAGATATGAATCAACATACCGGCAGCAAACGAATGCTCAAAAGGAATGAGATTGCTATTTTTCTCAGCCATATTCACCTATATTCGATTTATTTTATATTCGATTTATCTCATATCTTCTTGTTTGTAATATTCGATTCTAATATATTATTAAAAGTTTTATTGATCAAGCATGAATTTTAATATAATATTTATATGAAAAATTTTAAAAATTAAATTTTGAGTTATCTTAATTCTAATTTTAGCATATGTATAATTTAGTCAATATATATTTAAAGAAATGAATCTAACAGATCTAAAAATAATCAGATTTAAGTTCAAATGACTCAAAATTGAAGATTTCAAGTGTAATTAAAACCTTAAATCATTGATGAAAGTGTTAAAAGATATCTAAATTTAATATGTTTATAATTAAAATAAGCATCTTAATAAAAAAATTTCTATGAGCTCATTTTTGTTTGATTTTGAGATCTAAAAGGTAAAAACATAAAAGGAATAGTTATTATTGAAAGAATCAATATGACTTATCCAATTTAGTGCTTTGAAATTTAAGTAAAAAACAATTAAAATGTCACTCATATATTCTTTTTAGTTAAAAAATAAAATGTATATATTATTTATAAAAAAATTACTAAAATGTGAATATATATATATATATATATATATATATATATATATATTATATCATTTGAAAAAAATTAAAATGAGTGTGCTTGTCATGATAAATATCCTCTCTCTCTCTCTCTCTCTCTAAATATGAGTCATTAGACGTATGACAATCCATGGACGACGCTGTCGATTTTTTTTCCCATTTTACATTAACGTGAAAAGAAGATAACTGACGGCAAGAACATTTCTACCACCCTACCGTAAGCGTGCCGGCGATTCACCACGCTTATACTTCCCTGGTCGTGGAATGCGGAGAATTTAAAAGAAATATATGATTTATTTAGGTTTAGTTTTTTGCAAAACGAGTAAGAGAAATAAAATCTCATATCCTTTTACAAAAGAACTGAAGATGGAGAACGCTGGGAAATAACAACCAATCGAAATGTGAGGATGTATTAAATAAATTTATAGAATGTTGCATTTTTTTCTGGTTGTTGATATTCTTTGTCAAGAGATATGTCATTACATCCAATTAAGCAATTTGGATGTTTTTTTTAATTTTATTTTGATATTTCAAGATTCTCAGCCTTTGATGGTGATCATTTATGATTTTTTTCCCATTTTAATTTTTTAATGACGCATGATTATAATAAAGCATTTGGAAAATATTTTAATGGTTTCTGGTATTTCAGATACAGATTCTGCACCTCTTCGGAGGTACGATCATTTTCAACTTTTTTTTTCGCTTATTTTCATTAACTTATGATTATATTTAGATTCCAAGCATTTGCGTAGCTGGATGATTTCTGTAATTTCAGACTGCATGCCTCTTTGGAGATAGATCATTTTGACCTTTTTTTTTCATTTTTTTTTTGCCTACTTATGCTTACGTAGGCATTCCAAAAAGATTTGGCGCTAATGATTTCGATGATTTTATGCATCTGCATTCTAGGCATATATCATTTTGACCAGATTTTCGATTTTGACTTTACGATTATGCATTCCACCAAAGATTGGAGGTAGGATGATTGATGGTTTTGATCATACTCATTTATAATAATGATGGTTCTGATAGTTGATCACAGAGGAGAGTACGATCATTTATGACCTTTTTTCCCAATTTTTCTTTTATGCTTTATGTTATGCATTCCAAAGATAATTTGGATATTATTTGCATCATTGTATTATATTCAAACAAATTGAAAATAATTATTATATAATTAAATGTTAAAAGTTATCTGCTTTTTCAAGTTTCATTGCGCTTATAACAATTAAAATTTTCATATTACAAAAAACAAATACTAATTCTAATAATAAATTAATTTATTTTGTTTTTTGTTTCATCTAAATAAATAAGTCAGATAAGATTCAAGTTAATATTCAACTTCATTTCACTCGACCATGAGATCTTAAGAATATAATTTTTTTAAGCTTTATTTTCATAATAAAAAAACAGCTAACACCAATCATAATCGTATTTTAATACATATTAGTTAAAATTAAAACTGTCAAAATATCATGATTTTACAATCAAAATTTATTTACACCAGCCATAATAATTTTATAATAAAACTTTTAAAAAAATAAAGGTAATCCCTAATGGCCAGTAATCCCTAAATTAATTTTATGCATTAATTTTATGCATTCTGTTGGATAATATTTATTTTATGCATTCGGTTGCATTAATTTTATGCATTCTGCTCATAACAAAATGACCATACCATAAAAAATGATTTTAAATGCAAATTTTTTCAAGGGTACAACCCCCAAAAACCAAATCCATAAGATAAAAATTATGATTGCTGGAGTAAAATATCATCCCAGAGTAAAATATCAGTGAAATCAAAATATATGAAATTAGAGAAAAGAAGTTATAAATAACAGAGTTAAATATCATCCCAGATTCATAAACGATCCATGCACTTCAACAAAAACATCTAAGTCTTGGCCACAAACCGAGCGTTATACAAAATCCTATATCAAACTAAATACTATTGTTCTCACTTTGGATTTTAAGTCCCAAACAAAATGTAGCGAACTAAATCTAAATATATTCATCTTCTTTGGCCAATCCTTGGTGAATTACACTGGAGGTTATGATTCCGCTTCCATGTATTTGCAGACAAACATTCCGAATGACACTATTTTCTTGACCAAGATCCCACTCACCATTTCTGGCCATTTTCGATCGCCGCAAAAGATCGCTAGATCTTCAACAAGTAATTTGATCGAATAGCGAACAAAATCTCAATAAGTTGGCTCAGGAAAAAAAAATGAAGAAAAACCAAATTTGGAAACTATTCTACAAGAAGAATGCTCTCTTGGGTAATGAAAAATATACCGTGGATTTAATATGCACCATGAGTGATTATCTATAACTGAAGATTAACTCACCGACACAGCCGACATTCGATGAACATTTTGCTTTTCATCTTATTGCATAACTCGCAGAAAAGAAGAGAACGATTATACATTATGCTTTTATCTAAACAAACAAGCGAATCGGATACCCAACATTCGCTGAGTAATATACCCAATGCAAACATGAATGTACAACATATACTGGGACAGAGCGAATACTTAAGAAGAAGGGCATCAATGTCAGAGATATTGATTCTGAACTCATCGATCGCCTCGCAATAATGATATTCGAATCGTATCACCCCTGCAAGTGATAATATTTTAAAGTGATCTTAATTAAACGAATATGTTATTTTATGTGTGAAGGAGTCGATTGAGGATTGACTATTCTAACGAGCATGACGTCAGATAAAGATCGGCTTGGAAAAACCGCCTGGATGAGAACTCAACAACATGAAGTGCTCTCGATGCAACGAAATTATCGATGACGAAAAGTGATCAAGAGCATATTAAAGGATCGATCTCGATGATTCATACCGACCGATGCTCCTCCACCACAACGATACAGTCTGGGTCATCGACCTTTATTAGCTCTCATGAATTCTATAAAAAATTTAGATGAAGAGCAGATTATGAATAAATGATCGATCTATGAGATGATTACACTTCGACCGATGGTCCTCTTCACACTTACACTGACCCTCTTACGCAGTCACCAGTGTATGAATATGATGACTCGGACACGATTCCACCGACATCGCTCCAACCTCGATCAGCGAACGAGCAAGTGAAAGTGTATCTAATCAAATCATCACTAAACTATTGCAATTCATATACTACTTAACTTAATTCATATCACAAATACCTAAGCAAATCTTTAAGTTTGTAAATAAATACGAAACTAAAGACATTTAATTTGACGCATCCAAAAGCCTTTAAGCTTCCCAAAACTATACATTCAACAAAATAGACTACTTCTACCCACCGCCTTTTCCGAAATTATCAATCCAGAAGATCATGTTAAAAAGCTTCAAGAATGCTAAAGAAGCTCAAGACAGACAAGAAACAATCGCATGTATACGAAAATTACAAAGGGTAAAACTGTAGTAAATCATCGCAAGAATGTAACATCAGAATCGAACAATACGTAGGTAGAAATGAAGAATATAACAACAATATGTGGGTAATAAGTATCATCAGATCAATGTAAAGAATTTTCATTAAATCATTTCGCTTCGCCTATATCAAATCATTTTCTAGAAATGTCATTTATAATCATGTTTTGACTTTCATTCATAAGTGTCCACCCTACCATTTAAACAAGGTGCGTATAACCATACTACATACCTACCGACACTATGACAACTAACCCAACCTCAAATGCTGAATGGGATACTAAGATCCCCTAATCACGGCCATCTCGTAACTTTTCATCTCAAGGCAGACATTCCTTTAACATAGCCTTCCTATCATATTTTCCGACATTTCTCGCTTATCACATTACAGATTTATATATTTTAAAACATTTCTATACGCAATGAAATCATGCCATGAACTAACTGCCTATAATCATTATAAATCAAGATAAATTACTAATCATACTAGCCAAGTATAAGCATTCAGAATTCTACAATATTAATGTAGATACGTCATTCATACAATTTATACAAAGGTAGTAAACAATGGCATACATGGAATAGAAATTGAATTTACACAAGAATTATGTCTCACCTCTCTAAGTCAAGGTCGGATGTGCTCGATTCCTCCTCGAGTACACAACCTATAATGAAATAACTCTTCTAAATATGTCTAATACATGCAACTTATAATTAACACATGTAATCTTACCTGAAATTGATATCTCCTCATAAGCTTTCGAAATACTGGAGTACGACTCCAAAGTACCTAACGTCAAGATTAATTACCTGATTAAATTAACAAACTAAAATTAACAAACACTGTCAATCCTAAATTCCCATTCAATACTCCCAGAACTCACCTAGCCAAGATCGATTTTAATTCCCCAATCACGATTTCAACACCAAGGAAGGTCAAAGAAAAAAGGATAGGAAAGAAATTAAGAACTTACAAAATTCCTTAAGTTTCGACGGCCAGAACAGAATCAACCCAGCCGACGGTTCACGAGCCGAAGTGACGGTTCACTGATTTCCAAACCAGCGCTTATGGATTTCCCAACCCGTTTTACCTCACGCGACGGCGCGGCATTCCGAAGAACGGCCATCCGCCGACCGGCGTGAGCGGAAGGCGTTACGCTCGAACGCGCGCAATGGCCACGGAGGTGACACCATCGTCGGGGCGACGGCAAGGCGAGCGGCTTCTCGCTCGTCACGGAGCGATCGTCGGGCCGGCGGAAGGAAAGCGAGACGAACTCAGCGCGGAAGGAATAGCTGAAGGACCGAGGCCGAGGAAGGAAATGAAATTGGAACGGTCGATCTCACCATACGCCGAAGGCTTTAATCCACCGCTGCATGCGGCAAAGTGGATCTAGCCCTAATGCTACAAGAAACGACGGTTAATTAGCTTAAACAATAATTAGAATAAAGAAACTAATTTATTACAATTTCCCTCTTAAACAAAAAATTTCCCTCGAAATTTCTTCAATCATTCAAACATGAAGGGAAACTGCCTCATCTCTTGTTCAACCTCCCAAGCCTTTGATTGGTCTGCTTCCATTTAATTTTAACATAGAAATTTGTCTATTTCAATCTCTTCACATCAAATTCTAAAATCTTTTCTCGCTCCAATGCATAAGTCAAATGGTCAGATTTCAAACTTGGTATATGGAATCTTCGCTCAGATTCAGGATCCATTTTCTCAACATTGAAATGTGAAAGACGCTGAATGTCTCTAATTCAATGGGTGCAAGTCTGTAGTTTCATATTGCCAATCCTTTCAATGATTTAAAAGGTCCTATGTCTAGGGCTCAATTTACCTCCGCGACCAAATCTACTAATTCCTTTCATAGTTTGACTTTCAAAAATACAAATTCTCCAACTTGAAATTTACAAATGCGCTTTTAAGTCGTAATACTTCCGACGATCCCGAGCCTTTTCAATCTATCTCGACATTTGATTTTCTCAGTAGCTTGATCAACCAACTCGACCTAACTGCCTTTTCTCCACTTCACCCAACTTAATGGAGTTCTACACTTTCGACCATACAATGCTTCATACTGAGCCATTTGAATACTGACAGATTATTATCAGAAGAAACTCGATCGAATATGATCTTCCCAACCTCCAAAATCTAAAACACATAACCTCAACAAATCTTCAGACTTGAATAGTTCTTTTCCATCATTCATCGGCCTGGATTTAAAAGCTCAGACTTAACAGAATCAAGGCCTCTCGAATTCCTTTCCATAATCGGAAGTAAATCTACCATCTCGAGAGCGATCACTTTTGGTACACCATGAAGTCTTACAATTTCTTTAACATATAATGGACAATTTATCAATACATTTCATGGGTAAGAAATGAGTCGACTTGGTCAATCTATCCAACGACATATCTTATCACGACCTTGCCTAGATAAATCCCATAACAAAATCCATTGCAATTTCTTCTTCCCACTTCCACTCGGTATAGGTAATGGTAACAATCTACCGGGTCTTTGATGCTCAGCTTTAACAATCAAGCTTGACATTTAGAGACATATTCAGCTATGTCTTTCTTCATACCGACCACCAAAATGCTTTTAAATCTTTATACATTTTTGAACTACGGATGAATAGTATATCACTGATGAGCCTCGTAAAATTTCTTGTCTCAACCACATCGTCATAATGTGAATTCTTAGAATAACACCCTCGCATCTACGATAAAATTTTTCGACGTCTGGATTTGTTCAATGAATTTGATATCCACGATCAGTTTTACTTTGATTACGTCAAATAAAATTGATTACCTTTGTCGATTGAGATAAATGCAGTATCGAATTTTCTAACTTTTAGAGCCTCTAATTCTCGATCAACTCGACTTTTGAGTAATAATCCAAGCATTTCCCATGGACTTGACTTAATGCATACCACTACATTAGCTTTGCCCGGACAATATCTAAATCATAATCTTTAATAAACTCAAGCCACCTTCTTTGTCTTAGATTTAATTCTTTTTGTGTAAAGATATATTTAAGACTCTGATGATCAGTAAAATTTTGCATTTCACTCCATATAAGTAATGTCTCCAAATTTTAAGAGCAAAAACCACAGCTGCTAACTCTAGATCATGCACGGGATAATTTCTTTCATGAGGTTTTAATTGTCTCGAAGCATAAGCAATTACTTTTCTGTTCTGCATTAAAACACAACCCAAACCTTTTAAAGATGCATCACTAAATATTTGGAATCCTCGGTCATGGAATAGCTAAAAGCGGTGAAATGCTTTTCAATTCTTGAAAACTCTGCATTCAGGTCCATTGGAATTTGACATCCTTTCTCAATAAATTAGATAGAGGCATTGCAATGAGAAAATCTCTTGACAAACTTCTGTAATAACTAAGCCCATAAAAGCGTGAACTTACGTAACATTCTTTGGTGCGGACCATTCTAAAATTGCTTTTACTTTTTTGAGGATCATGAAACTCCTTGCACTGATAATGTGACCTAGAAATGCGACGCTATGCATCCAAAATTCACATTTTGAAAATTTGGCATATAATTGATTTTGTCTTAACAATTCTAAATAATCCTCAAATGATTTGCATGTTCTTCATCGGTTTAGAATAAATCAAAATATCATCAATAAAGATGATAACAAGCGGTCCGAGGGCTTGAAAACACGATTCATTAAGTCCATAAAGACTGCGGGATTAGTTAAACCAAATGGCATAACAAGAAATTCATAATGTCCATTCCAAAATTTGTTTTAAAATATCGATCTTTTAATAACACGATGATATCGGATCTCAAATCAATTCTAGAAAATCTGGTGGCTCCCTCGTGATCAAATAAATCATCAATCCTGGTAGTGGATACTTGTTCTTGATTGTCACTTTATTTAACTCCACATCAACATAATCGCATAGACCCATCCTTTTTCTTAACAAATAATACTGGTGCACTCCACGGTGAGTTGTTGGGCCGAATAAATCCTTTGTCTGTCAATTTTTGCAACTGGCACTTCAATTCCTGCAATTCCTTAGGAACCATCTGAGATTTATGTATAGAAGTTGTAGGGTTGTACATCAATCACTTCTCTCGTGTTGGTGGCAAACAGTAATTCCTCAGAAACACATCGAAATTCAAACAAGAATGTTTTTCGGTTCAACCACCTCCTTATTTAACACATCTAATTTGGCTGAAATACAATTTCACCGCTTCTTAAATATTTACTCAACTTCGCACTAATCAAAGAACACATTCTTATCATAAGAAAAAAAAAATGATTTTTCACCGGGCATGCAAAATTTCACTCTCCTCTTCGACATTCAATTGTTGCAAAATATTTGATCAACCAATCCATACTAGTATAACGTCAAAATGTCGATTGGTAAGATAATTAGTTAGAGGAAAGTGTTTATCTTGAATGTTAATGTCAACAACACATTTCTATTTGTATTCAAACTATCACGAGAAGGCATTACCACATTCAATCTGGTGTGAAATAAATAGCATCAATCAGTGGCGAAAAAGGAATCGAAATGAGCGAATCTGAGAATCAAATAAGCGAACCCAAATGATCGAAATTTTAAGCATACGACACCACTTCATTTGATTCCTTGCTTCTTGAGTGATAGCAAAACTCTTCTTGGAGGGTTGGTTTTCTCAAGTTTCTCCTTTTCTTGAATTGAAGGTCTTCCCAAAATTGTGTGTTACGGCTTCGGCTTCCAAAAAATTTTCTTTGTTGACTGTCCATAATTGTATGGCTTTACATATTTCTTCTCCATTCTCCAGTGCATGTCCAACGACCACATCTAACATCTCCGATCGATATACATTGACCAAAATGTCTTTTCCACACTTATCACAAATAGGTTTCTCAATTGAATTTGTTTGTCATCATCAAACTTAAATTTCTTGCTAGAAAAATCGGCCTTCTTTCAAAGCTTTGCGTTTGCTGCTGTAAATCCCTTGCTTGGAAAAATTCAACTCATTTTCAATTCTTCTAGCCCTTTCAACTAACGAGAACTCCGATATCAAAGGGAATTTAATGATCTCAATTGATCTAGGCCTCAAATCATGACATTTCTCTTCACGTGTCTTGATATAATGTGGAGCATATATAGAAAGAAGTGAACTTCGACTTCATATTGCATTATAGTTTTTGAGCCTTGAGTTAGATTGAAAAATTTGTCTTGTAAAGCCAGTTTGGCTGATGGAGGAATGAACCAATCTTTGAATACTTTGACAAACTCATCCCATTTGATCGAGTAATGGGTATCATTTCAAATCTTTCCTATGTTGAGCACGCCACCACCTTTTTCCCCCCTACAAAAGTAGCAATCTTCTCTTACGTTTTCAAATCATCCATCCAAAATTTTTCCAATTTTAGCGACCAATCTTCGCCACTATATGGGATCTTGGCTCCCTTGAATCTTTGGTGGTTTGAGCGTTTGAAATATCCTCAAATGTTGGTTACTTACGAACCATACTCGGTCGTACTTGATGATTTTTTCCATAGAGGCGCTTATCAACACGAAATCGGCGAACTACTACCCGCAATTCATCATCTGCTTGCTTCAGGTTGTATTTCACTCGTTAGAATTATCTTGGCAGTTCGAGTGCGCATTTAGTCAGAGGGGACCCTCAACCTTTACGGCATTTCTTTCAAGCAAATTAATCAATTATAAAAGTATTTATATGATATATATTTATTAAATATGTACATGCATGAAATTAAATATCATGCATGAAATTAAGAACATATGGATTCCTAACCAACATTAATCGTCATAGCTATTGCTCAATTCAACTCTTATCCCTAAATCAAATCATGCTTCCATTCTTATCAATCTTTTTGCTCGTTATCAACCTTATTGCTCGATACGCTTTCTGTCACGGATGACCCCTTATGTTGAATCGATAACGAATAGGATGACTTCGATTGGACCTGATTCCACCGACATTCCGGCGCTACTGAACGAGCAAGTGAAAGGTGTATCTAATCAAATCATCAAAACTATTTGCAATTCATATCTACTTAACTTAATTCATATCACAAATCTGAAGCGTGAAATCTTTAAGTTTGTAAATAAATCTGAAACAGACATTTAATTTATGCGTGCCAAAAGTCTTTAAAACTTCCTATCTGATTCAACAAAATAGCTTCGTCTTTTCACGAAATTATCAGCGGTAGCATCATAAGCTAAAAGCTTAGTGAGACAAGAATCTAAAGTAAGCTCGATCTGAGCGGTAGAAATAATCGTGCATGTAAAAAATTTGTGGTAAAGCGTAGGTAAAGCTGTCTTTGCGATAATGTAATATGTAATTGAACAATATGCTTTGTAGGTGTTGTAGAAATATAGCAATAGCGAACAATATCGTAGGTAATATCTTTGTATACATCGAATGTCGAGGTGATAATTTTCATTAAATCATTTAGTTCTCGGTTATATCAAATCATTTTTAAAAATGTCATTTATAATTGCATAGGTTTTGACTTTCATTCATAAGGGTGCGTCGGCTTCAAGCGAAGGTAAAGCGGGGCCAATACTCTACATACTGTGACACCGGTTGGGACTAACGACCTCAAAATGCGAGTCGGGGATATCTTAAGATCCCCTAATCACGGCTCATCGTCGAACTTTTACTATCTTGATTCTTTAACATAGCCTTCTATCACAATTTTCATTTCCCTGTTTTCACATTCTGCATTTAACATATTTTAAAATATTTCTATGCTTTCATGAAATCATATCTGAACTAACTGCCATAATCATTATAAATCATATAAATCGAACTATCGGTCAGTATAAGCATTTGTAATTGCCAATATGACGTAGATAGTCATTCATACAATTTATACAAAGTAGTAGAAACAATGGCATACATAGGAATAGAAATTGAATTTTAGCAATTATGTCTCACTCGGTAATCAGTGATTAATGGTGATGTCTCGATTCCTCGGTCTACACAATGAAATAACTCTTCTAAATATGTCTAATACATGCAACTTAATTAACATGTAATCTTACCGAAATTGATATCTCCTAATAATCTTTGATGCGACTCCAAAGTACTAACGTCAGATTAATTACGATTAAATTAACAAACTAAAATTAACCAATGTCCTAAATCGCCATTCAATAATTCCAACTCACTAGCAACCAAGATCGATTTGAATTCCCAATCCGCATTCAACAAGGAAGGGCATGAAAGAAAAGGGATAGGGAAAGAAATTAGCAACTTACAAAATTGGTTTCCCGTCGGCGAGGAGCAGGAATCCGAGCCGATCGGTTCCGGGGGGATCGGTTCCGCGGTTCCCAACCGGCGACTTAATTTCCCGCGTCGTCTTTACGGACGGTTGCGTTTCCCAAGACGAAGGCCATCTGTTCCATCGAGTCGCGGCGTGACGGGGAAGGCGTTCTCAGACTCGAACGCAGCGCGATCGGCGCCGGTGACAATTCTTGTCAACCGTGGCAAGGGCAAAGGCGGTTTCGCTGCGTTCATCCGCGGGCGGTCGGCCGGAGAGGAGGGAAGCGAACTTCGCGGCGTGAAGAACGTGAAGGCGTGAGGAGGGAAGGAAATGAAATAGGGGAACGGGTCGATCTCGACCATCAGCGCGTCGAAGGCTTTAATCCCGCCGTTGCGAAGTAAAGTGGATTTGCTACGCCCAACTTCTGATAACGGCGTTAATTAGCTTAAACAATAATTAGAATAAATTAAGAAACTAATTAGGTATTACAACAACGATAGCAGTCTGTGGGTCATCGACCTTTATTGGTTCATCTTTGTGACCCTATAAAAAAATTTAGTGATGAAGAGCTAGATTAACTATGAATAAAGGATCGATCTAAGATGATTCATACCTCATAAATGCTCCTCCACAATAATAGCGACACGTGGGTCGTTGACCTTTATTGGCTCATCTGTGTGTATAAAAAATTTAGTGAAAACTATTTTATTATCTCAAATTTAAAGAAAAGTAACTTAATACCTCTTTTTCTGCGGAGTGGAGGCCACCACATCACTTTGCTCGAGACTTTAAGTGTGTGTGAAGGGAAATAGCTTTTTCTTTCTTATCTGTCGAGCTTTAACACGCTCAATCTTTTCGATTACTGTTTTGAGCATCGTCATGTGTAGTGGTGGCCTCCAAGAACTTCTCTACGGTCAATTCCACATGGGCTCTACGGTGCCTCCTCGCTTTACCCAGTAGCCTCCCAGGGGTACCCTCCTGAAGCTCACGTGGTAGCCCCGAAGAGTTTCCCTGTGGTGACCCCAGAACCTCCACATTTGGGGTGGTAGGACCCATGCTGGCAAGAACTTCCTCGATAGCAGCAACCCGCAAATCAAGCCCATCCATCCTCTCCATCATGTTGCATGAAAAGGCGATCTTGTCTCTTTCAAGTCCTTGAAACACTGCAGTATCCTCCACTAAAATCTGTTGTGGGGTAGTAGCGGCTAGAAACACTTGGGAGGGGAGAATATCGAGGAGAGACATAAGGAGAGTCGATAGAACTAATTGGACTTAAAATGGGGGCTATCGGCTCCACATGTGTGGGTGTTGGGGACCCTTGGAAGGAGAAGTTCTCCTCTTCGATATGTCCTCGAATGAAAGGCATACAGGTAAACCGATAAAAAATGTGAAGACATACAACATAAATAAAGACATTCTTATATGAACTAAGTGATATTATTATATGTCACAGTGTCCTCCCAAAGTGAAAGCATTTTTTGGAAACTCTATTTTTGCCCATCGCGGCATCGTGGTTTTGCAGATTGATGGCGAGATGCTTATGTGCTTCTCTTATCAATGAATATTTTAAGCATAAACTTCAACACATTAAATTAAGCAGTCTTGGAGATATAAAACATACCATCAGAAGAGTGACAAAGCCACTCATGTAACCGGCTGCCCTCAGGTTCGAATCTTTGATGCAATAACATCAAATTGGGAAACTAGAAAGTCCCAAATGGCCCGCTATTATCTATGTCATCGGCGTAGGCAATCAATTCCGATGCCACCCTGTAATTGTGATATACAAAAATAGATTTGGCAGAAAAGATGTCTATACAAGCGTCTTTGAGCGATCAATCAAAAGGTGATTCTTGTAGTCAGATGGGCGAGCATGACGGCGGGAATTTACCATAAGACCTCCCCTCGCATCCCCAATGCAACTTCATCAGTGAAAGGAATATCTTACCCAAGAAAGCTTGCTTTTTTTGATGTCCCGTGAGCGATCGATGTAATGAAGCGAGTCTTGCTTAATTCGTGGAGTCTAATGAATTGATGGAGATGACCTCTTTAAAATTTGTGGCTTCATCGATAAAGCGTCTTTGTAATATTATCGAACATAGTTCTTACAGTGGTAGGCCTGCATCTCGAAGTTATCCTTTTCCCAGACATGATAAACTTCAAAAAAAAAGTCAGCAGGTCGTTAAGTATCTGTACCCTCCAAAGAGGTACCAATCAGTCTGAAATACCACAAATCATCAACTACCTCAAATGCTTTTATTGCATACATAATCATATGGGCAAAATAAAGCGGAAAAAAGCCAAAATGATATGTACCCTCAAAGGTACAATCTGAATCTGAAATATCACAGAAACCATCAAATGCTTCCATGCTTGGATAATGTACTAAACATAATCACAGAAGAAGGCAAAATAAACTGGAAAAAAAAAAATGATCGTACCCTCAAAAGTCGAGTATGATCAAAATACCAAAATCATCAAAGCGCCCAAATGCTTCCATTGTAATGCTAAACATAATCATAAGAATAAATTAAAGCGATGTCAAAATGATCGTACCCTCAGATACATAGAGTATATATGTAAAATACCAGAAACCATCCAAACCTCCAAATGCTTCCATTATGCCTAAACATAATCCAAAAGCAAAATAAATTGGAAATCATGTCAATGATCTGTACCCTCAAAGAGGTACCAATTATAGATGCAAAATACCCATAAATCATCAAAATGCCTCAAATGCTTATAATCATTCATAAGAAGTAGCAAAAAAAGCGGAAAAAAAGCAAAATGATCACGTACCCTCCAAAGAGGTACAGTCTGAATGCAAATACCAGAAATCATCAAATAGGTTCCATTGGAATGCCTAAACATAATCAAAGTAGGCAAAATAAATTGAAAATAAGGTCAAAAATGATCTGTACCCTCAAAAGGTACCGTCTGGATCAAAAAAATCAAAGATCAAGCGCCTCAAATGCTTCCATGGAATGCCTAAATATAATCATAAGCGGCAAAATAAACTAGAAAAAAGTCAAATGATCATCGTCAAGAGGTACAATCCAGATGCAAAATACAACAAAATCATCCAAGCGCCAAATGCTTCCATTATAATGCCCTAAACATAATCTTAAGAAGCAGGCAAAATAAATTGGGAAAAAAAGCCAAAAAATGATTTGTACCCTCAAAGAAAGTAGATCTGAAAAAAACTTGAAATCATCAAAGCGCCTCCAAATGCTTGATTATAATGCTAAACATAATCTTAAGCGGCAAAATAAGCGGAAAAAAGCCAAAATGATCGTACCCTCCAAAGGTACAGTCTGAGATCTGAAAATCTGAAATCATCAAGCGCCTCCAAATGCTTCCATTAATGCCTATACATAATCATAAGAAGTAGGCAAAAAAACTTGGAAAAAAGGTAAAATGATCTCTACCCTCAAGAGGTGCAATCTGAGATAAATAAGAAATCATCAAGCTGCCAAATGCTTCCATTAGAATGCCTAAACATAATCATAAGAAGTAGGCAAAATAAAGCTGGAAATATAGGTCAAAATGATCGTACCCTCTAAGGTAAGCAATCTGAGATCAATCAAACCATCAAGCCTCCAAATGCTTCCATTATAATGCCCTAAACATAGTCCTAAGAAGCAGGCAAAAAAAATGGGAAAAAAAGGCCATAAATGATCTATTCCCTCCAAAGAGGTACACAAAGTACAAATATAAAAAATCCCCCCAAAACCATCCAAACTGCCTCCAAATGGTTCCATTGGAATGCACACATAATCAAAGAAGTAGCAAAAAATTGGAAAAAAAAGGTAAATGATCCTCAAAGAGGTACATAGTCTGATGCAAAATCCCCGAAATCATCCAAACTCCAAATGGTTCCATTGGAATACCCTAAACACAATCAAAAGAAGTAGGCCAAAAAAATGGGAAAAAAAGGTCATAAATGATCTGTACCCTCCAAAAGAGTCTGAGATCAAAATCTCCAAAACATCAAGCGCCTCCAAATGGTTCCATTGGAATGCCTAATCAAAAGTAGGCAAAAAAGCGGGAAAAAAAGGAAAATGATCATCCTCCAAAGAGGTACAATGGATGTAAAATACCACCAATTATCCGCTCCAAATGCTTCCATTGGAATGCCACATAATCATAAGCGGCAAAATAAAGCGGGAAAAAAAGCCCAAAATGATATGTACCCTCCAAAGAGGTAAATGAGTCTGAAAAAAATCATCCGAAAACCATCCAAACTCAAATACTTCCATTGGAATGCCCAAATATAATCATAAGAATGAAATAAACTTGGAAAAAAGCCAAAATGATCTGTACCCTCTAAAGACAATCTGAATGCAAAATCTGAAATCATCAAGCTCCAAATGCTTCCATTATATTGCACTCTAAATGTTGGCAAAAATAAAGCTGGAAAAAAAGCAAAAAATGATCTATACCCTCAAAAGTGGTAGTCTGAGATCAAAAACCTCGAAATCATCCAAGCGCCTCCAAATGCTTCCATTATAATGCCTTAAATATAATCTGAAGCGGGCAAAATAAATGGAAAAAACCTAAAATGATCAAATTGTCTCTCAAGAAGCCACAGTCTGAATCTGCACAAAATCATCAAATTGCCTCCAAATGCTTCCATTATAATGCCATACATTATCACAAGAGCAAAATAAAGCTGGAAAAAAGTCCAAAATAATCACTTCTCGAAAGTACAGTAAATCTGGATCAAAATCCCCTCATCATCAGCCTCCAAATCTTCCAGTTATAATCTTGCGTAATCTGAAGCGAATAAAAAAAAATGATCATTCCCTCAAAGAGTACCGTATAGATGCAAAATACCAGAAACCATCCAAATTACCTCAAATGCTTCCATTTATAACGCACAAATATAATCATAAAGTAGGCAAAAAAAAGCGGGAAAAAAAAATAAAATGATCAACCTCAGGTACGAGAATCTGAATCAAAATAACTCATAAATCATCAAGCTAGCGCCGAATCTTTACATTGGAATGCCCTAAATATAATGTCGTAAGTCAAAATAAACCTGAAAAAAGGCCATAAATGATCACTGCCCTCCAAAGAGGTACCTGATGCAGTCACGAAAATATCACCCAAAAATCATCCAAACTGATCATTTTTCTTACATTTGAATATAATGAACATAATCTCAAGAAACAAAGGAACTGGAAAAAAACTCTAAATGTTATGTACTCGAGAGTGCAGATACAAAATAATATATAAAACACCTTCACCTGACAAGGTGAAGAACAGTAAACCCTAAATTCATTCAAGTTGAATCCATTGTAAATCATAAATGCCAGTCACTACTATCACTTCAATTTTGATTTCTTTATATCACTGAAATGGGATGACCGTCGAGAGCGGAGTTAAGAGAAAAATCCCGTCGAAGCGCAAGCTGATGACGAGAATGTCGAATGTCGTTATTTCTCGTTCTTCTTCTCCGCTTTTGAGAGATCGGCCCGGAAGTATAAACGCATGGTGAATATGAGAACGTACCGCCGGGTCGGTCGGAAATATCTTTACTGGTAGTATCATATCTCGCCCGTTAATTTAAATGGGAAAAAATCGGACGCCAAATCGAGTCTGATTAAAGTATGTGGACTCCAGACGTAATATTTTCTCCTCTCTCTGGGCGTCGTTATATTCCTTTGAAAATTTGTACTTTTTTCCTTAAATCCTTTTTAAAATTCAAAATTTTTGAAAAGCCAAAAAAAAAAAAAAGATAATAAAATAGTTCGCGCTCGAGGGCCATCAATGGTGGCTGCTTCGGCTACTCAGTTCTCTCCTCTATTATCTTCCCATGGGCTGACCCCCTTTCACCCGCCGCCTCAAATGGAAGCCTCCGCCGGAGTCGCCTCCGTATCTAACCCGGACATTTCTTTCCGCCTGCTGCTTCGCTCTCCGGTGGCTCGAAGGAGCGATTTCATCGGAGGAATCGCTCTGGCCTCCGTCTACTGATGGATTCGAAGGCGAGGGAGGTCGACGTTGGGCCTTATCTCCCCCTGTTCTCGTCGAACCCATCTTTTGTACTCTTCAGTGCCACTCCTAATCATACTCCTGCACTTCGCGCCGGTATTATCTCCTTCACAGTTATTTGAAGGATAGATATGGATATTAGCTTTGGGTATGTCAAAGTTTGCAGCCACTGTCAATCAGGTAGATTTCAGTAATGTGTCTTATAGTTAAAACTGATAATTTAGGATGACAATGTATTAGTAGAAATAAGCTGGCAGAGGCAGGATTAGGATCAATGGAAGCTCGTAGGTGGATGAAAAAGATTGTATTTTTACAGGGAAAATGGATTACGGAGATTCTTAAGGGGGTAAAAAATGGAATGGATGGTGGGATCTTCCTCTTGTGGTCTGGTTGAGACCTCAGCTTTTATTGATCGATGGACCAAGTTGTTTTTGTTTTCTTAGATGGGCTGAATGTTCTAAAGTGGGTGGACCTTCATCTCGTTTTTTTATCCATTTTAGCCTTCTTGGTCTTTTTATCATGCGTTTATTATGTGCATGGAGTGTACATGGGTCCATTGATGTGATATGGTACAAAAATAATAGAATAAAAAATTAAAAGGAAAGAATTACAAAATTGAGCATTTTTTATAAGCATTATACACATAATAAATTAGACATGTCTTATGTGTACCCAAAGCAGTGGACAAGCTTAAGTGACCTGACAAGTCCATTTATCATGGCAAGCACACTCACTTTAAATGGAACTCGACAACATAACTACAAGAATAAATTTACTCATCTGGAGTTGTGTCTAATAAAGGAAGATCAATCTAAACCAACGAGTAAAGGACTTATAGAATAATGGCCCAGAGAATAAAACATGAATCAACTCACTAGCAATGGACGAATACTCAAACGAATAAGGCCCCTATTTCGACGATGGTTTATTCGCCCCTACTGTCTTCCAAATCTATACGAGCCACTAGCTTAGGCGAGTATCCACCTATACTTTATTTACATTATATGTACTTTTTATATATAGTCATCACTTAATATTATATAATGTGGACTCCTCTCATAGAGGGGTGAGGGGGCCTTTTTTCCTCTCAAGGCTCCTAGTTTTTGTACTTAGATCCTAAGAAATAAAAAATTATTATTTATTTCTCACTTTACTTTTCATGTCTGCCTATTTATAATATTCTTGCTTTTCTCTGATATTTGAGAAGGTTCCTCCTCCATTCATAGATAGAATTATATTCAACATCTTATATATATATTAGAGAATCTTATTGATCAAGCATAAATCTTAATATAATATTTATATGAGAAATTTTAAATATTAAATTCATAGGTATCTTAATTCTAATTCTAGCAAATGCATAATTTAGTCAAATGTTTTAAAGAAATGAATCTAACAAAACTAAAAATGATCTTATTTAAGTTCAAATAACTCCAAATCAGGCCTTTCAAGTGTAATTAAAACTTCAAATCTTTGATGAAGTGTTAAAAGATCTCTGGATTTAATATGTTTATAATCAAATTGAAAGAGTTTAAATCATTAATGAAAGAGCAAAGAATCTAATGATTTAGTATGTTTATAGTTAAAATGAGCATCTCGATAAAAAAAAAAAAATTATGAGCTAATGATCATTTAATTTTGAGGTCTAAAATATATAAACACAAAAAGAATAGTCTGTCATTGAAAGAATCAATATAAGCTATCCAATTTAGTGCTTTGATATTCAAGTAAAATAATTAAAATGACAATCAAATTAGATTGTCACTTTTGGGGATGTAAACTTAGATTTGAATTGAGTTTTTAGATTTAAAAAAACTCAAAATATCTACTCGACAATCAAAGTTGACGACCACCAATAATAAATGTCATCGCCTGTTATAGTTTTACTACTGTTAACAAATTATAGTTACATGATGACGCCTAGCTAAATTTTTTTCGTGACCAACACATGCGCCTTCTCTTTTCTGCCGCTCAGTGACACTATTGCAATGAAGTGTACACATTGTTGACTCGTACCTTGAGTCTGAACATCAACATCAAAGTTATAACGAACTTCTTTATGTTCGTTCTCTCCTTAAAAGAAATAAATAGAGTAGGCTACAAATTATCTTTTGAAAATAACCCTAACGCCCTAAAACATTTTTTACATCTTTCATAAAATTCATTTTTTTTAAGTCGTGTCTATTACATTATATCGATCTTCCCCAAATGATTAGAACGAGCATTATTCGCAACTAATTAAATACAAAAGTTGAATCATTTTAATTACATTGGGTTCTTTGAATCCTCTCCTTTTTCTTATGTTTCATATTAAAATTTTGTTTTTTATAATTATTTTTATTTATTTGTGCTAAATTTTCGTGTAAAATTATTAAACATATTCTCTCAATTGGTATATAAATTATTATAGCATAAATTTTATTTTTAAAAATATATATACAAAATACATATAATAATGCCATATTCAAATTATATCAATCTAGATTTTTCTGCCTCCCTGTGGGGTGCTGGCTTTGGATCGGTACTATTACTTCTTTACTTAGACCCGTGTGGACCAGCCAATCTTCTGGATTTCGACATGGCTAGTTCAGAGTGCTGCGCGAACCCCCCTGTTCCGAGCTCTTCCTCCGGCGGTGATGGCGTCGTGCTGAGCATTGGAAGTCTCAAGGCTTACGTCGCCGGCTCCCCCGATTCCAAGGCCGCAGTTCTTCTCGTCTCCGATGTTTTCGGTGGGTGGGCTCTTTTGCTTTAACCTAACACACTTTCGCGAATGTTTGGTTGGAGATAAGGTTACTTGACTTTGGATTTTATGTAATATTGCTGGTCTCCTCTGGCTTTAATCTGAGAACTTTTTTAGTGGTTTATACGTATTTCGTACAGTAATTTCTTAAAGCTACGTGATATTTAGTTGTATTATTAGTGGTTTAATTGCTAGGTTATCTGTGTGAAGTTGTGGAGCCTAACGCCGTCTTTTGTTGTACTCGTAATTAGGGTTGTAATCTCTACAAAAGAAACAAAAATCACAGTAAGATCTACAGCGACGGTAACAGTAGGCAGCGATCATTTGGATGAGCCAGTATAAAATTTGTGTGTTTTTTAGCTCTATTTTTTTACTGCTCTTGTTAGCCCTCGCTGCATATTTCCCAAATAACCATGCAATGATAAGGAGGTTAAATAGTATTTATTTTATTAACTATGTTATGTTCTGTTTAGCAATAAGGTTCCGAAAACATGATTAAAAAAGTTATAATATGGCCTTTGATCTATTAATCAATTTCTCTTAAAAATTGTTATTTTTTTTAATTAATTTTTATGAATTAAGCACTCAGCCAAAAGTTTAATCAATTAAAATACATATTGTTAATTTTAAATAACTCTCCTACTGATTAGATTACCAATCAAACAATTAATTTTTAATATGCAAAGGAAATTATTGTTTAGTCAAACTTACAAAGTTAATTAACTAATCGATTTTGTTGGTTAATGTGTAATTAATGAATTTTTATGATTTTTATAATTGATTTGTCATTTTATAAATCTGCCCCTCTTTTCTCTTTATCCTATTTTTGTATCTTCTCATTGATCGCTTTTAGTTACTATGTCCATAAACCTGAGATATGATTGTTTTTGCTAAGTTCATAAATATGACCTGTGAATTTATTTTAAATAAAATCTGGATGGTTTGTTTAAAGCACTGGAGTAATCCTTTTCCTAACTCCTTACTGCCAAAGGGCCCTTGATGTGAATGGGTATATCCCACACTTGGAATTGGGCTGTGAAGTGTTCACAGGGTAATAGTAACTAGTGATCCATTCAACCTTTTGAATTCACCAAAATACCGAAACCCTATTTGAATACTTGTCATACAGTGGCTGCTTTGCTTATTCTTTGATCCATCTTTTTTTTTTGTTTAGGAATAAAGTGAAGCTAGTTTACTTTAAGGGAGTCTTCACCTTTAAGCTTTTAACTCTCTTTTCTTTTTTAATCCGTTGACTCCAACATAGTGGCATGCTTTGTAATTCTTTTCCACTTTTTTCCCATATATATAGTCTTTAGCTAGTTTTATTAACAGTATCTTAATCTTGGTGCATGCATGATGGCTCTTGATTGATATGTTCTTATGTTAGTCGAATCTTTCTTTCAGGATATGAAGCACCAAATTTGAGGTATGCAAGAATCTCGAGGGTATATAGTATGATTTGGACATCATGAGGCATAAAATCAGCAGCTGCTTTTGCTTATCATTTTTTGGTTTAATTTTTGTTTCTTATTTAATTGTAAAAGACTTCTTTCTGTTATAGATTATGTAGCATACTTACATGTTCATTTTCAGATTTGTTTTTTTTTTTTTGTTCAAGAGAAGTAATTACTAACTTTTATCACATGCTTAAGTGATTTAACTTTTGTAATATAATATGTTTTTTTGTAGCCTTTTCCTGGTGTAAGATATGTATCAAATTTTCTTCCATAGATCTTTTTCCAAAAAAAATAGTTTAGTAGATTAGGCTATCTATTTGTTGTGTAAATATTTAGTTGGAATAGTGATTTATTTAACAGTTATTGCGACTTATTATCTCTTTTGTTATTGGGGTTATAATCATCATATGTAAAATCAAAATAGAAGCATTGAGATATTGTTCTTCACATTTTCAAATATATCAAGAGGATCTTGGAAAAGGGTTGTATGTTTAGATAGGGCATTTAAATATTAAAGCATTAATTGATACCAATTTAATTGAATTCATTAATGACTAAAAATCAACTTATGTGTGATATATTGTTATGGGAGATAATATGGCCACATCAAAGAGTAATAAACATATTGTTGTAGTAAGTTTTAGTGTTGAAGCTAAATAATAGAGCCATAAATCTTTCTATTTATGCAATTACATGGGTCAAGACTCAATTTTAATAATTTATTTTTCAATAATTGAGCTTATGATTTTAAGAAAATTTCTGAGAGATTAGAATTTGGGATGTTAAGGATGTTATGGGAAAATTTAATGTTATGTGGAAAAAAATATGAAGTGAAATTAAGAAGTTCTTAAAGATGTCTTGGCGAATCAAAGGAAAACTAATAAGAATAGTTGGTGGTGGAGTTAGAGTGTCTGCGAAAATATAAGAAATAAAAGCGTTGTTATAAAATTTGGTTTAGATATTTATGGGAGATAATATGGCCACATCAAAGAGTAATAAACATATTGTTGTAGTAAGTTTTAGTGTTGAAGCTAAATAATAGAGCCATAAATCTCTATTTATGCGATTACATGGAATTGAGGGAATTTCAATTTTAGAATTTATTTTTTGATAATTGATTTAAGAGAAGCTACAAGAGAGAATTTGGGATGTCATAGTTTTAAGCTAAGTTAGTGAAGGAAATTAAGCAGTTACTAAAGATGTGCTTACGAATCAAAGGAAGCTTCTTTAATAAGAATATGGTGAAATGATGCAAAAAAGATAAAGAATAAGAAGATTGTTATAAAACTTTTAGATGTAAAACCTGAGAATGGGAAAGATATAAAGTTGAGATTCTAAGAAAGATATATACGATAAAAAATTTATTTTATGATTTATACAGATTGAAAAAAGATGAAGAACAGATAAGTTAATAACCAAAAGAGAAGTAAAGATAGTTGACAGATAAGAATGAAAATAATAAATGCTTTTCTGAAAAGGATATAAAGGATGATTTTGATAAACTTTTCAATGGATCCGAAAGATTGATTTTAGTAACCTTAATACCCTAAACAAAATAGAGAATTTCATTTTAGCGATTAGTAACTGAAATTAGAGAAGCTTTAAAGAAAATGAAATGTGAAAAACAAGAGGACGATAATATTCCAATTGAAGTGTGGAAATGTTTAGGAGATCAAGGAATTTCTTGGCTTTATAAATCTTTTAATGCTTATTTTAAAGACTAAAAGATGTCGATGAGTGGAGAAAGAGTTTGGTTCCTATATTTAAGAATAAAGGTGATACAAGAGTGCAAATTATAAAGGAATTAAGTTAATGTGTCATACATTAAAATTATGGGAGAGTAATTGAGCATAGTTACGATGTGATACAAAAAAGTTTCACAATCGCTTTGGTTTCATGTGTAGATCTACTATGGATTATACATTTGTTAAGAGGTTTGATGGAGAAGCATAGAGAAAGTAAGGAGGATCTATATATGATATTTATTGATTTAGAAAGCTTATGATAAAGTTTCAAGAGATGTTCTTTGAGAGTTCTAGAACGAAAGGAGTTAATATTGGTTATATTCAAGTCATTAAGGATATGAAAAGTACTTGTGTCCAAATACAAGGAGGATTGACAAAATATTTTCCTATTTGTTGGATTACATCAAGGATCAGCTTTATCTTTTTTACTTTAGTTATGGATGTTCTTACTAGGCATTTACGGAAGATGTATCTTGGTTTATGCTTTTGTCGATAACATTCTTCTTGTTGATAAGACTAGAGAGGGAGTCCAAGAGAAACTTGAATTATGGAGGTCAACTTGAGTCTAAAGGTTTTCTAAGTAGATCTAAACCGAATATATGGAGTGTAATTTTAGTTGTAGAAGTTAAGTAGTAGTGATATTGGTGAACAAGTCATTAATAAGAGTGAGATCTGAATATTTAGGCTCTATTGTTCAAAATGATGGTGAAATAGATGGAGATGTTATTAGTAGAATTCAAGTTGGATGGTTGAAGTGGAGGAATGCATCTATTATTGTGATAAAAAAGTTTCACTTAAACTTAAGGAAAAATTTTATAAGATGGTGGTAAGACTACAATGACTTATGGTGCGAATGTCACCAATAAAAAGAAGCATAAGCTAAGTGTTACGATATATGAGGTTGTGGATGAGTACTTTACTCTGAGATAAAATGCAAAATGAGTATGTTGAGAAAAGTTGGAGTAGCTCCAAAGGGCGATAAGATTAGAAAGAGTCGCCTTAGATGGTCCACATAAAGCGTCAACCGTCCGAATTAGTAGAGAGTTGATGATTAGATTTGCTTAAAGAAAGGTAGAGTGAAAAAAAGACTTGGTTAAGATGTATTAAAATGACCTAGTATACTTGAATTGAATGAGAATTTGACACATAATATGACACAAAAGGAGAGGGATTCATTAATTAATTTGTTGTTGTTGTTGTTTGAGCTTATGATTTTATGTTGCAACAATCGTATATTGCCATCGATCATGTGTTTTGTGAAAGGACCTACCATTGAGGTCGATTGTCATTTCATAAGGAATGTTATGCTCTCGACAATAGTTATTACTCCAAATATTTTAGTTCCAAATAAGTGGTAAATTTATTCTCCAAAACTTTGTGCCCTTTTTCATTTTCTCATTTATGTGACAAGCTAAACTAGTAGGTATATATTCTCCAACTTGAACAAAAGTGTTAGCTCATGCTGCTTTTTAGGGAACAATGTTGTTTTATTAGGATAATATTTATTAAAAAATAAGTATTTATTGTCCTTTAATTAAATTTATTCTTTCATTTACTTTAATCTATGCTCATACTATACACCCATAAATAAACGTATTTGTTCAGTGAATATGATCATCTAATTTTCTTCTCATAATAGTTGCATTCATTGAAGCTAGCATATGCACAAGGACCAGCTTTTTGTGATTTGACTATTGTGGTAGGCTGTTTGTTTTTTTTATAATTCATCTTTATATTTTGGTTGAGTCTAATCATTCACTTAGGAACATAAGTGGCATGTTCAAGAGGTTTGTTAGAGATGCCACTCGATTAATTTTATTTGGAATGTTACATTCTATAGTACTTTTATTAGGTGGACATAAGCTAGTTTAGTGATATTCTAGTGATTTTTCATAGAACTATCGTCACACATATTCCTTGAGAATTTAAGAAATTATATCTTTGTCAAATCCTTGACTTTTTAATATCAAGGGATGTTTTTCTTCTACAATTTGGGTTTAGACCTTTTTAAAGCATTTATTCTGAATCAATTTAATTTACTATTTCGTTTTCCTAGTAGTACAGGAATTACAAAGCACTTTAATGTTGTGGATCTAGTCATATGCTTGGCCTTGTAGTTGGTGAATTGTCTAACCATGATCCCTTTTAGGCAGCAGTTGTGTTTCATTTATTCTATCTGATCAAAACATACAGATTCTAGAAATCATATGTCCATTATTGTATCTTGCTGCTACTCTGATCACCATGCCTGGTTATGAAACTGCTGTTAGCAAAACAAGGAGAAATTGAACCTAACAAGGTTGAGATCTCTTTGTTAGTTTTGGGGCAAATAATGGAGTTGCTACATGATATCATAAGCATGAGAAAGTTTTTAAAAAAAAGGTCATAAAACATGAGGAGTTTATTAAATACAGAAAAAAAGATGTTTTAAGGCCTCATCTAGTTAGAGTGGATTCATTAATCTACTTGTCTGCCACATCTAAGGGTTTCCAAAAGGTTTTCGATAGACTTTTTTTTTAACTTAATGGATAATCAACTGAAACATCTAGTAAATTATTGTATTATTTACAAGTCAACATGTGTTCAACATAGATGTGGAAGTTCCTCTATAGATGTTATGTTTTCTATATGGCTGGAAGGAACGCAAGATCTAAACATCAATAGAAATTAATTTCACTATTGGAGCTTGATTTTCTCAATTTACATTTGCTTCTTTAACATGCAAGCATTTTAGGGCTCCAACTTATATGTGAAACTGAGCCTTGAAGTACATGATAATCTGCAACCTAGAAGCACATGGATGAGCTACGTGCCTTACCATAGCTCCAAGTTTGATTTTGATGTCAAAATGATCAAATTCAAGAGAGAATCATTTTTTTCTATCATTGATGAGAGTGGAGTATGCTTTTTGCTGATGGCATTCTTCTTGTTGATAAGACTAGAGAGGAGTCCATAAACTTGAATTATGAAGGTCAACTTTAGAGTCTAAAGGTTTTCGCTTAAGTAGATCTAAACTGAATATAGGAGTGTAATTTTAGTTGAGAAGTTTTAGTGATACATGACTTTAGGTGATCAAGTCATTAATAAGAGTGGATTCAGATATTTAGGCTCTATTGTCCAAAATGATGGTGAAATAGATGAGATGTTATTAGTAGAATTCAAGTTGGAGGAGGAACATCGCCTATTATGTGATAAAAACTTAAACTGGAAAAATTTTATAAGATAAGACGAATGACTTATCAAGAAAAGAGAAGCATAAGATGTTATGTTACGAGATATCTAGGTGGATGAGTGGCTTTACTCTAGAGATAGAATGCAAAATAGTATGTTGGGAAAAGTTGAGTAAGTATAGATAAGATTGGGAGCTTGATTTACAAAACATCGTCCTTAAGCAAGATTTTAGATGTTACGCAAGAAAAGGCAGAGGTATCCAAAAAAGACAGTTAAGATGTATAAATAATGATCTTAGTATACTTGAATTAGATGAGAATTTGACATAATAGACAAATGGAGAAAAGTAAATCCCACCTAGTGGGATTGGATGTTTTGTTGTTGTTGTATTGATGAGAGTGGAGTAATTGTACATGGCTTTTGTTCACGGAAGTTCTATGTCTGTTTTCATGACATTTGTATGAAAAGTTTAAAATGCTGGAATCCAGCTCACATTAACAATTATATTTTTGACGAAGAGATGACTAACACGTGAAACTTTCAAACTAATTGTGACTTTTGGTGGAATGAACCACAAGAGTATCTTTAAGAGAAACTTTCTTTGTATTTGGGATATGTTTTTTTTGCATCAACTCAGTTTGATCCAAACGAAAATAGGATTTTTGAAGAAAAATATAACTTGAGGAAGCAATGATATGGGTAAAAGCTCTAGTGTATGAATGCCGAGCTTAAGATGCTTTATCAGGAATTTCCATTGCAGAAAGTTTATGTGACTGACAATGACATCTTGGACAAATGAATGGTATAGTTAAACAATTACTGACATTGCAAGTTAGGATAGTTTTATTTATAATATGCTAGATTAAGGAGCAATATGTAAGAGAGCTTTTGACACAATATTTTAGAATTATTGTTCATGCATTTTAAAATTTTTTAAAAAAGAAAACAATATGGTTATATCTTTGTGGACTTAAACAAGGCAGGGAACATCTTCTCTTCCATTACTCAAGAGTTTTTTTAATCTGACTCGTTAACCAGAGAATCTATTTGTCCATGTAAAGGAAGCTTGCAGATAAAACTGCTGCTGCAGGATTCTATGTGGTGGTTCCTGATTTCTTCCATGAGGATCCATATGATCCAGATGTTATTCCTATTAGAACCTGGCTTGAAAGTCATGGAACGGTGTGCTTTTTCTTTTCTTTTTTTTGTGTTGTTTTGTCATCTTTGTAGATTATATTGCTTTTATCTATAGGTAATTTTTGCAACATATATAAGATTCACACACTAGTGCTTAGCTTTCTGAATCTTTTTTTTTTGCTTTCCTTCTTTTAACAATACTAGCATTTTTTTGTTGCTTACTAACAACCTTTTATTTTATCTATTTAAATATACATGAAAATTGTGAATACTTCCTCATGAAAAAAAAATCTTATTTAGACCTCAAGAAAACTAAAGTGCATTGCTGGGCATCTTCTTTTTTTTTTCTTCGTTTATAAACATATCAAGGTGTTGTTCCTGTTGAGCCCATTAATTTTAAAAAAAGTTGCAATCATCCAATCATGCCCTTTCTCAATGGTGGCATAACAGTCTAATTAGCCACATGGGTATTTTCCATCATCTCATTGCAGGCGCTTGCATTTTGCATTAGCATAATATGCCAACGCATAGTGGTTGATAGGTTTTGAAGGAAATTATATTATAAAAATATTCTCATAACTTAGGGTATTATTTTTATTGTTTATTTTTTGTTATACATTATTCTTATTTATAAGCCCTCTTACAAGTCTATAAGATACGAAGAAATCTTCTTTTCCTCCCCACCCCTCATCGCCACATGGTCATTAATTCTTGTCTCCCATTTTCTAGCCACCGAAATTCACATCATCATCTCACATATCATTTGCTTGTTGCTCACATGTTTTGTCGGAAAGTCGTGTTACCCACCGCTTCCTTTCATGTGGTTGTGCCCCTTGTGGCCTTGCTTCCCCACACTACTATCTCACATTCGCACGCACACCTCCCACACTTGCATAACATCACTATGCATCATGTCTTACAATCATTTCTGCTCCTTGGTGGCCCATGTTGCATTCCCTTGACACTTACTGTTGCTTCTTGCTTTACTCTGCTTTCTACAGCTGCTCGTGTTGCTCACCATCAAGCTTCACTTGCCCACTACATCTGCTTCACGTTTCACCTCTACTTGCTAGTTCATTTGCTGCTCCACTCCTTAGCCCTATTTTTGCTTTGCTTTTTTGTTTCCAATGTCCAAAAAATGCTACTCCAATCATCACCTCTTACTAACCATTCTCATTAATGATTTGAAAACTAACTTTTATTCTCTATCTCCTACTTACATAGTATTATGGCTTCTTCAGCTTCTCTACATCATATGAACATTTTTTTCATGATTGATATCTCATTCAAGTTTCATGATACCAGTTATCTTTTGTGGTTAAGAACCTTTTTTTTATTAGTTCACAAGGCAAACTTTCATCCTAATGCATCTCCTATAGCTCACAATGATACCTTCTCGTTCTCCACATGGAAAGCATTTGATTAAAAATTTTTTTCTCACTTGGTTGTTAGATAGTCCCAAATTTTTTATTATCTTCATAATCATGTTTTATAAGACTACTGAGACTATGTTGGATTTTACTCAATCCACTTACTCTTAGAATGGATTAAATGACCGAAATAGTCCCTTGGCTATATGTGAAGAACCAAATAGTCCCAGACTATCAGAAAGGACTAAGTTAGTGCCCTAAATACTGAAAAAAAAAGTATCAATTTAGTCCTACTATCCAAAATTAAATTGGTAATTTTAGAATTTAAATTTATATTTTACTCCACAGGCTTTGATATGCAACATGCAGCAACACCCGCAGCATGTAGGGGAGGTGACAAATGCAACGCGAGTTGTACATGAGTATTAGCAACAAAACGATGCACGTGGGAGTGGCAAAGCAAGGCGTGCTTAAGTTAGCGCTTGGCGAAGCGAGGTGCGTGAGTGTTCAACGACGTAAAGTGCCAGCAAGTGAGTAGTCCAAGTGTGAGCAATCACGAGGCACTCAAGATGTGATCCTAGGCCAATGATATGCACTGATTAGTTATGCCAAAGGTGCAAATAGCAGTCTAGGCAAAGTCCATGTATGCTAATAGCATGAGCAATCCACACAAAGGCAATAGCATAAATTAAGGCAACACATCTTCAAAGTGAGACAATTGAAATCAAAATAACAAAAAATTAAATAAATTTATTAACATAAAAAATTAACTTGCTCTAAAATCTACATGATTTTAGATTTTTTATTCATATCCGCTAAATTGGATCCGCAAGAAAATAAAACTAGTAGGAAATTAGAGTTGCTTAGCAAATCAATAAGAAAAGTTAAATTCCAAAATTACTTCCACTTTTCATATCTTAAATGGTTAGTTTGGATGGCGAGATTGAATTGGCCCCTTTATTATTAGTTGGGGGAATAAATTAGTACTTCTAGATAGTTTGGGATAATTTTTATTCTTCATAAATGGTTGGGGGACTATTTTGGTCATTTACTCTTTAGGAAAGTAACATCTTTAGGTTATATACTTTGTACTCTGACCTTGTTCTTTTATGTTCTTAGTCTTCACTTGTGCACTGTTTAAGCTACCTTTATCCTAGTTTTTACCTATCAACTAGGCAACAAAGAAAAATGTAGACATAGTGACCACGAATGGGCATGGTTGGTGGAAGCTAAAAATGATGAGAGGATGTAGTTTTAGACTTGGTATAGCAAGGCATTCATGTATGCAAGATGCACATGAGTTGATAGAAGTTCATCAAATTGGCCAATTGTCCAATGACTATAGCTACAATCAGAGTATAAAGTTGATGCCACTGTAGTAATTTTAGGTTTGTCCTCTACAAGACATGATGCTAACCAAACAAAGATAATTATGATAATAGCTATGTGATTAATATATAGTAAAGGAATTTTATACTAATTAATAAGTCTTATCTTAGCTAACAAAATGAGTTGATAGTGATCTAAACTGCAAGCTATATATGAATCGTGATTTGCATTAGTTTTCCCCTATTTTAGAAGAACTCAAGTCATGTTTTGTGAACTGTGTATTTTTTTATTCGAAGGATGGTAGTGGTAGATATTAGCAACATTGAAGGTGAAAGTGATGATTAATTTTGAGGGAATACTAATGATATAGGCATTGTCATTGATATGAGAAACCATTAGAAATTGTCCAAATTATCAGGGTTTGAGTTTGGAAGAAGTATTGATAGAAAAACCTTTCTTACAAAAGAGAATCATCACAAAATCACCAACATTGAAAGTCTTATGACATCTCTATTTATTAGCATATTTCTTGTACACTTAATCACTATCTTTTAGATCTCACAGCTTTTTTAACTTCAATCACACTTGTATCAAACTCTGAAATCATAGCTATTGCAACTTGAATCTGAGGTAGTTTAGTATACACAATGCATTGTGATAGACCAATTTACCATGTAGTTAAAGTGAGTTTAGCTTAGGTTAAAATTTCATCCCATTATGTTGGATGATTCCCAACAAGTTAATTAATCATATTGCTAAGTGCATGATTCAACGCCTCGGTGTGGCCATCCATTTCTGGATGGTGTGCGAAATAAAAATGATGCTCTATTTATAAATGTTTTCAAAGCTTTTATAAAAAATAACTGATAAATTTGACATCCATCAGAAGTGAGGCTATGAGGAATATCATGAAGATGAATTATATCATGAAAGAAATGCAGGCTACATTGAGAGTGTCAAAGGTCCTTTTACATGATATTAAATGGGGCATTTTGAAGCACTGCTCAATGACTACTATAACTAAGTCAACCCCTACAAAACTCATATATCCCCAAATGGTTTCTAAAATTGGAAAAGTGTGTAGAGATCTATATCTTGCATAATGCTCTTGTACATTTGGCAATTGTGACATTTTTTGCATAGCGGCATACATCATGGCAATCCATTAGCCAAAGGTAACAAACTCGAAGTAAGGCTAAGGTCTTATGTCTTCTAGTGTGGGCAAAGAGTTGCCAGCATGCATTTCCTTAATTGTGCACATAGTGAAGTTGCCTTGATGCACAATTGGTTGTCTTTGAATGAGTAGCATTTCTAAATGTTACAATCTATTAAGGTTCAACAAAGTAGACATCATTTGGATATTGGTCCCAGAGAGATTCTAATCCATGGATGATAGTTTGAATAGTTACAAGAAAACAAACTTGACGACTAAGGACATCAGTCACATGGTTGCAGTGACTAGTTTTGTTCTTAATAATAAAGCTGAATTCTTGGATGAACATTGTGCAATGAATATGCATGTAACTTCAATTATATTGGGATTGTAAAACTTGAAATGATTAATCACTAAGATAAATTTTTAGTGCAAAAGATAACTTTATCATTATTTAAATGCTCAAACAATTGCATAAAATTTTTTCTTATATGTAGACCAGTGCTACGATGAAGTGCTTAATTTTTCATTAAAAAACTCGATGGCCTTGCCCTCTTGTGATAAAATTGCACTATACCTATTGCCAAGGCATCTATTTCGACTTGAAATGATTTTTTGAATTTGGAATGGCGAGAATGGGTGTTGAGCTAATGTGCTCTGCGTTGCTGATTATGCCCCTAAAAAAGTGATTTGTGCTTGAGGCAATTAATGAAAATTTTCATAATGAAATTGTAATTCTCGATGAAGAATTAATAGAAATTTGCAAAACCATGAAAGTTATGGATTTCAGTCATAAATGTCAAAATCTGCCAAATAGCATCAATCTTGCTTGAATAAGTTGCAATGCCAGTTACATTGAAGATAAAGTTGAGGAAGTGAACTTACATGACAATGAATTGGCATTTTGAAAAATTAAGGTGAAACTTATCTCAAAAGTATAGAACAATTTATGGTGATGTAAATGATCATACTTGACCTGAAGATTAGTATATCATCAAAATAAACAATACAAAAATAGCCAAGGAAGAGTTTTAATATCTTGTTCATTAAGTGTGTGAATGAACTTAGTGCTTTAATTTATAGATATTAGTCACGGAAATGTTCATACCTTTTTGAATTTAGCTTATTTTATGAGAATGAGTGTGCTTATACATTTTTAATTGCACAGCTTTAACTATAGTGTTGGAAATAATATTCTTAGTGCAACCTCTCTCGATTAGAAGATTACAAATTTTGTCTTTAATGGTGCACTATATCCTAAAGATTACATGACATTGGGTATTCGCAAGTTGTTGCGTAACCAACGTAACTTTTGTGTAGAACACAATACATAAATTCCTCTTGTCCTCTGAAACATCCTCGAACTCCTCATTGTCGATAGGATAGGTTGTATCATCATCTTCGACCTACTCTTCAAAAATGTGTACTTGTTATCTATTGCGACTTTCATTCGACTTATGGCCTAATTGAAAACAATGAGAACACTAAGGTAGTCCAAGCTTGGCATAGAAGTTGTCTCGATTGTACCCAAGTTTGAGAGGTGCTATTAGCTCGAGTTGTACTAACTATAGGCTAAACTGGTGATTGGGTTAAAAGGGGTTCATTTTGTCTATTTAAATAGCTCTTGTATTGACTTCATGGTGCTGCTCAATGACATGTTTATAGAGCATACTACTCTTTGGGATGCTGATTGAGTTGAATTTTAGCCTTAATTAATGACTCAAGAGAGTGACCAAATAGATTTCATGTCAAGATTATCTTGTATCATCTCTTTCAATTTGCCTATATAGTTGCAACCAACTATCGAGAGGTTTTGTTGATGCTATTGTGGGAGCTAAGGCGATAAAACTCATGTGTAACCACTAGCTAATCGAGTGCCTTGCGATAACTTTTTATATTGTTTATAAAGCATTTGCTTATGGTCAGAGAGTAGAAAATATCCATTCAACATTTATTTCTTTTGCTGCCAATTTTTCTACATTAGTCTTTCCTTCCTTACGCTAAGTTAGTAGGATTTACTAAGGGACAACACCTCCTTTACAATGTACTTGTTTCATAAGAATTTTCATGTACTGAAAAAAAAAATGCGTTGCTTTTTTCTATCGAAGTTTTCAATGTGTCCATTTAAAAATGGAATGCAATTTTTATCTTAGATTTGTCTTGGTTTTGATCTTGAAATTGTTGTCTCATGAGAACATGTTCTAGTTGAGGCTGGGGAAAATCAAAATTAGTGTTAGCTACATAAGGCCACATATGAGGGAGACGTTTCTCGTCGAAGTAAGAAGTAAGCCCATTGATCAGTTTGTAGAGGGCGTTGTAGACCCCAATTAACCGTCGTTGGTTTTCCCCTCATCGACGTGGCTACTAAATGGATGTTACTATTGTTCCTAAAGGTTTAAAGTGCTCGTCACATCTTAGTAACAAAGAGCTAGAAGTCATTCACTAATAGTTCAATCATTGTTTAAGGACAAAATGCATTTTGCAAAGAGATTCTCTATGGCAATCATTGTTGAGTGTTGGGTTCCTTCTATCATTAGCCACGAGGTTCTATGATGAGAATTGGTGCAACTTCATCGAAAAGGAAGAGGAGACAAGAAATATTTTCTATTGGGATTTATTTGACGAGTCAAAAGCTATGCTTGAGCTGGTTGATCGATTTATTTTCCAATCATAAAAGCTACCATCCACTTACAAAACTTGTTATTTGACCACTACAGGACAAGATGCTAACTAATCAAAGTTAAGTATGATAATAGCTATGTGATTAAAATAAAATGCACGAGAAAAGAGTTTAATACCAATTAATAAGGCTTAGCTAAAAAAAGAATGTATGGTGACTAGAATTGTAAGTTGCATTATGAGCCTTCTCATTCTTTTAGATAAATATCCCTAAAACTTCAAGTAGGATAGATCTGAGCTCACATGGCTTTCAAAGCCCTTCAATTAGGTATTTAACCATTTTTCTTTGCTTATCTCTATAACATACTCAATCTAAACCAATATAAATATTAAATAGATTGTATGCTCTTATATTACTTTCCAAAAGAAGATTTGGCACAAAACATAAAAAAACAAAGGAAATACTACAATCTACTTATTTACCTATTACCTCTCAGATGACTACATGGCATGTAGGCCGGCCTCCATCCCAACTATCATATATTTATTGTGACAATATATGAATTTAAAGAACCTACTAATACTATGACTGACAAAGTATGTACATTTTAGAAAATGTACAAGTATATTATTTGTAGAACCAAGTATAACATCCATTGTTTTGGCCAAGATGGTCTTTGGATGAACACACGTAATGACTTCCATGATAGATTGCTTATTATTTTTTATACTTTAAGAATCAACAATCCTACTTTTGATAAATAAAAATTTCTAAGTAGCACTATTTGCATCGCTACTTCGAAAAACCCTATATCAATGAAAATGAATTAAGGAGAAAACCTCGTAGTTCACGAAGAACCCAATTTATTATAGTTGAACCACAAGAAAATGTGGAAAGGGAGTTCATTGGGCTTCATAATAGATCAGAAATGAGCTCAGTAAACTTACAATTTACATGAAGATCCTGATTAATACGATTAAAATAAGTGAAAAAGATTTAAGATTTCTATCTCAAAGGTCGGATCACATTATAAAAATAGACTGAGTTTAGTTAGCATTAATTAAATTTGCAATTATAAAAAAAATTCAATAAATTCGAAAGAATGAATATGTAACAGGCAATTGAAACAATAGCTTAGTGACATTGCACTTACAACAAAAGTTCATGCTATTTCGGCTTTATGGCATAGAATGTTGACCAATAAAAGAGAAGCATAAAATTAAGTGCTGTAGAGATGAGGTTGCTCAGGTGGATGAGTAGCTTTACACTTACAGACAATGCAAAATGAATATATCTATGTAAAGGTTGGAGTAGCTCCACTGGTTGATATGATTAGGGAGACGCCTTAGATGGTTTGGTCACATATAATGGTTGTTTGATGACTTAGTTAGGAGAGTAGATGTTTTAGATTCGGCCTAAAAGATAGTGGTAGAGACCTAAAAAGATTTGGTTTGGAAGTATAAAAAATGATGTTAATTTATTAGTAGAATTAAATGAGAATATGACTTAATAGGTCACAATGGAGAAAAATGATTCATGTAACCATGAGTGGGCAAAGGCTTGTTGTTGTTGTATGATTGAATTGGTGAGGATATTCACAAATTTGAGGGCAACAATAATAGATCCCATTGATGCATGAATTGGCCAACATTGTAGCCAATTGAAGGGAAATGGTAAATATTCAAACATTGAAAAGCTTGGCAAACTGAAAACCTTGTGTTGGACACTGAATGAAGTGAGGAAAAGGAATGACATACTGCAAATAGGAACTTCAGTTACTTGACAGGGTTGATAATAGGGCTTGAAAACATTGGAGTCACCATTGGAAAGTGCAACCATGAGTGCTTGTAAGACATGAAGGTAGGTATGAGCACTTAATGTCATTTGACCTGCTAAAAGGCAGAGTTTTCCAAGCATCTCAAATAAGCCATGCCATAAGCTTGTTAAGAAAGCAGCTCGCTCACTTTAATTTAGCATCCCTGCTTGCTTATAATTGACATGGCCTAACTCTCAGATGCAAATTTTGTGACCATTTGAGTGAAAAGCAGGTAATTAGCATTATCAAATGTGTCTTTAATGTGCAAATGCACCTCAATTTTCATATAGGTCTCTAGATATGTTTACCTTGAATAGCATGTGTTGGAGTTAATAGGTTGTAAGGCTTCAATATTTGGTGGAAGATAAATCTTCAAAAGTAAACTAGCTTCTTTTCATTGAAGTTCTAATTTAACACTGCCTTGGTTTTCGTTTCTCTTAGTGCTTTAGGTGTATATTTACAAATCATATAAATTTTAATGTTCAGCATAATAAGATGCTTTTTTTTTTGGTAGGACAAAGGATTTGTGGAAGCAAAGCCAGTTGTTGAAGCTGTAAAAAGCAAAGGTTTTACTGCAATTGGAGCTGCTGGATTTTGCTGGGGAGGTATCTAAATTTAAGGAAGCTTTTTTTTTTATCTAAAGATGTAAATGGATCACATCTTGGTCAATCCTTCCAGGTGCATAAAAAGCTTTAGTTTGAGGTTCATCTCTGAATCATAAATCTGATCCAATGATCATAACATTGTGTATGTTGTACTCATTATATGTGTGGGTGTTGTTTACCATGGGATTTCTACATATAAATAACCAGCTAAAATGCAAAGATTTTTAATAATTCATAAGATATTATATGTTAATGTATCGTAGGAGGATCAATTATCCTGTTCACCGAAGAATCTGATCATATAAAACCTGAAAATTAGTGTGTTCTGCATGTGGCCATTCATTCCATATCTTGTAATTTCATTTGGTTTTGTAGTTAAGCTGATCAAAATTTGTCTAGTTTTGCATAAAAAATTAGCTAAAGTAGGATCCTACCTTCAATATGTACACTGAACTCTACATTTGACTTTCTCATTAAATATCTTTTTTTTTAATCTATTCAAACTGCATTTTACTTTGGGTTCTGATGATTATTAGAATTGGCTAATATCAAGAATTATTCATATTGCAGCTAAGGTAGTTGCAGAACTAGCCAAAACTGGTGAGATTAAAGCTGGAGTAATGTTGCATCCTTCACTTGTCACTATAGATGATATTAAAGGTATGTCGTATTTCTCACTTAATTATAATTAAATCATTTTTTGCATTTTAATTTGACATAAATTGAAACTTTTTAAAGGACAATACTATATCTCACAACTTTTGCCCCGCCTTGAGTATGATATTCGGCCTTCCAGTACCAAAGAAGCTAAAATCTTCACTAGAGACAATTGGCCATCAAAGTTAGTTGTGCAATTCCAATTGACTGGCTAAATTCTAGATCAAACTAATATCCAAACTGATATATATGGTTCCACCAATTTTGGAATTGTGTATGAGCTAAAATAGATTATATTGAATTGGATTCAAACTGATTAATCGATTTGGTTTCAATTCGATTCTTGGGTCCAAATTTAGATTTTCTGATCATTTACTTAGACAAATTAGATAATTAAAGGCAATGAATATAAATGTGGATCCAGCAACTAGTTGTCAAATACCATCATATAGGCATGATTCACATAAAATATGAATTTTAAATCAAAATTAATTGGCATTATTATAAATTTATTCCAAAATTGAGCAGAAACAATTTGAAGATATTAAATAGTTGCTTGGAGGCAAAGGCAAAGCTATCATTAGTGTTATTTTGGATCTCTTCCTTCCTCCTGACCAAGATAACAAGCTTCTTCTGTCATTCAAGTCGATAAGACTTGACTTAATTGGATGAGAGAGCTTTTTAACTATCTTCATTATCTTCTCATTATTCATGTACTTTTTGGCTGACCAAATGATCGTCCATGATTTTTATTTGTAGTATACTTGAGCATCCCATTCTTTAATCAAAATATCAATGTAATATTTGCAATCTACTCATTTGGATAAAATATTTTTAGATTCTCGTTGTTGGACCAAGTTGCAATATCTTTGAGTGGCTTGCCTCAAGTGTCCAGTTTAAGCAAAAATTGCGACTGATTTTTCTTATCCTTAAAGTTTATTGCAAGCTGCTTTATAAAATTAGTGATTATAAAATTAGTGAAGTTATTTATAATTTATGGCGGCAACTTAGAGCACCATTGCGAGGTTGCTCCATCAATAGTAAGAAAAGTGTTGCAAATAATAAGCTTTGCAATTGAGTATGGAGTAAATACAGCCTCAAACTCAACTCTTGGCTTCTTTTGCACATGCTTCACGGTCAAAACTTAGAAGGTCTCAACTGACATACCGTTATCTTCCTCTTGAACATCATTTACATTTTTTCCATGAGAAGTTGCAATTAGTTTCTCTTCTAGCATCCAATGTACTACACTGCTATAATCTGTTTTGGAGTTTCAAATCTCCTATTCAATTGTGTTGGGGTGATTTCTTCTATGTTTTTATGCTAGTTCATTCATTTTTCATTGTGAACTTTTCACTTTCACTTCTGTATCTCATTGTCATGTCTCACCAAGAACATCAAATTTAATATCCAAATTTATTCTCAAGGGATAAAGATAGAGAGCCTGGCGAGAGTTATTTACGGAGCTGAATTGAAAATAAATCAAAGAAAAGTAATCACTATTAAATAGGATAATATTTTTTTACTGCAAATTCTCCACTAATATAAGGAAGGCTTTCCATTTTATAGAAGTGATTCCAATCTTGAATCCAACCCTTGCCACAACTGAACTAGGTGTTTTAAATTATACCATCGGGTGAGCCAATCAGAAGGGTTTTTCAAATAGCAGCAAAATAATTTGGAGAAGGAAATACTGATTCGACTTACCATTGTAGTTTCCTCCAACCCTAAAGTTCCGTTTCCTCTTCTTATTTTGATTATTTCTTCTCCTTCCTCTTCTTTCTCTTCTTTTGGTTTCCTTTCTGGCATTTATCTTCTCTTCTTTCTCAAGGCTCTGGTTTATTTCTTTCTCCGCCATCACCTACTCTCTTTCTCCTTCATTTACCTCCCCCTCAACTACTTTACTTCTATTTTCTCTGTCTCTATTGCTTTCTCTGCCTTCTCTCACTCTCAAGAATGAGCATCTTCTTTGTTTTAAGCTGTAAGTTTCTTGTAATATTTTTATATTGGACTACTGTTTACTAAACTAAGAATGCTTGGCTAGTTATATTACTGCCTAACTTGCTTTTATTTTCATAACTTCTGATTTTAATTTATGAAATTTTCGGATGAGTTTTTTGCTTGTGAGATGTAGCAATATTTCACATACTTTTACTAAAAGTTCAAGGCGGATGGTTTTTAACTTGCTTGATTTGTCATTAACGTTAAAGGGTAGTACTTTTTTTTTTCCCGATGAACTATATTTTAATGCTTAATCATACATGCATATATAGCTATGCTTTATTATTAATGTTATTTGCCGGCTAGAATTTGACTCAAATAGTTACCTGATCCCCGATTTATAAACATGCACACAACACACTTCATTTTTAGATCAGAGCCACGAGTTTGTTTTTTAAGAGTATTCTATACCATCAATTTTTCGTCAAGCTTGCTTCCTTTTCAATTCTTTGTGGAAAGAATTAAAATTTCTGCCTATTTTAAATGCTTTAAATTAAGAACAATTGTTTTGATCTTGATTGCAGAAGCGTCATGGTCAAAAACATTGGAAAAGTAGAAATGCATGTTTCCATTAGGCTGTTCTTATGAAATTCAACTAGTTGGTAGAAAGAGATTTCTCTAGCAATGAATTGGAGGAAATGAAGAAACTGAAATAGACCAGATCTTTGTTAAACTTCTTTTAACTTATTTTACTATGGCTTAATTTGGCTTTGAAACAACTTTTTTCAAGTGATTTTGGTAGTCCTTTCCTTCATGGAGTAGAACCTGTCTTACACCTTGGTTTTGGCAAACAGGTGAATTTAAAAAAAAAAATCAAATTGAAATTTTTTGATAAAGCATGAGTACGATGCTTCAGTTGGTTCATGGGTCTCAAGAGAAGACCCTTATCAAATCCCAATTAGAAGATGTTGAAATTCTTACCATCTAACATATGATTAAAACAAAGTTAAGAAGAGTGGGAGAGAAAATATAAGCAGTTTGCAACTATGAGCAAAATAATAATAATAATAATAATAATAATAATAATAATAATAATAATAAAGAAACCATGCAAGAGCAAAATTGTGTGTTTTTAGCAATGCTTTAACAAAAAAAAAATTCTACTTTCTAGCTTTTTTTTAATTTTTACTCCATTTAGGTTAGATGATGAAAATTTGTGCTTTTTTAGTTTTCCCCAATATTAAATTCTTAATGTCATGTCATTATGAATAATCTTTTTTTACACTTATGTTCAGCAATTAAAGCTCATCTTGCTATCCTTGGGGCTGAGATAGACAAACTTCTCCACCAGAGCTAGTTAAACAGTTCGAAGAAATACTGTCCGTCAATTCTGAGGTAATGCATAGAATTCAGAATGCGATCAGCTCCTTTTGTATTATTTACACCAGCCCTTAATTTGGAAGCTGCTCTTTCCTTCTCTCCTTGAGTTAAATGCCTGAATAATATGCAAAGTATTATTTGGGCTATGCCTACATATTTTACTACTTGCTTGAGAGTATAATGAACGCTAGAGATTCTTGCAATGCTACTGTTAAGTGAGAAGATTATCCGGATAGCAACTTCAATACTGTTGGACACTTTAGGCACCTGTATTAACCTATTGAAAATAATATGAAAATAAGGTTCCACAATTTATAAGTTATCAATGATTTGCTGTATTTTAATGGATGCATGATTTTACCTTTTTATTTATTTATTTTGAGTAAGGTTTGGGCTACACAAATGTAACATTTAAAGGGATTTCATTTTCTTTTCTTTTAATGAGTTTATTTTCACTTTTTAAGGTACATTCCCATGATTTTGATTGTTCTCTTGTTGAGTAGAAACTTAGAAATTATCATATTTTAATTCTACATTTTAGTTTAAACCCTAAACAAGAATTCCAAGGAAGAGAAAAGGAGACAATAAGGAATTAGAATTATCTCTTGTAGGTTAATTTAAACAAAATATGTATAAGCGATGCGTGCGAGCTTTAGGAAACGAAGAAATGTTTGGTTTTCTGATCAATTTAGAGATCAGAAAAGCATTGCATGATAATCATGAAAACATTAAAACTTCAAGGCAACTTTATTGTTTGTTATTATCAAAACTTACAGCTGATTGCTTAATTGAAACAAAATTCCCTTTTTATTCATTCTATTTTATTTTTTACTTCATATAGAAATAAATTCCCAAGTGGTCCTCTCAGTATTACATTTCTACAATTTAGTTCTCTCAATTATACAAAATTGATCACAATTTAATCTTCGAGGAATCATCTTAGATCAATTTTTGTATAATCAGAGATTAAGTTGAAAAAAAGTGATACTCAAAGATTAAATTGATCACATGTAAATAATTGCAGGATCATTATGAGATTTATCCCAATAAATATACATCCATAGTACAAGAATAATAACTGGTGATTGTTTGTTTTCATTTGAAGGTGGAGAGCTTTGTGAAGATATTTCCTGGGGTTGCACATGGATGGACTGTGCGTTACGATATCAAGGATGAAGCAGCTGTGCGTAAGGCTGAAGAAGCTCACACAGATATGATCGGTTGGTTTGTCAAGCATCTTAAGTAGGAAGCCCCCCCATTGTACTGTACTGGAAAATGAACCCATCTTCTATTAGATTTCTGTAATAATAATACTGAATATCTTGTATGTTGAACAGTGCTTTTATCAACTTGATATTACTGCTTACTGAGAAGTTTAAAAACTAACTCTTTTGCTTGAGGCAGAGTGGCACCCTGAATTTGGCTTGGAGATGGCTTCTGCTGAATCGATATCTTGGGGGCAACTTGACTCAGGTTGGTAAAATATTTTTTTTTTTACTTAGCTTGTATCTGCATGGCCACAACAAAATTCTTATAAGGAGAATGTTAAAATATTCAATAGATATCAGAATTTGTATTTTATTAATATAACATAAATCCTCCATGCCACTATCTTGATCAATATTGATTTTTTTTTTTTTTTGAGATATTGCCGGTCCCCAAGTCCGGATGTGAAAAGTGGAGGGTTGCGATAGTAGACAACAGAAAACTTGTCGAAATAATCATGACATGAATCCTTTAAATCATTGTGTTAATGCTAGGGCGCCCCCCGGAATGACGTAATGACAATAGTGAAAATGCAAGGTGATCTACCGGATTGTTAAATAAGCAAGGGTTTATGGATGGATGAAAAGAAGTTAGTCCATGAAACTAGAATTAGTTAGGATCTTGGAATATAGGTACTTACAGGTAAATTAATGGAATTAATAGATATTATGGTTCATAGAAAATTAAATATTTTATGTGTTCAAGAAACTAAATGGGTTGGGGAGAAGGATTAATAGTTTAGGTTTTAAATTTTGGTAGTAGTAACTAGAAATGGTGTAGGTGATTATAGATAAAAGTTTGAAGGATAATGTTATAAATATTAATAGATGTGGAGATAGAATTATAGTTTTAAAGATTATTGTTGATACTAAGATTATCATATTATAAGTGTTTATGCTCCTCAAGTAGTTTGGATGTAAGCTCAAAAGAAAAAATTTTGGAATGAATTAGGGATTAATACAAAAGATACCCCTTTAAGAAAAGTATTTATTGGAGGAGATTTAAATGGACATGTTGGTAGAGTGGTAGAAGATTTTAAAAGTGTTCATGATGGTTATGGATTTGGAGACTAATGAAGAAGGAGGACTATATTAGATTTTCTTAACTTATGATTTTATATGCTAATACTTTATTTAAGAAAAGAGATGAATATATTATTACTTATAAAATGGATCTAAGAAAAACACAGATTGATTATTTTCTAATAAGAAAATAGATCGTTTAGATTGTAAAGATTGTAAGGTCATTCCAAGTGAAAGTTGAAGTACCCAACATCGATTATTAGTTTTATATTTTAAGATGAAAGATTGTAAGAGAAAAATAAATCAAATTAATGTCAGGATTAGATGCGGATATTTAAAGAACACAATAAAATATTTTAAGAGCAAGCTACAAAAAGCTAGAATGGATGTTCATAAAGAAGTTAATATTATGTGGGAAAAGTAGAAGTGAAATTAAGAGTTGTTAAAATGTGTTTGGAGAATCAAAAGGAAAAGCTTTTAATAAAATAGTTGGGGTGGAGTCAAATGCAAGAAAAGATAATAATAAGAAGCATTATAAATTTTGGATGTAAAAACTTAGAGAATTGGGAAAGATATAAAGTGGCAGAGATTCTAAGAAAGCAATATATAATGTAAAAAAATTTAGATTTAGTGATTTATACAATAGATTAGATACCAAAGAAGGTGAAAGATGTATGTATGTTACCAACCAAAGAGATAGAGAAGTAAAGACTAGTTCAAGTGAGGTGTATTAAGGATGAAGATAAAAATATTTTCTTAGAAAAGGATATTGAAAATAGGTGGATGAGATATTTTGATAAACTTTTCAACGATCTGAATGTACGATTGATTTTAGCAATCTTAATACCCTAAATAAAAATAGAGAATTTTATTTTTATCGTCAGATAGTAAATCCGAAGTTAGAAGCTTTAAAGAAAATGAAATGTGAAAAAGCAGTAGGACTTGATGATATTCCAATACAAGTGTGGAAATGTTTAGGAGATCAAGGAATTTCTTGGCTTACAAATCTTTTTAATGTTATTTTAAAGACTAAAAATATGTCAGATGAGTGGAGAAAGAGTTTGTTGGTATATTTAAGAATAAAGGTGATGCACAAGAGTGTGCAAATTATAAAGGAATTAAGTTAATGTGTCATACATTAAAATTATGGGAGAGAGTAATTGAGCATAGGTTATGATGTGATACAAAGTTTTTCTCTGTCTTTAGTTTCATGCCGTAGATCTACTATGGATGCTATACATTTGTTAAGAAGTTTGATGGAGAAGTATAGAGAAAGTAAGGAGGATCTACATATGATATTTATTGAT